>VMOF01000320.1:6712018-6799410 GCA_011764245.1 Trialeurodes vaporariorum | reverse complement strand
TTTAGATTAGAGTAGCGGCAGCTCAAATAGGATTTACAAAATGCGTGTTAGGAAGTCTGGGAAAAAGAAAGTGGGTAACATGGATGAAACGAGTGTGAGAATAAAAACTTGTATGAAACACCGTCGAGTGAAAAGTTTGGTGGGGTTATCCTTTGAGAACTCGACTAAATATACAAGTACACGTGTACTGGAGTCTCTTAATGGAAGTTTTTTTCTGGGAGTACGCCACGGAAAAAATAGGACAGGTACAATTTACCATCGACGTAACTGATTTTGGAGTCTACTATCAAGTATGGTAAACTTTACAATCATATCGTAAATGCAACGTACCTTGTAGTGAAATGTACCAACAGGATATCTTGATTTACCACAAGGTACGTTGTATTTACCATATGATTCAAAAATTGACCATACTTGATATTGCAAACTCCAGAATCAACAATGCAGATGGTAAATTCCACCAGTCTTTTTTTCCGTACGTACTATGACCTTCAAAAGAAAGTACCCGGATATTGTCATTCTATCTCTCTTTGTTCTTTAAACGCTTGTGTTAGAAGAGGATGGATATAGGGGCTGTCACTTGAATTCAGCCCTGTCTCCGTCCTTTTCCAACACATTCGGTCAAACGGACAGAGAGAGAGAGAGAGAGAGAGAGAGAGAGAGAGAGAGAGAGAGAGAGAGAGAGAGAGAGAGAGAGAGAGAGAGAGAGAGAGAGAGCTAGTGAGAGAGAGAGAGAGAGAGAGAGAGAGAGAGCTAGTGAGAGAGGGAAAGAGGGAGAGAGAGAGAGGAATTCCTGGCTATGTCTACGTATACATCCATACCAAGATGACCCTAACCTCAAAAAATAACAACCTCTTATATTTATAATAGACGATATGTCGGTATCGGATCGAAGCATTGTTTGTTGCCTGACCTCTGTAGCGAGCTTTCCGGAAATTCTCCGGAACAAAGCAGGCTTGCACGTTATTCATCTACACTGTAAAAAAAAGTAACACTGGAGTGACTTTTTGTGACTTGGAGTCATTTTTTTCGGATCCAAATGCACCCTAAATTGGAGTCGGTAACTCCTTTTTGGAATCATTCGAGAAATTATGATTCATTTTAGTTAAAATGGATTAAAAATTCACATTATTAACGGTTGCATTTACCCAAACATTAGACATATTGATCTTTATCGAGTTAAATAATGTCTGAGAAGTGAATTGACTCCATGCTTAGTGAAAGGACTAAAAACTTAGAATAGTTTGTTTTTTTTCCACTCCAAAATGACTACACATGAAGAGTCAATCCATCTACAAAAGAGACTGAAAGGAGCTAAACTTGTCGTTAAATCAGCGAGGCTTTGATTCAATTGAATCTTGCGCTCTGGTAAATGAACTCACGTTAGGTTAATTTTTATATCACACTGAAACGGAGTCAAAACACACTCACAAGAATTACTTCACTTGAAAAAGAAGTTTAAGGAACTGAACTTAGAGTTGAAGCAGCAAAAGACTTAGATTCAGTTAAATCTGATGCTCGAGTGAATGAACTCTTGTCATAGAGTCATTTTAAAGTTTTTGGAGTTCATTTCTATACCGTCTACAAACTTAAATACCGTAATTTCGTCGCATTCTGTCAACTAATAGGTTAGTGTATCGGATAGGGTGTTAGGCTAGGAATAGGTAGGTTGCGCGTTCGAATCCCGGCGGTGGCAGTAAAAATTTGTAATCGATGTAGGCCGGACAATTGATCAGTGGACCCCGTAATGACAAGACAATATTTTGTTGGCTTTATCAATCCCTAATATTGTTCCTCTCCCCTCCCCTCCCGTTTTTACCCCTCTTCACACAACCACGCCCGCCCTTCCCTCCCCGCAGCACCCGCACCCGCACCCAACCATTACCCTCCCAAGAACCTCCCTCACCATCCCTCCCTCCCCTCGCCTCACCACCGCAAAAGCCCCCCTTGCCCTCCCCCCGCCCCTCCTCCCCCGCCCCTCCTCCCCCGCCCATCCTCCCCCGCCCATCCTCCCCCGCCACCTCCCTCCCCGCCGCCTCCCCTCACCACCCCCTCCCCTCCCCACCCCCTCCCCTACCCCCACTCCTGGTTTATGGATAGTCCAATTTGGAATCAATCATTCCAGAACATAGATCACTTTACCTCTTAGCTAGCGTCAAATTACCCATTTTCGCATAAAATGATTCCAACGTTTCTTCTATTAATCAATCCAAACTTATGTCAATTAGAGTGAAATTAATCTAACGTGTGTTGCATGACTCGTCAAATCGAGTTCATATTTGAGTTCACTCTAACGCTGGTGTTAAATTTGGCCTAGTTCCCGTATTAAGTCCTTCTTGGAGTGAATTATTTTTAACAGTGTAGTCCGCGGTAAGTCCAATTTATATTCTTCATACACTTTCTTTGAATTTTTATAGTCTTTCCAGCCCCTCGTCCTACCCCATCAACCCCCCTCTTCTCTCGGTCTCAAGGCTCTGAGAGACAACTATCCTTGAGTTATATATATACTGTCCATGTTCACGCAGCTACACATTTCAACATTAGTTTGATGAGGACGGGGATTCAACAGCGACACTCGTCGTAACCATGCAAACTGCACAGACATTCCATTCAACTCACGTAAATTTTCAACGGGGTTAGATGGGGAGAGCGAGAGAGAGTATTGTGGTGTGGGTCAGAGGGGAAGGGCATTGTTGTGACATCGTGCCGTTTTCTCATAGAGAATGAATATCGATGCCTCAAGTTAAACAATACATATCTCATTGCAATGCACATCATATTGCTATGGCAACTCATTGGCATCGTTTACGTCATCGATAACCCACTCGTTAAGACTGTCTATGAGCGATGATTTTGATAGAAAGCTGTAAAAGCAAATTTTAGCGATCGAATATCATTCACTTAAAGAATTGATGATTGCTAACTGATGCCGCTGATGGGTGAAAAATCTAGCCAATGAGAGTCGAGAATGAACTTCTGAATGATATTCTCGTGAAAATGAAAAATTCGATAACAATGTTCCATAACATAACCTCTAAATCAGCTCTGAATAACATGACCATTTTTAACAATAAAACTAGCGTTTTCGAAGCTAAAAGTATGCTTGTCTCATAGGAAAATGACTTCTACGCATGGTCTGTACAATGAACTTTATTCGGAAAGTTCGTTGTTTCCGAAATTATCGTGGCGAAAGGAGTCAAAAAAGATAGAAGATGAGATTTTTGACACCGGTTGCAACAATTCAAAATCGAATCTACCTCCGGAGGTGAATTCGAAATTTCCAATTGTTGGAATTCAACGGTCTCCGGCGAGACCAACGAAACAATCGAATATCATCAAAATAAAATGCAAATCCACCGAATATCATACGACGGTGAATGATATTCGATCGCTAAAATTCGCCTTAAAACTTGGCTGTTGTCAAGGTAACCATCGACTATTCATTAAATGACTTTTAAAATACGGGCACTTAAACGATGGTTACTTTATCAACAGCCAAGTTTTACAAACTTCGATCATATAACCGTCTCTTATAGACAGTCTCAACGATCGGTTTATCGATGAAGTAAATGATCGGCTCATTTTCGATGTTTCAAATCCAATAAATCCTTTTAAATTTAATCAAATTCAAATAAATTCATAAATAACATGTAGACAAAATTTTATATTCAAAAATGTAAACATATTTATTTTCAAAAAAATTTCACGGTTACAAATACACAATACTTGTTGCATAAAATTCTTTAAAATCTAATGGTCTAAACCGATTGAAATGGTATTAAAAATTGTCTGAATTATCGAATTCTTCCCACGCTCATGTCAAAAAATTTCCCGCCACCTCGGCTACCGTTTGAATCTCGAGCGAAACAAGCGTAGGACCATCAAACGACGGAACTTTTCAATAATTTTGAATGGGAAGTTATGGACCACCCACTTGGCCCTTACCAGGGCTGCCGTTTTGCGTATAATCAATGCTATTTTTCAATTCACCGATGGTTCCACCGGTTGAGAAAAGATTACACAGTTCAGTTCAGTGCATGGCTGTAATAAACTAAAATACTCGCATCTGTAATCTTTTCTCAACCGGTGGAGTCGTCGATGACTTTAAAAAACTTGCGGATATTTTAATTAATCAACGGAGTTTCCATCAATTAAGGAAAGATTATAGATCAAAGTATTTTCGTGTATTACAGTCAGACACTAAACTGAACTGTGTAATCTTTTTTCAACCGGTGGAATCATCGGTGAATAGAAAAATAGCATTGATTATACGCAAAACGGCAGCCCTGGCCCTTACAGCCCTCCGGACGGAGGGTCTCCATGGCTTCTTCGGACTACCATTTGTTTACTGATTTGATGGAGTACCTCGGAAGATTGCGTATGGTTAGTGATGAGGAATCTCAAAACATCGTGATGGACTGGTCTGGTTCAAAAAACAGCCGAAAGAGTTTCCCGCAAGCTCGTGACACGAGTTCAGAAATGCTCCGATATGAATGGTGATTCCGTTAAAAAGAGATGCAATTCCTCAACAAAGTCTGGTGTCCTTTTCCTCTCAGTGAGTAGGTTCATTTTAAAACTGAATCACAATGTTCGGTTTCTTTTTGTAACTTATTTTAGACGGGGAAAAAAATCTACGGAGATAGAGGTGATGAGGAATCTTTTGACATGAGCTCGGAAAAAGTTCAATAACTCAGGCATTTTTCAATATTTTTTCAATCAATTTTGGGCATTAAATTTTGAGAATTTTTGCTACAAAAGCTGGTGTGTTTGCCTTTTTTCAAGGGTCAGTAGAAGTCCTTGGAAACCAAACGTTCAGCTTACTTTTTGAACGGCTCTCGTAAATCGATTTCTGTAAAATAAAAGCACTTTACTTTTTGAACAGCTCTCGTAAATTGATTTCTAAATCACTTTAACAGCTAGCTGCTTATCAAAATAGAGATTGTAATTTAACTTCGGGTAAAATTGAAATTGAAATTAAGTTCCGGACGTAAATCCGCATTCGGTGAAAAGCAGTTGATGCTTCTTTCATGGCATAGAAATTGAGAACGCGCTGATTGAATTTACGACTTTAAAAATATACATACACGATTGTGAGTGGATTTTAAAAGTTTCTAGCGTGTTTATCGAGGATTTTACGTTCAAATCCATGGCATTCATGCTCTATGTGTATTGCTGTTGCATACTTTTTGAAGGACTCGATGATTGATAAGAGGAATTCTCTTCACCAACCGTACCTCGTTATTATTTGATGGTGATGGAAGAAGCGTTTTATGCAATATGCGATGAGATAAATAAGTGATGATCAATAAACGACGCTAATTAATAGGTTCGGATACACGATCCCCATAATAGATGAGCAGACGATTAAAGGAAGGCGCAAAGCGCATGCGAACTTAATTGGCTAGAAATAATTGAGCTCGTTTTCAATTGGACTCGCTTGTTTACATAGTATACTGAACTATTGCAATAGGAAAGGGTCCGCACCATAGCTCTTCACTACGCATGGAAGCAGTTTTGTTGATGCTGCGAGTCTGCCTTTTATTTAAATGATTATAAACAGAATACATTTTTTTTAGTGGCAGCTCGTTCAAATTGGCAACCATGATTTTTTGCCATTTAATCCTATGCAAAAGTATCGATATCTTGGGAGTGCAATTGCACCTCCTGAAGATCGATTGTTTTACGTAGGTTTAAATGGAAGGATTGCGTCTTTGCATTCCACATCGCACGAGCCGTCACCGAAATGGGGCTCTTGCAGACTTTTGCTGCGGGCAAATGAATAGTCCAATCTGATGTATTAACCATCGAAAATGACAAAATTCGCACCGAGAAAGTCTAAAATTCAGTAATAAACATACATAACTGCTAAAACGTCAAGTTCGTAATGGCGGTTCAATAACGCAGGTATCATGGGAGATTCCTGTCCAATTTGTCACTTTCTCTAAGGGAACACAGAGATATACGTCTTTCAGTTATGAAGCCCGATTCTAGAAGTGAATTTCGTGATTTTTTAGTGTACTCATCGTCATTTTTACAGGTTTTTATGCAAGAATCAACTTTTCAATCCCCTGTAGCAAAAGTTTGCAAGAGGCTCATATTGCATCAACTGAAATTGGTGTAACAATGATAACATTACTGTTTAAAGGCGATTAGAAGAGAGATCAGTTTTTCTTTTTCATTTGGAAAATTTATTGCAATTGGACTGTTGCACATTTTTCCTGTAAGCGTTTTAATAGTAGGTTGTGGTGTAAAAATCTTGAAAAATAACGATGACAGCTCTAAAAACTTCCGAAACCCTCTCCTAAACTCAATGAACGCTTATATTTCCCGAGCGTAATGGTGGCGTAGGAGAGTAATAATAGGTGATTCCTATCTTCATTTGTTCACTCTCTATACTAAATAAGTAGATTCTTGGAATCTACTTAAAAGGAAAATTCACAGAATAATTATTAAGACACCAGAGTTGTAATCCACATCCAACGGAACCATACCGTGTGTCAGTAGCGCACCGAGAGTTTCTTCATCTCTCTCTTTTCTCCATTGAGAAACGTATGTTAGACAAGGATGGACAAGGGGATAAAACCCCCTCCTTCTGTCCTTTTCCTACTCATACATTCAAATGGGAAATGAGAGAGACGGAAGATATCCTGGTTGCGCCAGTGCCGTGTGTATATGTAAACAACATCGTAAATACGACGTGATGGAATTTTCTTCGAAATACATGAAACATTGGCTGTATTTGCCGTAGTCTTTTCTGATTTATCAAAGATGTTACAAAACTATACAAGCATTAAATACATCTGAACGAAACATTCAAATATTTATAAGTTCTGTTGATTTTTACATAGACGCAGTGAATCCATTTATGTAGTTTTATGTCGGTGATAATACTGTCTCCTGTAGCGCGTCGAGTCGTTTGAAAATGGAGCTGTTGCAAACTTTTGCTACAGGCTTATTAATAGTTGAAAATGGGATAATACCCTGTAAAAATAACGATTAGCACACTAAAAAATCACGAAATTCACTCCTAAACTCACGAAATGCTTTTAAATGCGAGACCGTAATGGCGGCCGAGGTCGCGGTTTTCTTATGGCAATTGTATGCTTCTTCTTCTTCTTGTGTGGTGTTGCGAGAACACCTCGTGTAGATGGCACTGATTGAAGATAGGGAGCCCCGATGAAAACCGCGGCCCCGGCCGCCATTACGGTCTCGCGTTTAAAAGCATTTTGTGAGTTTAGGAGTGGATTTCGTGATTTTTTAGTGCGCTAATCGTTATTTTTACTGGGTATTACCCCATAATCAACCATTAATAAGCCTGTAGCAAAAGTTTGCAACAGCTCCATTATAGTGATTTCCCGAGTTAATGAGTGGATTTTGAAAGTGTTTAATGTGCGCATCGATGTTTTCGCCGAATTGGACATTAGAATCATTGTGTCTTATTATTGAAGTAGTAAAAGCAAGCAACAGACCCATTGCAAGAGTCACTATAACGTACATAACATGTATCGAAATGACAACCGTGCGCTCACTATTGGAGAAGAAATGACGTCACCACAAAGGTACTATGTCTTTCAAAGGAAAGCCCTCTCATTGCAATTGTCCGTGATGAATTTTTCTTTTATTTTCCATAGTTTTAAATTTTTTGAGGCATAGTAATGTCACAAATGGCAATACTGTGAGACTCTGAAATACCACGAAAACTGTAAAATAATTCTCAAATTGCTCTTGAAAGGAAATAATGAAAATGTCTTTCAGGATACTTTCTTTTGAAAGTCATAGTACCACCTCGCGCTTAGCCGGTGTTTGCAAATAGTATGGCCAGAGCTGCCGATTAGCGTAGATTTAATAGAAACTTTGAAATTCACCAACGATTCCACCGGTTGAGAAAAGATTACAGAGTTTAGTTCAGTGTATGACTGTAATGCACGAAAATACCAGCGTATTTTATATATTTTCTCAACGGTAGAGTGGTCGATATTTTTGAAAACTTGCGGATATTTGAATTAATTAACGGCATTTCCACCGCTTAAGAAAATATTACAAATCAGAGTATTTTCGTGCAGTACAGTCAACCACTGAACTGAACTGTGTAATCTTTTCTCAACCGGAGGAATCATCGGTGAATTTAAAAATGTCATTAAATCCACGCAAATCTGATGCTCTGAGTATGGCAGCCTTTTTTTTTTAAAAAAAAAATGAAATAACTGTGCAACAGAGCCGTTGCCGTGTTTACAGAAGCCTCGAACGAAGCGTTAAATTGGAAAAAAATAAATAAACAAAAACTACAAATACATACCAATTGCAATTCAAAATTCTGAGAAAAAGTGCCCTATTCAGTCGTTGAAAGTATATTGTTTTGAATTGAAAATAAATCCTTGCGATGGAAATAGAAGGTTTGAGAGGAAAAAAACAAAACAAAAAAAGCAAACGGAAATCAAATCTGCTCAATCGATATATTAATCAAGTCTGCATCCATCCCTTCCACACCTTCTGTGCAAATCCGGAAACACTGTGTGAACCAACCCATCTGCGTCTGTCATTTGCCCGGAATTTCACTCATTCATAACGATGGCGGCGTTGACGCACGATGGTCTGAGATGGATAAAAAGTGGCCAAAAATCAGTGCAAAAATATTATCAAAAATCACCGCGCTAACGACCTTTCAAGCTTAACTGGGTCTGGTGCGTACTTTTGCAACAGCAGTATAGCGCAACGAGGGTTTTTTCATCTCTCTCTTTTCTCCATTAAAAAAATTATGTTAGACAAGGATGGACAACAGGATAAAACCTCCTCTTTCTGTCCTTTTCCTACTTATACATTCAAATGGGAAATGAGAGAGATGGGAGATATCCTGGTTGCGCCAGTCCAACGATAGTTTCTTCATCTCTCTCTTTTCTCCATTAAAAAACGTATGTTAGACAAGGATGGACAAGGGAATAGAACCCCCTCTTTCTGTCCTTTTCCTATTTATACATTCAAATGGGAAATGAGAGAGATGGAAGAGATCCTGGTTGCGCCAGTGTCTCGGACCATAGTGCGACGTTTCGCGCGAGAACTAAATCACCTAATGTTTGCACCATTTTCGCGTCATCGCGCCCACGATTTTCTATTCATTTTGTGAACAGTTTACTGCTCGATAAACGTCGTTAGCGCTGCTTACGGAGCAGAGGCGCGGAGAGAATTCACACTGAAAAAACATTCTGGGTCAGATTTACTTTAATTTGGTTAAACTTTACTATATTCCTGGTTTCGGAAATGGACAACTACACACCCTGTGTTAACCCAAGCAAATCTATGTGGTAATATTCACTATACCGTGTGTAGTTTCATCTACCAGGCGATTATAGTTGTTTTTAACCAATTTATGGTTTCAAATTAACCAAAGTATAGTTTAAATTTAACCAGGTTATGGTTAAAATTTCTCCAAGATTTGGAAAGGGGTGTGAATGAAAGGGAGTGGGAGGGGATGGATACATTTAAGGAGAAGCGACTCAGTGCGTGCTCTTTTGTCTTTAAATTTAATGAAAATTTTCTTCATGGACCAATTTTCCTGCTGAAGTTATTTAAAGACTTCAAATAAAACATTTATTTCAATGTTCTATATATCTTTCCTTGCGTCATACCGCGTAGGCTTCTCTGGGTTACGTCAGAGATAGTCGCGTAGGCTTCTCTGGGTTACGTCAGAGATAGTTTAGATCATGAAATGTGGTATTTGGAACCGCAATGACTAACATCAGGTGATCAAGGCGTAGCCTTTCTGATGGGAATTCTAAAAAATAGCGGAATTTTCAGTTTTGAAGGCAAATTTAAACTATTTACTTATCTCTAATATTTATGAAACTTACTTGTCCGGACGGACTCTTAATTCTCGAACATGTTATTAAAAATAAAAACCAGAAAAAACTTGACTGAAATGGCACAGGTACAATCAACGTAGTAAATCGATAGGAACTGATGGGCAGCGCGCTCTATGCGGACAGCGGAGGAGCTATATATTTACAATATTTCTGGTTTAAATTTACCATTAGCTGGTATTGTTTTATTTACAATAATTTTATCGTAATTTTAGCCACACAAGTTGGTTTAAAATTACGATGCTCATACTTGAAAATACTATTCTGAGTATGGTAAATTCAACAGTACCTAGATTATAGAAAATCCAACCCAGGTTGATGGTTCAAATTTAACCATAGCGTCGTAAATTTTACGATCCGTGGGGTATAATCCAAGTTAAAATCTAACGCACCCACTTTACCATAGTGGCATGGTAAAATCTAACACCGCCCTGTGTAAAGTCTACTATGTGTATGGTAAATTTAACCATGATTTAGGTATGTTCAAACCAGGAAAATTTTACTATAACGGCATACTATTCCGAAACCAATTTTTTTTCAGTGCACGACGTGTAAGAGGACAGAGAGGCGGGGACAGTCCGTAACTCCTCAATGGCCGTGCCGCACGCGGTGCCGAAACGATAAAGGAATAATTGGGGTCGAATTCTCAAAGGGCCCCCCACCCTCAAGATTATCAGAGGCAAAGTTGTTACTTCAAATTCAAAGATTCTGCTGAGTCTGAATGGGGAAAATTTAAAACCCGGAGATACTCGCGAAATAAAGACAATACTGACAGCTTGCGCAATTAAATTTCCGATACTTTATTTAAGACTCGGTTCAATTAATTTTAGGGGTCTTCGAGTTTCTTTCGGAAAGTCGCCGTTTGAATGGTAAAGTTGAGAAACTATTCATAAATTGAAAAGAAAATTGTTGAGAGTTCGTAATTATTTGAGATTTTTTAAAATCTTTTGTGTTTTATTGATGATTTAAAAACGAAGTTTCTTATGTTTGGTTACACTGGTCTGCAAAAAAAAAATGACGAAAATTTCCAAGCTGATGTTTTGGGTGATTCTTATATTTTTTGGGTCGCTGAACCCGAAAATGACCTCCGTTTTTCTCTATCACCCTCCAGTTTTCCGGGAAATCCATTTTTCTCCGGAAAATTCACCGTTTACCGTCAAGTACAAAATGATCACAAAAATTGATTATTTTCTTGCATGTAGAAGCCGGAAATAGCATAAAATCTTCTCTAAAACGAATTAAGATGCTTAAAAGTGATGTTAGAGTTAGGTTGGGGTGGGGGGAAAATGACAAGGGGGAGCGTGGGGGGTAAAAAATGACCAATTTGCATGAAAAATCGGTGAAAATTCAGTGTTTTTTGTTGCATTTGGGGTTTTTTTTTTGGTCCCAGAACCTAATTTCTGGTCACCTCATGCATTACTTGTGGCTCAAGAATTAGCATAAGACCATGCGGAGCCCACCACTGTTTGTGGTGGGAGGGGGGTGGACAGTTATTGCATGAAAAGTTTCCAAAAACGGACGGAGTGAAACCCTTCATTTTCTGTACGTTTTCCAATTGTATTTTATGTATGTGTCTCCGAAGCCCCCTCTCACCCATTTTGCTGCCTTCCTCACCCCCTTTCACTTCTATACACCCCCACCAGCAACCCCCCCCCCCCCCTCCTACCAGTTTCCTCCCAAAAAGGAACGCGTCAAATCTCCGGCAAACGCGATTCGAAAACTTTGCTTTGTTTCTGATGAGAATCGTTTTTTTTTGTTACTTTCGATGGATATAATATTGGGTTTTAACAATTTTGAGAAGAAAACTATAGCCACCACGTTAAAAAAGAAGAAAATTGACCCAGAAATCAAGATCAGAAGTGGCGGTAGCCGCCCAGGCCAAGTCAGAAAACGCAACCTGGGAGAGCACCGTGAACACTTATTATACACGCATCAGCTCATTTCATGGCATTTCATGGAAATTCGGCCGTTTGACACGGTTTCCGAGTAAACCGTAGAACAAAACCCTCAAGTGTTGTATATATTCGGAATCCGCATGTCATGAAGCAGTGCGTATCCGAAGGCATTTTCTTATTAGTTAGATTTGGAAGAGAAATCGTCCAAAACCTTATTTATTAGGGTAAATCGCTCAAGAATGGCATCTCGCGGTACTCCACATTCTGACATCATTATCCAGGCAACTACTGCACGAAACATTAAATGCTTGGTACCAAAAGAACCGGCTTGTCGTCAGGATGCTCGCTTTTGAAGGAAAATCTATTTCGATAAGTATTAAGGGAGATAAAACGAAATAACCGTCGAAATTTGCTGTTTTTAAGACCATTCTTTAGCCAAGGCTACAGCAATGACCATGGCTTGTAATTAAGAATCGTTGGTACGGATGCAATCCTTGAAATTCAAGGAACGTGCTTTTGCCAAGTAGGCTCGATTTCATTGCCAAATAAGAAAGTTATCGGTAAAAAACGGATGTCAGGTTGAGAGAAGCCAGATCGCAAATTTCAAAGATGGCGGGTAGGACTTGGTTTGTTGTTTGCAAGTTGCAACGATTGTTAGGTAAAGTTAGGTTATGTTACTTATGTACTTTCTTATTGCAGCTTGCAGCTCTCATCCTCTCAAACTCGCAATCATCATTTATGTCGGGCATGTCTCACAGATGTTAAGTCTATTTCTGTTCTTCCATTCTTTCGAAGCAAATAAACGTTCAATTTCACTCTTGTTTTGATTCGCCGAAACATTGCTGAAGTCTATTGACTGAGTGTATGTTTTTGATCTTCTGACTAGTCACCCTCTCTTCGAACGAAACCTGTCGGTTAGCGGAGACCAAAATTTTCCTTTTTAGAGTTATACTCCTCTCTGGGTAACTTCAATCCATCCTCGTTTTGCCTTGTGAGAGTTAGAAACAGATTGTTCCAGAAAATAAAATGTCTGATTGATCGTTTACATTTTCCGCTCACTCCGGCCACGACAATTAATACTCAGGTATTATTATTATTATTGATTGACAGTCTCACCTCTTGCCTTATGAATTATAGGGTACCCATTGCAGTTTTATCACTCATGAAAGTGTCGAAGGAGTCATTAAACTTAAAGCACAGCGAGACATAGGTACCAAGGTAGTTGACGGGTCATAACTACGGAGGCCAAGTGTGCAGTGCTTTCAACGTGTTATTCTTTGAATGACATCCTGCTAGATACTGTTTGGGGACTGTTTATTATTTATTGTGTCTTTCTAGTCCAAGCGCTTATCAATTTTAAACTATTCATTGTATTACTCCGTGAGCAATTTGCTTCAAGCTTATGCTACTTCAGAGAAAACGCAAGTAATTAAGAAATTTCATTCGCCGTGACATAATCCCTCAGCAGGCTGATTATAAATGCTTGTATCGTAACGCCATTGAGTCGATGATCAATCAAGTATGTGTTATCTCATGGGTGGTATCATTCCGATAGGTTTAATCCGTATAGAAACCATCCCACCTCTGCGGAAATTCTCGGATAGCTCAGGAGTCATTGGTGAATTTCTGCAGAGATGGAAGGGTTTCAATCGAGATGGAAGGGTTTCTATCGGAATGAAACCTAACGCAATAACACCACCCAGAAGATTAACATGTATGTGATCATTGACTGAATAGCATTACTATACAATTGTTTATAATCAGCCCGCTGAAAAGTAATCAGACCCCAGAGACGGTAAACAAAGTTTGTCGCAAGTAAGTTTTCTTAAAAAATAACACGTGTTAATTTGATAGTTACCAGGAAACCTGCTTTTCAGTTCATCAGTTAGTTTGTAAATTGATAATCACTTGTAATCAATTGTAAGATTCCTCTAAAGTCTCACTCAGTGGAATCATTTGATGCTGAAAGCTCTGGAGCCTTAGCCACCGCTGTAAGAACTAGGGAAAACAACTCCACAGGCAATCTGCAGGCAGCAAGTATTTCTAGCATCCTCTGTGGCTCTCACCCTAGGTAAACTTTTAAGTATTTAAGTGCAACTCGCACATAAGTATAATTTGGTCTGCCTAAGTAAGTCCAGAGACTGAGTTCATTTGTGTGCATATTACCAGACACAAAAGTTTTAACTTTGGAGATATGTTGGAAATTCTCAGGGAGTCAAAGCAACATTATGCGCTTCGTTTGTATTCTTAGAGGTCAAAATATTTGCGTTAGCTAGTACGCCTTGTCAATCACCCTACTTACCAAAGATTGGTATTTGAAACAGAAACTTTTGTTACATCTGAGGCATTTTCCTCAAACTGCAAGTTAATTAACTTATGAGTTTATTTTATTTAATTGCAAGTGGTGATTTCCACCCTTAAATAAGTAGAGGCAGTGTGGTTGTCTGCAATCTGGCAACGTTGCGTTTTATCCATTCAGATGTATTGAAGAGGTTGAACTATAGGACTTGCATGGTGCACTCTCTCTAAGTGATATTTTGCATGGATTTAAATGAATGAAATGCAGCATTGCTAGATACCTACCACGCGACGCCACTGAGTAGAGGTATTTTCAAATTGTTTGGCGTTTGACAACTCTTAGGCGTTATGCGCAGACATTTGCTTACACTCGGAGAAATGTTCAACGCAAAGTAATCTATATGTCCACAAACAATAATATTTACCTATACCTAGATTATAAGACTGTTTGCCAGGCACTCTCCCCTCAGCATTTGTTTGTCAATCCTTATTGTTCTAAGAGGGTAAGACAAATGACCAAGCTATTTATTGGTCGTCTTATTCTTCCCATTGAATCAGCATAGAGAGAGGCAGAGAGGTTGAACCTTTGCTGTCCATGAAACTCAGGTAAGTAGGTACATCAAATCTTACGTCTCAAGGGTTTACATCCATAAGATTTCATTGTTAGAGTTTGGTCCACTCTACCTGGTGCTTGGGCAGAGAGTTATGAAGAGTCTCTGACCTGACTTCAAGGTCTCCCCCTGTTGGGTATGTTTTAGTGCAGCTCACTCAACAATTATTGTTGGGTCTCCAAGGTACCCACATTTAAAATGTAAGAACGCCAAGTCTGGGTTTCTTTTCTACTTAAAACCAGACATAAATTATTTGCTGCATCCAAATTTGCATACCCGCTCCAAGGGAGGCTTCACTGAAATCCGCCCTCAACAAAACTCCTTAGAGTTATGCAATGTGAGTAACAGCAAGTTAAAAAGGAAAACCTTAGGTCAATGAAAAGAATAGTTGGAAAATAAATTTCAAAAAGAAGAAAAAAATGAAAGGGAAAGAAGACTTGGGCCCGTGACTTTTCACGGAAAAATAGAGGAGTTCAGGAGAGTTGAATTGGTGAATCGATGCATTTGAGTGTGAAGTAACTGTGAACTGGGTTACGGGCCCAAGTCTTCTTTCCCTTTCATTTTTTTCTTCTTTTTTAAATTTCTTTCCAACTATTCTTTTCATTTACCTAAGGTTTTCCGTGGTTTACCTAAGGTATTCCTAAAGCCAGCCTCTCCCGTAGTAATTGAGAGTTAATATTTGTATGGGCGGCTGTCTCCACTGACTATGTAGATCAGAGGCAGGGCCTTAAGTTGACTCCACGATTAAACTTTGGGTTTCTGGATAATTATGTTGCCGAAAACAAACTTTGAGACCTGTGATCTCGGCTAACAAGAGGCTCGCTCAGGTGCAAATACTGTCAGGTCTCTTTTCTACATTTATGGCTATAGGGGATTCTGATCAAATCGACACTTGTCTACTTCAGGTTAAAATAGGTCAAAAATTATTTAAATTTGAACACTTATGCTAGACCTAGATACTTTAGAAGCAGTATCATGGTTCTCAAATCATTGTTGTAATCAGCATTATTACAAGTGGTGATAGCCGCCCTGGCCAAATAAGAAAATGCAACCTAGAGGGCATTGTATGTTACGCCTTAAAATTAAAGTTATGCAATACCAGATGCAGGGTGGAAATCTTCTAGATTTTTTCATGAATTGACTTATTACTAGAGCTAAGCAAAGCTTTCTTTCTTGCTTGAGAAAAAAAACTCATTGGAAGTAGGCAAGGGAAGGAGAGAAATTACATAATTCCAAAGCAAAAATTGATGGGAAAAAAAAGAAGAAAAAAATGGTTTCTAAAATATTTCTACCAAAAAGGGGAAAACATTGCGTTCTAATCAAACGCTCATCTAAAACAAGCAGGTATGTTACTTTAACCTTCCCATCTCTGCGGAAAATCTTCGATAGCTCAGAAGTCATTGTCGAAATTCTGCAGGGATGGGAGGATTTCTATCGGAAGGAAACCTATCGTAATGACACCACCCATAAGAATAAAACATAGGTATTCAATCATCGACTCGATGGAATTTCGATAAAATTGTTCATAACAGCCTCCTGGAAAGTAATCAGACCCCAGAGACGGTAAACAAGGTTAATTGCAACCAAGTTTTTTTTTTTTTTTTAAATTAACATATAGGTATTAATTTGATAGTTTCGGAAAAGTCTGCCTTTCAGTTCATTAGTTAGTTTGTAAATTGATTAATCACTTGTAATCGATTGTAAGACTCCTCTAAAGTTCACTCAGAATCATTTGATGCTTAAAGCTCTGGAGAGCCTTAGTCGCCACCGTAACAACTTGGGGGAAAAAAACTCCACGGGGCATCCTCAGGCAGCAAGTATTGCTCGCATCCTCTGTGACTCTCACCCTAGGCAGACTTTTAAATATTTGAGTGCAACTCGCACTTTTTGGTCTGCCTCAGTAAGTCCAGAGACTGAGTTTATGTGTGTGTGTACTACCAAACACAAAAGTTTTGACTTTTGAGATACATTGCGTATTCTTGTGGATCAAAGCAATGTTATGCGCTACGCGTGCATCCTTAGCAGTAGAAACATTTGCATTTGCTAGTACATCTTGTTAATCACCCTGCTTACCTAAGACTGGTAAATGAAGCAGAAAATTTTGTTATAATATTAGTTATTCTCCTCAATCTGCAAGTTAATAACTTATGAGTTAATTTCATTTAATTCCAAGTGGTGATTTCCACCCTAAAATAAATAGAGGCAGTGTGGTTGTCTGCAATCTGGCAACGCTGCATTTTGTCCATTTAGATAAGTGAAATTGTGCATGGATTTAAATGAATGAAATACAGCATTGCTAGATTTCATGCGACACTACTAAATAGAGGTCTTTTCAAAATATTTGGCGTCTGATATCGCTCAGGTTTTATGCGCAGACACGCGCTTTACTTCTACTGCGCTTAAGCATTAAGACATGTTCAACGGTCTATCAACAAGCACAGCACAACACAAGATGGCACAAGACGCAAGACTCTCACAAGAAAAAATGAGGATGAATTTAAATCCCTGGTGAAGGTAAAAAAAGGGTTTTAAAAGGGTTTAAAATGAGTGGGTATCCATTGACCAACAACTTTCATCTGAGAGGATGACATATCATAAGATATAAAACTTAGATATAAAACTTAAACTATCCATCCATGGATTTCAGCAATTCAAAACAA
Organism: Trialeurodes vaporariorum; assembly: GCA_011764245.1. Lineage (NCBI taxonomy): Eukaryota > Metazoa > Arthropoda > Insecta > Hemiptera > Aleyrodidae > Trialeurodes > Trialeurodes vaporariorum. The sequence continues at coordinate 6,782,092 of VMOF01000320.1, read as the reverse complement.
GAGTGAACTCAAAAGTTTGTTAGCTTAGAAGTAACGCTTTGAATGAACAGCAAAACTGAAATAAACAAAATTTTGAGCTGTCAGAGCATATGAAGTAAGTGCAAAAGCAATGAATAACTATGTAAGGAATAAAAAGCGTTTGTAATGAAACCATAGAGCTAGGTAGATAGACATCACCGGTAAAAAAGATTTTTGAATCTGTTTTGTTAGGGTTTCTTTTTCCTTTTTTCCTCCCATCCTGAAGAAATTCATTGATTTGCATAGTAAGAAGGTTTTTCACCAGCAGTTATTTTAGTTCTCGGTTATTTGCATCATTCGAGAAAGACAGAGTCATTACTCCTGAGTCCACCAATCATTCCTCTTATATCAAAATGTAAAGTCAATTGCAATGTTCTATAAATCCTCCAGATCAATTTTAAAATAATAAAAAAAAACAACTGCTCGGATTTTAATGACTACCTACTTTCTTAATCCAATGAACGTTGTAATTTCCTAAACTTTTCTTGGAAGCTGTTTCTCTTAATTCCAGGGTTGAGAAAGAAAATAACTGAATGAAAAGAAAAAATTCAATGCCATATTGAAATAAAATAAAAAATTAATTTGAAGAAAATTTTTCAGTCACATTTTTAAAGAATTCTGTATTTAAGTTTAGTTGAAGTTTATTTCCATGTCAGTAATGTCAGTATGAATACCAAATGCTGTACATTAGAATTAAAAACATGTTTAAAAGCTGGTATTTTGACGGTGGAATAACATTCAATCTTTTGAGACCAAATAAATTATGAGCTTTAATGCTACCTAAGAATACAGTCAGGCAAAGGTGAAGTCAGAAACATCATTCATTCTTCTGTGTGCCTTATGAATGGATATCATATCACTGCTTTTTTAATTCACCTTATGGTTTTGGTTTTTGTTTTTTCCCCCAAAGATAAATTTCTTGGGTGCATAATGCTGATGAAATTCGATGAAAGCTTATACCATCTAAATGAATGGAAGAAAATGCATAAGACAGATTTTCCTGATTCTCAGCCAGCTAAATATTCTTCAAACCATCCCTATGATTAAAAGCAGTTTTTATCTTCAAAACTTTTGATATTTTCTCCAAAAGACTTTTCGCCCAAAAGCTCAGAGTTAGTAGTCGGCCAAGTCAGAAAACTGAACTTTCTGATTTTGCTCCCAAAAAAGCTGATATCCGAACGCCAAGTCAAGATATTCTTCCTCTCTCTCTCTCTCTCTCTCTCTCTCTCTCTCTCTCTCTCTCTCTCTCTCTCTCTCTCTCTCTCTCCTCTCTCTCTCTCTCTCTCTCTCTCTCTCTCTCTCTCTCTCTCTCTCTCTCTCTTTCTCTCTTTCTCTTCTCTCTTTCTCCGTCCAGGAACTGTTAGAACGCTAAAAGATCTGTCTGTTTTGGCGTTCAAAGATAGTGAAATCATAGAACGCCAAGTCCGGGATTTCTTTTTTTTACTTAAAACTAGCCACTTTTACTTTAATGCATCCGAAATTGCATACCCGCTCCAATGAAGGCGCCACTAACATCCGTCCTCATCAAAACTCCTTGGAGTTATGCAATGTGGGTGACGAGAAAAAAATAGTTGGAAAAGAAATTTCAAAAAAAAGAAAAAATGAAAAAAAAAAGAAAGAGGAAAAAGACTTGAGCCGTGACCCAATTGCTTCACACTCAAATGCATCGATTCATCAATTCAACTGTATTGAATACCCCTTAATTTATTAAAACCAAAAAATGTCACGGCTCAAGTCTTTTTCCTCTTTCTTTTTTTTCATTTTTTTTTTTTTTGAAATTTCTTTCCCCAAATATTTTTTTCTCGTCACCCACATTGCATAACTCCAAGGAGTTTTGATGAGGACGGATGTTAGTGGCGCCTTCATTGGAGCGGGTATGCAATTTCGGATGCATTAAAGTAAAAGTGGCTAGTTTTAAGTAAAAAAAAGAAATCCCGGACTTGGCGTTCTATGATTTCACTATCTTTGAACGCCGAAACAGATCTTTTAGCGTTCTAACAGTTCCTGTGACGGAGAAAGAGAGAAAAGAGAAAGATAGAAGAGAGAGAGAGAGAGAGAGAGAGGAGAGGGGAGAGAGAGAGAGAAAAGAGAGAGAAGAGAGAGAGAGAGAGAGAGAGGGGAAGAGGGGAAAAGAGAGAGAGAGGAAGAAATATCTTGACTTGGCGTTCGGATATCAGCTTTTTTGGGAGCAAAATCAGAACGTTCAGTTTTCTGACTTGGCCGACTACTAACTCTGAGCTTTTGGGCGATTTCAGATGTACAGCAATATTCTATCATGCGAAACGGAACGCGATTCGCGAATTTCGGTTCGTTTTTGAAAATGGTGTTTCTTGCCGACTTTGAGGGAAATAATATTGGCTTTTAACAAATCTAAGAATAAAACCATGGCCACCACGTTGGGTTACAAGAAAAATTGCCCTATAAACCAAAATTTCAGACGTGTAGAGGTATTTTATCATACCAAACTGAACGCGCCAAAATGTCAGATAACGCGATTCGCGCAAATCGACGCTCCGCAGGGTGAAACATATAAATAAACATAGCATGTGTACAGTGCAAGGAGCAAAAATCGCATGAATTTATTTTTACAGCCTTTTTATCATACTTTTAGGCTCATTTGAGCTAAAGAAATCTAAAATCAAATCCGTGCCTTTAGAGGAACACTCATCTGAAGTTAGATCGTTTTTAGGCTCAAAAATGAGTCTAGTTTCAAAATGTATTACTTTGTGGCCAGTTTTGGGGGCCGGATAGGTCTTGCAAACATTTTTTTTTCTGAATTAATACATTTAAAAACATATGTTCTCAAATTTTGGTGATGATTCGTGCATGGAATGAGAGTTTTGATTTTTTAATGTTAAAATGACAAAATTTTGACGTGACAAAAATAACGCTATTTCCCGAAAAATACCGAAAACTAAAAACTTCCTCAACTAAAAAACTCAGAGGATTTAGGACGAACGCTTCAATTTAGCCTCTTAAAATTGTGATGAGAACACAAGTACCTACCAAATTTCAACCAATCTAAGGAGGTGGGACAGGTGGGTGCCAGGTGCCATTGTTCATATTTTTGGTTGACTTGGAATGGAATGACCCCGTATTAAACGAATATGATGGCTGTGGTGGAGGGGGGGTTGCTGGTGGGGGTGTATAGAAGTAAAAGGGGGTGGGGAGGGTAGCAAAATGGGTGAGAGGGGGCTTCAGAGACACATACATAAAATACAATTGGAAAACGTACAGAAAATAAAGGGTTTCACTCCGTCCGTTTTTGGAAACTTTTCATGCAATAACTGTCCACCCCCCTCCCACCACAAACAGTGGTGGGCTCCGCATGGTCTTATGCTAATTCTTGAGCCACAAGTAATGCATGAGGTGACCAGAAATTAGGTTCTGGGACCAAAAAAAACCACAAATGCAACAAAAAACACTGAATTTTCACCGATTTTTCATGCAAATTGGTCATTTTTTACCCCCCACGCTTTCCCTTGTCATTTTCTCCCACCCCAACCTAACTCTAACATCACTTTTAAGCATCTTAATTCGTTTTAGAGAAGATTTTATGCTATTTCCGGCTTCTACATGCAAGAAAATAATCAATTTTTGTGATCATTTTGTACTTGACGGTAAACGGTGAATTTTCCGGAGAAAAATGGATTTCCCGGAAAACTGGAGGGTGATAGAGAAAAACGGAGGTCATTTTCGGGTTCAGCGACCCAAAAAATATAAGAATCACCCAAAACATCAGCTTGGAAATTTTCGTCATTTTTTTTTGCAGACCAGTGTTATTAGACGGTTCTATAGTGCGAAGCCAACGGTTATCCATCAATCACAACAAGAGCACTCATCGGTCGCAATGGGTCTGTTGCGTACTTTTGCTTTATGAATATAACTCATTGTTTCTAACGTAAAATTCGGCGAAAATAACGATGCACACATTAAAAACTTTCAAAATCCACTCATTAACTCAGAAAATACTTTCCATTTCAAACAACTCGCGCTACACTAGACACTATATCACCGACTTATAACCACATAGATGGAACCATCTCGTTAATGTAAACATAAACAAAACTTACAAACATTGGAATGTTTCGTTTAGATGCGTACATTTCTTATATTATTTTGTAATCTTTGATAATCCGAAAAGATCAGACAGCAAATGCAGCTTATATTTCACGCATTAAAAAAGAAATTCCATCATTTTGTAGTTACGATGTTGTTTACTTATGCACGGTGGTTCCGTCTATGTAGTAGTATACCGGTGCAAATAGTGTCTAGTGTAGCGCGGGCTGTTTGAGATTGAAGTGCGATTTCCTGAGTTAATGAGTGGATTTTAAACGTTTTTTATGTACGCATCGTTATTTTCGCCGAATTCTACATAAGAATCAAGGTTCTATATTGCTGAAGCAAAAGTATGCAACAGACTCATTGGTTGTGATAAGACTCGCGTAGCGTTCCAAACCATCTCACTCACTCTCCCGTGACCCCTGACCCCCATGTATATCCATCTCTTTCTCTTTTCGTAATTCCTATACAGGGCCTTGTTGCCCTACATGTTATTATCAAACTTCCATTAAAATATCTCAAGAAATTCATTTCTGCCAAGAAATTTCACAACAGATGTATCTATATACAATTTTGAATAGAGAGTGAGATAGCAGTACATGGGGATTGCCTGAGAGCAAGAGAGACAGTTTATTGTCTTTGCTTAACTCATCACTTGATGACGACATTACTAAAACCGTCTATTATCTCTTTTTAGGGCTTAATCTCATATATGTATGAAAAAAAAAGAAAGAAAACAAAAACCAGATTTCAGAAACAATAAATCCAGTTACCCCCATATCAAGTACCTACTGTTACAATCTTACAATGATAAACGTATGAGATCAGTGGCGTAGCGTGCAATTTGGCGAGAATGCCTTGTATGCATTTAAACTCGTGGGAAAGGTCAAATGCGAAGGTGTTCACCGAACACCCAACAGTTTGATCTTTTTCATGATTTTAAATGGAAAAACTGCGACGTTGTCAACTTGCACCCTTCGCCTCTGTATGAGATCCCTCACGTACACGTAAACGCAATTTCAATCCAGTCTGGTATGAACTTTCCCGGGATACGTTCGGATATTCACCGAAGCATCGTCCATCGCACCAGTGCTGTGCATTGAATATTATAACTAGCTGTATTTGCAAAGCAATGACTTCTGTGATCTTTTTTTGCACCAGTACAGCCCGGCGGTTTTCGAACTCAGGGGTGATAAAAATGAAGACAGCTAATTACAAAAAAAAAAACTATTAAAGTATTAGCATAGAAAAAAGCAATGGGTCAGTTGCAAGGTTCTGAAATGTTGTGTTTTTTATAAAGAAAGTGAAAGTATACTTGATGAGCTGAGAACAACGATGTCTTTGGTTTCTCATTAAGTCCCATTGTTCCCGATATGAGATTTTGGCCCATAATACATTGTTTTAAATTGGAATTCCGCGTTGTGATGTCACTACGTACACGATTGTTTGCCAATTTACACGTGTGTATCTCCAAAACCGGGGGACTTAGGAACGAAACCAAAGGCTTCATTGTTCTCAGCTCATCAAGTACTATCAGTTTCATTATAAAAAAACACAACATTTTAGCCCTTTGCAACTGCCCCATTGTTGTGCAGCAATGAAAACAAATGACTTACCGGTTCCGGTTCAAATGATTCGACGCCATCTTATCGACGAACCCACTCAAATAACCTGAAATCAAATAAAAACGGGAATAATGTAGAGAATAAAAATAAAACATGTGATATTTAAAAAAAAACAAAAACAAAAACAAAACAAAAACATTTCGTGTCTTTCAAACACTGAAATGTTCCTATATTGGCTTTGGGTAACAAATGTTCGAGGATTTTTGAAGACGCAAAATTTTACAAAAAAATCTGCTGATAAAAATGGAAAATGGGTTGTAAATACGAAATATTAATTAGAATTTGAGGGAAGCTTCGTTAAAATAAATGCATAGATTTATAAGGAGAATTGTGGGATTGAAGGTGTAAAGAAGTGGATTTTATTTATTGCTTATCTTTGTCTAACTTGCATGTTTTAATGGAGAAACGAGAGTGGTTGGTGAACAATGATGTATCTAGAATATCTCCTTCCTCTCTCGTTTTCCCCTTTCAATTAACGTATTTGTTAAAAAATGATTAAATGAAGAATTGAAATATGTAACGGGATATGTGCCATTAGATGTTGCAATAAAGATTGTACAGTTGTTTCATTGTCAAAAAGATTACCCAAGACATACATTGAAACCAAATTTATAAATTGAATTTCTCCTTGAATGAATGATTTTCTCCAGAAAAATATATTTTTATTCACATTTAGTATGTATTGTTGATCATCGAAAAGAAGATGCATACTCTTTGCAACAACTGATGGCGCATGCCTCATTAAATATTTCAACGCTTCAAATGTGAAGGTCATCACTGAGTTGTCGGGTTGTATCCCTTTGTATATCCTTGTCTAACATAATGTCATAATCTGGAGAAAGGAGAGAGATACAGCGAATTTCTAGTTACACTATTGCTATTTCAGAGCAGTGGCGTGTAGCGTGCAATTCGGAAACGTTGTAATATGTCTATTTAAAACCCATTAAAAGGATCGAACAATAGGGTATGTTCGGTTAACACCTTTCCATTCGACCTATTTAGTGGGTTTAAATGGACACAATACAACGTTGCCAAATTGCACGCTACGCCACTGTTGCAGAGCTGCCTTTTTTGCGAATAACTAATGAGATTTTTTCAAATCACCGAGGATTTCACCGGTTGAGAAAAGATTACACGCTTTAGCTCAAATCATATGAATGTAATGTATAAAAATACTCGCATCTGTAATCTTCTCTCAACCGGTTGAGTCGTCGATGAAAAAAAAAAAAAAAAAAAAAAAAAAAAAAAACTTGCAGATAATGGAGCTGTTGCAAACTTTTGCTACAGGCTTACTAATAGTTGATTATGGTGTAATACCCAGTAAAAATAACGATTAGCGCACTAAAAAATCACGAAAATCCACTCCTACACTCACAAAATGCTTTTAAACGCGAGACCGTAATGGCGGCCGGGGCCGCGGTTTTCATCGGGGCTCCCTATCTTCAATCAGCGCCATCTACACGAGGTGTTCTCGCAACACCATACAAGAAGAAGAAGAAGCATACAATTGCCATAAGAAAACCGCGGCCTCGGCCGCCATTACGGTCTCGCATTTAAAAGCCTTTTGTGAGTTTAGGAGTGGATTTCGTGATTTTTTAGTGTGCTAATCGTTACTTTTACAGGGTATTATCCCATATTCAACTATTAATAAGCCTGTAGCAAAAGTTTGCAACAGCTCCATTAAATGATTAAACGGCAACTGTACCGATTGAGAAGAGATTACAGATCAGAGTCTTTTCGCGCAGTACAGTCCAACACTGAACTGAATTGTGTGATCTTTTCTCAACCGGTGGAATCATCGGTGAATAGAAAAATGTCTTATGATTATACTCAAAACGGCAGCTCTGCTCTATTGTTTTACTGTCGGAGTATCATTTTCAATGGATATTGCAATCTTATGTTCACGAATCTCATCATTAAACGAATGCGATTATACACCGAGACTGCACCGATGACCAATCGGACATTTGATCTTGGTTTACTCGTTAGGCTGATCCCCAATGCGCCAAGGTCCCTTCTCAATCGAGTGTCCCTTGGCAGATGATATAATCGAAAGTACCCAGCGTCCTGTAACCGGTAACGTACAATGCAGTGGCGCAACCAGGATATCTTCCATCTCTCTCATTTCCCATTTGAATGCATGAGTAGGAAAAGGACAGAAGGAGGGGGTTTTATCCCCTTGTCCATCCTTGTCTAACATACGTTTCTTAATGGAGAACAGAGAGAGATGAAGAATCTCTCGGTGCGCTATACTGGTACAATGGATATTTTGACTGTTCGATCAACACGCGTTCGGTTAAAGCGGAGAGACCACGTCGCACAGTGAATCAATGTAAAAAAAAAAAAATTCTGGACAAGAAAATTGTTGTTATTTTTATTGGCTTGAAAACCATTTTAATGTTGATGTTTTCTTGCAGATGCCATATTACTTGACTCATTTAAAGCTTTTAAATGAACGATTTCACACATTGAAACGTTATTTCGGAGCTTCGTATTTTTCATAATCTTGATTTTTTTCTTTCTTACTAACTAGCAGTAGCGTACGCATAGGAATTTGTCTTTCTCTCTCTTGCCACATTAGAGCACGTGTGTTAGAAAAGGACAAGAACAGGGGCTAAAACCTGACTTCAGCCCCTATTTCTTTCCTTTTCCAGCACATGCATTCAAACGGGAGAAGAGAAAGAGAGACATATTCCTGCGTACGCTACTGCTAACTAAGTCAGAAAAACTGAGAAAGGAGTGCGATGACGCAGAGGGGGTCTGAGGGTTTCCCCCAGCATTTTTAAGGGGGCCTGGGGGTTTTCTCCCAGAATTTAAAGGGGGGTCTCGGGGTCTCCTCCCAGTTGAAAATGACGTGAGTAAGTGTTCGTAGGGTATTCCCAATAGTTTGTTCACCAGTAAAATTATATCCGGAAAATCCCATGTACGGATCCACTGTGCGTCGTACGGATTCGTGCAACAACGAACGAACAAACGAACGGGGGGGGGGCTGACTTTCGAAAAGCCGCCGACGACCGTCCACCTTTCGGCGGTGCTACCGGGCGGGGGCTCGTGGGACATCGGCGGCGCGGAAGGTTACAGGCCGGAGGTGATACCGCGGGAGAGGGGGGGGGGGGCGGCGTTATTTTCGAGCGTCCTCGTTGTGCACTTGAGTGGAGAGTGAGCTCACAACCCGCCAATCCCCTCCACCACCCCTCTTAAACCATCCATACTCCCTCATCCAAACTAAAAGTTAATCTTGAATCGCCACATCGTCAAGCTTTGTTGAAATATCAACTGAAGGTGCTGTTGGTGGAGGGTCAGGGGTCGAGGGGGGAGGGGTGGATTTAGGTGAATGGGCTATGGGGGCGGGAACGTTAATATTAGCTTCTCTTTCTCTTCTCCGCCCCCCTCTCCAAACCCAAACCCCCTCCATTCCCCCACCATCACACTCCTTCTTTTTCGGGCGGTTCTCGAGCATTTATAAACTGTTTGCGGAGGGGGGGGGGGGGCTGGGGGGTCCTGCAGAGGAGACTGGAGAGGCGTGAATTGGCGTCGAAAACTATGAAGCCCGCAATTTTAGCGCCGACAGCAGGCGTTTTTTCCGGGCCGCCGCCCGCGCCGCGCGTCATACCAGCACTAAATTAATTAAGTCCCCGTGGCGCGAAGCCCCCCCCCCCCCGCCCCCGAACTTCACTCGCGCACCCCCTCTCCTTCTGGAATTAATGCAGTTAGTGTTTCCTCGGGTCAGTTTTTGGGAGGGCGGGCTGCCTGGGCCTTATTGTTGTTGTGTTTTATCAGTCTTTTGTTAGAATTGGTCTTGTAAACGGCGCACGGTGGGTCATTACATGCAGTGTTGCCAGATTTGAGTTTAAAACCAACGAGCTGTTCATTTGTCTCGAGTGGTAGTCTGATAAGTTACCTTCGTAACTGGAAAGGGTTTGTAGGTTGAATTTAATAAGGTGTAATCAAAGAGTAAACAAAGGTCGCTATTGCATTGAGAACCAGCATGGTCAATGCTGATAAGAGTCAGCTTCTGCGATTGGCTGGAAATGGAGGGAAATCGTGGTGCCAAACTTTTTTTGGCCTTATGGAAATTAACACGGGGTTTTTGTTCCTGGACGTTTATCTCGAAACCTGTGCAAAATTTCCTGTAAACATTTAGTGCGAGTCGATTTACCATAATTTTCCGAACAAGTTGATAGGTCACAAGAACCAGTACATTGCAAATTCGAGAGGACTGTCTCAGTTGAAAAGTACACATAATAGTGAGTTACTCAAACACACGCCAAGCATGTAAACACGCTATTGTGCGTACTTTTCAACTGAAACAGTCTTTCCGAATATTCAATGAAGTGGCACTTATGACCTATCAATTTGTTGAGGAAATTCATTTTGCACAAGTTTCGAGATAAACATCCCGGAACGAAAACCTCGTGTTAATTTCCATAAGGTCTAAAACAGTTTGGCACCAGGCTTGCAGCCAATCAGAAGCCAGCCCGCGTTTCCGATCCCTTATCTGAGTTGACCACGTAGGGTCGTAGGCCTTCCATTCAATTGCGATTCTTGTTCACTCTTTGGGTGTAATGGGGCAGTTGCAAGGGTCTGAAATGTTGTGTTTTTTATACAGAAAATGATAGTACTTGATGAGCTGAGAACAATGGTGCCTTTGGTTTTTTCCCAAGTGTCTTGGTTTTGGAGCTACACACGTGTAAAGTTACAAAAATGCGTGCGTGTAGTGACGTCACAACGCGGAATTTTCATTTAAAACAATGTATTTTGGGCCAAAATCTCATCTCCGGAAACATGGGACTTAATTAGAAACCAAAGGCATCTTTGTGCTCAGCTCATCAAGTTTTTCCATTTTCTTCATAAAAAACACAAAAATTCAGACCCTTGCAACTGCCCCATTATGTCCATCTATTCCCATAATTCAGTGCAACCGCACGGCGGACCGAAGAATGTTCGAACTCAAGTTTATAGATTAAAGAGGTATGCTCATCTGCCTTGGCGCCACAAATTCAGCGGCGCGCAGTTCAAAATCACTGCAGGCAAGATAGCCGACAAAAGCAGAAAACGTATACTCTTTGCAGAAAACATTAAGCTGCCCTTTGCAGGAAAGTAGAAAACAACCCCATGTTTTCTGCAAAGAGTATACGTTTTCTGCTTTTGTAGGTCATCTTGCCTGCAGTGATTTTGAACTGCACGCCGCAGAATTTGTGGCGCCAAGTCAGATGAGCATACCTTTATAATCTATAACCTTGGTTCGAACCTCTGTTCGTTGCATCAAAATACATGGGAAAATATAAACATTAAACCTAACCTAAAACTTCTCGATCCATGTTGGTTACGCAGGTTACCTAGACTGCCACTCTAGACAAATGTATAAAAAGCTCGTTGTTAAAACTCGTATATTTTACCTTGAGTCTTATTGGAAATGTACGGAGGGTACATATAACGCCGACGAGCATAACGCCGACAGTTCATAATCCCGACACTCATATCCTCGAATATGAAATAACCAGATAACTAACACCGACGTGCATATCCCCGACAAAATTTATACCTACTCCTCCGAAAGTACCGCGTATATCACCGACAAATTCAACGCCGACAGCCGTTTCACCGATGGTTAATAGCGTCGATGACGGTACGACCAAAAGTATAGTGCATCTGGCAACACTTGTGATTTGTAACAAACTATTTTTATGAAAAGTTGGACAAGAGAAACCAATCGAATGCCATTTTTTTATAAAGCGAAAGGTTTGAATAGTCCAATCGTAGATGCTGCGATGCTATCGATGAACTGGATGTTCGAACGAAAGGCATGAAATCAAATCAAATTTTGGAATTATTTGATTACGAGTAGAATGACAACCAACGATGCTCGATGCTATAGTTGAGTGTCTAAGAACTGCGAGACGTATTTTAGCCGAGGGCAGTGGCGATGGATTTTTTCTTGGGAGGGGCTCACACTGATGAGCGTTTGACTGAAAAGTGTCCCCCCTTCCCCTCCACCCACAAAAATCGGAGATCGGGGGAATTTAGCCCCCTTAACCCCCTTCCCTTACGTATGAGGGCATAAATGCGTGGGTTGTATTTATGCAAACATCATTTGTTTTCTGTCTCTGTTAAACAGCGCTACGTTACTCTATGAGAAAATACATGCTAACAAAAACTCGAAGGGGGTCAACTTTTCTGTTTTGTTCCGACTGTCATAACTGCACCAATCCTTTACTAGATCGGCTCGTCTTGAACGCAATCGACAGAAATTGAGCTAATCTGTCAAATGAATCCAGTATCATTTTGATAACTTGTTTACTTTTGATGTTACAGTGTCAGTCCCGCTATTTTTGGGACACCCAGTGATGGGCACAAATCATTTTTTGAATAACCATGAATTAATTAACTAAAATTATTCGCATTATTCTCATGTTATTCCTATTAGTAAATTAATGTTTCCCACAACGTCGACTCGCAACGTCGACAACCACAGCTTCGACAAAACTTCGGTGTCGACGTTGTGGGTGTCGATGTTGTTTTCCGAGAGCGGTGTCGCGATTTCTCAACTTCGACACCCATAACGTCGACACCGACTTTTTGTCGACGTTATGGTTGTCGAAGTTGCGAGTCGACGTTGTGGGTGTCGACGTTAGCAGTACCCTCCCCAGTCATTCATATAATGATAGATCGAGTACGCTGGTAGCGTCAAAAGGAGGGTACGCTACCAACGTACTCATCTGCCATTATATGAATGACTGGTACTGTTCAAACTTTGATTTATTTACTATTAGGAATAACATGAGAATAATGCGAATAATTTTAGTTAATTATTCGTGGTTATTCAAAAAATTATTTTTGCCCATCTCTGGGGACAACCCCTTGTATTTGTTACGTATTAATGCATTATTTTTTTTTTTTAAAACTGCGGATTTGCTCTTTCCTTGATTTCTACAAAACACGTGTACATTAAGATGTGGTAGGGATAGCACACCCCTTGCTTCATGGCTCATTCTTCCGAAAACCATTTCGGTTATAAATCGAGCCGGGTGTGCGGCGCGGCGGCGCGGCTTACGTTGAGGCGAGGAAGCAAATCAACGCCCAACCGATCTGCTTTCTAGAATGTCCTGATTCAGCAAATTGCGGTTTTATTACATTGACCAATTAGATGCAAGTTCAAAAAGCGGATGATGCCAATTAGCCAATCAAATGCTTCGGTTCAAGGAGTGAGTCACGTGAACGGAGGACCTTTGAGATGCTGACGCAGAAAAAAAAATTAAAATGCGAATTAAAAAATGTCAGACAACGCCTTAAATTGTGACATTGGTAGGCCACCCACAGTGCTTACTATATTGAATGGGTCTGTTGCAAACTTTTGCTACAACGAATCAGAGTGCGTTCAATCTAATGTAAAGCCTGAAAAGTCCATTGGTGGCATCAGAAAGTCATAAAATGCAATAATAAACTCACAAGAGGCGTTCAATGAAATACAATATGGCGGAGAAATATCGAGCGATTTGTATGCATGCACCACAAACATCCAAGGATGGCCAACTTTGACAACCTCACTGGAGGTAGAGGTTATGTGTTTGTTTACGTTGTGATTGGTTGTGATCGATATTGTGAGGTTGGCTATCCTTGGATGTTCGTGGTGCATACATACAAATTGCTCGATATTTCTCCGCCATATTGGATTTCATTAAACACCTCTTGTGAGTTTATTATTGCATTATATGACTTTCTGATGCCACTAATGGACTTTTCAGGCGATTTTCCATGAAATGAATTTCTCTTAATTGTTGTAGCAAAAGTTTGCAACAGACCCATTCCAGCATTGCAAGTTACCTATTTGTGTCAGGATCTAATGCGTCGACTGACAATATTTAATTTGACTGTACAAAATGGAGATGTCAAGTTCAGGAATGTTGACAAAAAGTCTCGATTCAGACGAGTTTTACGGAGCTCCAAGATAGCGAACTTGACATTTCCCAAATTCAAACCTTAACTTGACCAAAACACCTCCAAAACCTTTTGTTTTATTTTCTGAAATTGTGGGGAACAGAACATATGACGCCACCATATAGATTGTAAAATAACGTTGCAGTTCGACAGATCTTCAAGCGACTCAATATATGCAACAGTTGGCTTACCTGTTCAACACTTTTGACCGATGCTAGTTTGATCAAAACCGTTTGATTGCGACTGAATGTGTGCGATACTATTCTCATCTCAGGAATGTACCATGACTTTCAAAAGGAAGAACCCCAGTCGAAATTCTTACTGTTAAATTTGTCCTTTATTTTCAATGAAACTTTCAATTTTCGTGATTTTTACTTTAAATGGGGCGTTCTGATTAGTTCTTAAACACTTGAAAACCGCAAAATTGTTTAAGGATTGCCAAGATTTAACAGTGGCGGCTCGTGCAATTTGGCAACAATGCCATTCTCCTATTTGATTCTATGTAAAACAATCGATTCGATAGTGAAGCAGCGCTTCACCAGAATTCGATTGTTTAACATTGAGTCAAATGGAGGAAAAACAACGCTGTGAAACCTTGAACACTGAGGAAAATAATCTTGTTATTTAACCCGGACGTCTGTTTAATACTTACGTAACCGGATTAATGTTCTTTCAACAGGAATTCCTGTTACTTCCCTGATATGAAAGGAATATTTTAAAAACATTTTGAAAATCTTGCCGAAAAGTTTTCGGTAACCTTTCGTAAATATTTTAAAAACATTTAAAAAAAAAAAAAAAAAAAAAAAAAAAAAAAAAAAAAAAAAAAAAAAAATTGTTCATGCCGATTAGTTGTCAAAATATTTTTGAAAATATTTTAATAACATTTTCAAAAGGCAAAAATATTTTAAAATGTTTTTAAAAAATTTTAATAAAAACATTTTAAAACATTTTAATTAAAATATTTTAAAAATATGTTCGCCTTTTGAAAATATTTTTAAAATATTTTTGTTAAAATTGTTTGAAAATGTTTTTTTAAAATATTGACAATATTTTTAAAATATTTTTGAAATATTGCTTCATATCTGGGTTGACCGGAATTCATGTATTAGTAACAGGAATTCCTGTTGAAATAACAGGAATTTCTAGTTAAAATAACAGGAATTCCGGTTAAGTAAAGTACTAATAAGACGTCAGGTTACGGCAACAAGAAATTTATCTCAGTGAATGTCAGACAAATATTTGTGATCATACTACTGTGCGAAAGCGGAGATGGTGGGCGAGGGTTGCGGTACGGACCCGCGTATCCATTCTCCATTCATACTCCTACGGAATTCGGTTCTACCGCGGTTGAGTATACAGTTCGGTCAGATGAGATCGAGTGACAGGGGACAAGGGAATCTCTTTCTCTTCTCTCTTGGAAGTGAAATTAAATTAAATGGGATTTAATTGTATTTTTTTATATCGGCTCTGCGAAGCTTTGTTCGGGTGACTAAACGTTGGGGACCTTCGCTCTGTACTCGGCAAAGACAAACGACAGAAATAATTCACGAGAGTCCGTTCTTTATTGAGAGGACTTTTTGAAATGTTTTCACCGCAAAGAGAATATTTGGAGACTCTAAGGCGAGCGCTTTTGAATTTTTAATCAGATTTTGTATATAGTCACACAGTGGGTCCTATATGCAAACTTCTCCAGAGGATATTTTGCATGTAATGCTCTTCTCAAAATATAGATGGATTTACGGATTTGTCTATCCCTTTCTCATCTAATTTGAACATATGTGTTGGAAAAGGACGGCGATAAGAGCTAATGTCACGTGATGATTCCCTCTGCTATCCTTTTCTAACACATACGTTCAAATGGAAAGAGAAACAAGCCGGATATATACCACTGCATGTGTAAAACCGAGTAAAATTCTCAAATTCAACCTTGATATGCCAGAGAATAAACAGGAATTAAAACTATAAAACTTCAAACAGCTATGCGCAAATTTGTGAAAACATCAAAAATCGAGTCTAAAACGCGCTTGAAAATCAGTAAGTATAAAAAACGGGTAACATTTTTCGACGAAATATCGAACCGCCGCGCCGCGCGCCGGACGAATAGAGGGAAATTCAATGGGGCTCTGGCAAACTTTTTCTATCAGCAAATAAATAACCCAATCTGATGTAAAGACCAGCAAAAATCACAAAAAATCACACTTAG
Organism: Trialeurodes vaporariorum; assembly: GCA_011764245.1. Taxonomy (NCBI): domain Eukaryota; kingdom Metazoa; phylum Arthropoda; class Insecta; order Hemiptera; family Aleyrodidae; genus Trialeurodes; species Trialeurodes vaporariorum. The sequence continues at coordinate 6,766,246 of VMOF01000320.1, read as the reverse complement.
AAAGTATAAAAGTCAGTAATAAACTCACAAAACTGCTATATCGGGAAGATCGCAATGGTGCTTCAACGCATAGTTATCATGGGAGATTCCTGTCTATTATGTCACTTTCTCTACGGAAACAGAGGTATGTCTCAATTTAGATAGAAATCTCCCATGGTACCTGCGTCTCTCCGCCATCAAACCCGATTCTGAGAGTGAATTTCGTGATTTTTTAGTGTACTCATCGACATTTTTACTGTTTTTTTGCAGGAATCAACTCTTCAATCCCCTATAGCAACGGTTTGCAAGAACCCCATTGGCTACAAACGCACTGTCACTGACAAGGGTGCCAAATCAATCTGAAACAACGACTTAACCCTTGTGAGCCTAAGGGGGATTACATTTGTACCCCAGGCCAGTTTTTTTGACGCCATTTTGTCAAAACTGCTCAAAATTTTTTGGGACTTCATGACATTTTAAGTTAGGATACTTAGAACACGTCCACCAAATTTCATTAATTTTTATGAATTTTTGTCGATATTATAGAAATTTAAAGTGTTGGGGAACAAATATTCCCCCCCTTCGTCCTGCCAGTTTTAAGTTTGAAACCATCTATTACAGTGAATTTTACGGAAATTTTATGTAGATTAAGAATATTAAGTCAGATCATTGAAAAAAAATTGGAAATTTATCAAAAATGGAAAAATAAGATGGTACCTCATTTAATTTTTTCCTTTTTTTTTTATTTAGACATTTTTTTTAAAAGTAGGTGTACATTTGGCAACATAGCAAAAATTTACTCAAATTTCACATAAATTACTCTCTTAGGGTACTAAGTACATAATCCATCCATTAAAGTTTCAAAATTATTGATACTGACTGTGCTGCATGAAAATATCCTTGGGGTACAAAAATACCCCCCCTTAGTCCTTTGTGTTACCGAAATACCTTAGGCTCACAAGGGTTAAGACGGAGAAGTCGTAAGTATTGTATTTCAATGCTCAAAAATAGCGAATACGTTATACAACAGCACAAAACAAAAACCAGACCGAAACCAATGTGCACTCCCATTATAGGGTCGTGCATAAAACGGCATGGGCGAATACAGGAATTTGTCTTTCTCTCTCTCCTTCCATTTGAACGCGTGTGTTAGAAAGAGACATAGGTACAGGGGCCAAAGTCACATGATGGTCCCCTCTCATATCCTTTTCTAACATATGTGTTCAAATGGCCGGAGAGATAGAGAGAAAGACAAATTCATTCTTGCATCAGTTGCATCCTTCCATGTCTCAAAAACAGCGGAGGAATAGAGTGATGTGCAGTGTTATTTATCACATCTATATATATCGTCGAGTGTCAGATGGAACAGATACCTGAAATTTGAACTTGAAACTTTGGTAAGTAGAATTGACTTAATTATTAATGGATATGCACACTCTTGCCTCGTTAGTACAATTATTATTAAAATAAATGATTCTTTAATTTCCTTTTTCCGGACGCTTTAATAACTTGATTTTAATTTTCTGCTGGTCCGATCATTGGGTTCGTCCGACGACCTATACATTTATCTAGAGTGGCAGTTTAATAGGTAACCTGCGTAACCAGTATGGGGGATTTTGAGGTTAGGTTTAAGCGAGTAATTTGTCCATTTGATTCCGTGTATTTTGGTGCTACGCGGCGCAAAGTGCTTCAAAGCATGTTCCGGTCCACTGTGCGCCGCGTAGCACCAAAATACACGGAATCAAATGGACAAATTACTCGCTTAAACCTAACCTCAAAATCCCCCATACTGGTCACGCAGGTTACCTATTAAACCGCCACTCTAGATAAATGTATAGCTCGTTTGGTTCGTCAAACAAATAGGTTGAGAAAATATCACTTTGCATCGCTCTAGGAAATTTTATTATTCGTCCATTAGTTCGGCGGTTGACTAAAATATTTCATAGTCCGCCAGTGTAACAGTGCGACAGTAAAAACCCACTAAAATACTCTGATCTTTAATACAAGATTTTCGGCTACCGATGTATGTATTGTATGTATGATTCCATCGGCTGAAAAAATATATGCAGTATGTTCGTGCTTTACAGACGGTTTTAGTGATGACGCCATCCGGCGATGAGCAGTCCAAACAAGGACAAACTGTCTCTCTTACTCTCGCGTACGCATGTATTGCTATTTCACTCTAATTTAAAAAATCGTTCATAGAGATATTTTTGTGTGAAGGCATTTTAATGCGACTTTGATAATAATCTGTCGCAAAAAAAATCCCTGTCTATAGCACAGAATAATAAAATCAGAACGGAAACTCCCATAAGAGCCAATGGAAGCAAGTTTGGAATTTAACGGCACCAATAGGCAACCGTGTGGTCCTATATCCCAACATGGTGGACGAATGTGATTTGTGTTGAAACTCATTTATTCCTGTAAATTCTGGAAAGAAATCTTAAGTTTCCAGCCTCATTTTCATTCTAATGGCATTTCAGAATAAAAATTTCGCCGATCATGTCCTTTATTTTTTTTTTTTTTTTCGCGTGCGAATCCAGATGTAAACATCCTATATCCCAACATGGCGGACGCTAAATGAATTCGCTTCAAAATCCGACAGAGTTTCCGTTCTGGTTGTATTGTTCTGTGTCTATTGGTCATACTGATGATCTTGACTGCATAATCTTTCCATTAATGGGTCTGTTGCATACTTTTGCTACATGAATATAACTCATTGTTTCTAACGTAAAATCTGGCGAAAAAAAACGATGCGCACATTAAAAACTTTCAAAATCCACTCATTAACTCAGAAAATACCTTCCATTTCAAACAACCCGCGCTACACTAGACACTATATCACCGACTTATAACCACATAGATGGAACCATCTCGTTAATGTAAACATGAAAAGAACTTACAAACATTTGAATGTTTCGTTTAGATGCGTACATGTTTTATATTATTTTGTAATCTTTGATAAACCGAAAAGACCAGACACCAAATTCAGCCAATAGTTCACGTATTTAGAAGCGAATTCCATCATTTTGTAGTTACGATGTTGTTTACTTATGCACGGTGGTTCCGTCTATGTAGTAGTATACCGGTGCAAATAGTGTCTCGTGTAGCGCGGGCTGTTTGAAATTGAATTGATTCCCTGAGTTAATGAGTGGATTTTGATCGTTTTTAATGTGCGCATCGTTATTTTCGCCGAATTTTACATAAGAATCAAGGTTCTATTTTGCTGTAGCGAAAGTATGCAACAGACCCATTGGTGGAATCATCAGCGCATTAAAAAAGTCCCCTTGGGATCTGCAAATCGGCAGCCCAGCTGAGGATTGATATTTTTTCATGGGTTTTTATGGAAGAGATTTTGATCTATGTGGCAATATTCGCGATGCACGAGTTGTTATTTTCAATATTCATCGCACTCTCATTCAAACTTATGCAAAATCCGTTGTGATTTATCGTGAAACGTGACAACCTCGGCTGTACATCGAGTGTGTGCTGTGCATGAATTCGCGTATCTTATATCAATCATAATAAAATATTCGGTTGGTGGGCGAGCAGTGAAGTGAAGTGCGCCATCGTGTGCACTGAACCGATGCAGTCAGCGCGGCGTGGCACATTTGGACACAGTATGGAATTGCCCGGACAATTTTTCATGGACAAAAATCAAGATTATGCATGAGCAATTAATGGCAAGATAGCTAAAAACTGGTTTATATAAACAATTTCGCAGCTTAAAATGAGTCAGATAACACGGTTTTTGAATAGGAAATAACGACTTTAAAACGTTTCTGAAACAAGAAACGAAAACTTTTCATATGTCCGGATAAATTCATATATCGGACCATTGTGCGTGTGGCAGGGGACAGGGCCGGGGGGCCGTCTCGTCGCCAAGCCGGTAGAAAAGAAATTCGATAGAGAGCACGTTTGTTTCATCTTAGGCTCCTTTTAATACAGTGTTGCAAAATTTCAGGGGTCGAAATAATCAATCAAGGCTCTCTGATCCCTTCCACCGTACTAAGGGTGTAAGATCGACAAAATTGGCCGAAAATTCGTCAAAAATATTTAAGGTGATTCTTCGGCGTTTAGTGTGGATTTCTGCCACCGCAGACCACTACAGTTCGATTAATGTCAAATTATAGGCCAAAAGTAACTTGTATTCAAGAAAACAGAGAGTCAGTTACTAGATAATCATCATGAAGAGCGTGTCTCTGCAAAATATCTCAAAAATAAGGAAAGTGCCAAAAAAAGTAAAATATCGCATTTCGATACAAGAATCGATTTGCGATATTCCAATTTTTTGGTACTATCAGCCTTATTTTTGAAAATATTGACGAGGTATTTTGCAAAAACGTTCTTCAGATGATTATCTAGCAACTGACACTCAGTTTCCTTGAATATAAATTATTTTTGGCCTGAAATTTTGACATTATAATTGAACGGTAGCGCTCTGTTGGCAGAAATCGACACTAAATGCTGAAGAAGCACCCAAATTTAAAACCTTCCAGTAACATTTTTAGGTTGAAATTACTTGTCAAAAGTGTTCTTTGTGTAAAAAAATGGTCTCGAAAGTTTGTAAAGGATGAATTGCTGAAAAAATTATTTCCCTGATTTTTTGCCACTTTTTGAGGTTTCCCAAATCTAGACCACTGGCGCAACCAGGATCCCTTCCGTCTCTCTCATTTCCCATTTGAATCTATGGTAAAAAAAGGACAGAAAGGGGGAGTTTTATCCCCTTGTCCATCCTAGAGCCCCTATATGTAGAGAGTTAAGACAAGAAAAATCATGGGCGCCGCCTTGGATGCTTTTGCATTTTTTTACATTCTGAGGCCGTTGTTGTGTTTTCCTCCACTGCAAAGATCATCTACAGTTCCGCTAAGTTTGAAACGAATTCTTATCCCTGCTTTTGTAGATCGACATGTATTAACGCTTTTTAATGATTCTTTTGAGATTTATGGACATTCTTGTGGTGCTTTTGATTAAAATTAACAGATTCATCGCAAATTAACTTTTTTATCTGTAAAAGACCGTTGGTAAACAAAACAAAAGTGCAAAATCGCATCCAATGGCGGCGTCCGTAGAGCCTAAAATTCATCGACCAATCAGAAGTTGACTACCCTCTTGTCTTAACTCTCTACATATAACTCTAGTCCATCCTTGTCTAACATAGTTTTTTAATGGAGGAAAGACAGAGATAGAGAAACTCTGGGGCGCTACTGTCTCACACCGTAGTGCTCCGTTCGTAAAAAATCAAGATCATGTTGCAGTGGTGGCAGGTGAAATCTGGCAACCTCACTCCTCGCCATAAAAATCTACGCAAAATAATCAATTCTGAGAGAGGCATATTACCTCGCAATGTTGCCAAAAGGGCTGCCGTTTTGCGTATAATCAATGCTTTTTTTCTATCCACCGATGATTCCCCCGGTTGAGAAAAGATTACACAGTTCAGTTCAGTGTATGACTGTAATGCGCGAAAATACTCTGATCTGTAATCTTTCCTAAATCGGTGGAAACTCCGTTGATTAATTAAAATACCCGCAAGTTTTTTAAAGTCATCGACGACTAAACCCGGGTTGAAAAAAGATTAAGATTGAGTATTTTAGTTTATTACAGTCATGCACTGAACTGATCTATGTAATCTTTTCTCAACCGGTGGAATCATCGGTGAATTGAAAAATAGCATTGATTATACGCAAAACGGCAGCCCTGGTCCCGGCGCTCGATGACATTTTTTTTTTTTTTTTTTTTTTTTTTTTTTTTTTTTTTTTTTTTTTTTTTTTTTTTTTTTTTTTTTTTTTTAAAGCGTGCTCATAAGGAGCATGCTTCTTCAAATCGATTCTTCCGGCTTGGATGTAATTATTAGAGCTTCGCCATTTTGCATTGGTTAACATGCTGCATTTTTTGTGATTCCAAAGTTTTGACCTTTTTTCCTGAACAGTTTTAATTTAGTACGTTTATTTACAATATATATGAGTATTTTGCTTTAGGTAATAACAATAACAACAGCAGACCTAATAATTAGATGCAGGGAAAAAAAAAGATTAGTGAAAATAACCATACGGATACCTGATTTTGGTCCCTGCTAGATGTTATGGTAAACTTGACCAGAAGTATGGTACATTTACCGATACTTTGAGTAAATTCTACATGCAATCAGGTAACATCACCTAGTCCCTAGTAGAAACATAGTATACTTCTGGTTAACATTACCATAACATCTAGCAGGTGCCAAAATCAGGTATCCGTATGGTTATTTTTACCGTAGTTTTTTTTCCGTGTGGTAAAAATTGGTTTTCATTGTCGCTTTTGGGTTTTAAAAAAAAAAAAAAAAATGTGAAATCTGTAAAGCATTTGAGTTTTTATAGATACTTTCATTCATATGAGTCCACAAATATTTATTTAAATTCTACTTGATGCTTGTAAATATGCGTATTTGGACGACTCAGTGATAAACTTCGCGTAAAAAACTCTCTGAGAGAATATTTTTGCAGGAATGAGCTTTGAAAAATTTTGAGTTGACACACTTTGATTACCAAAGTCATATCATTCATCAAATAGACTGAGCAAACGCCCTATCTCCATCATTTTGATTTGTAATTAGCAAAAATTGAGGATACTTTTGGCGTGAATCGGCATCGGGTAAAATATAGACGCTATGATTTCCAATCCGCCTCATGAAATCACGCTAAATTTCAAGCGCAGTCATGTCGCACTGCGAGCGCAAAAGTTTCAAAACTAATTACGCTGTCGCAAATGACCGGGAGGGGAGGGATCCCCCAAATGCACACTTGCGTTGCCAAATCTACGGACACTTTATTTACATGAATGTGGAGTATAAGAATGTGTTTTTTTTATAACTCTAAGTTTGGAAAAATTGGGTGGTATGAACGCGGAATCAAACTCGCAAATTTTTCAAAGCGATCCGACGAAGTAGAAATTGAACATAAACATAATCAACGCAAAAAAACAGCAAATATGATGTGAATAAATTGATGAGAAGAGTTTTTTAAACACTCTGTTAATCTAGAAGCTCTATAAATATGATTCCTATTTAGATCGTAAAAAATCACTTCAGCAATGGTACTTTCGCAAACTTTTGCTGTGACCGTTTTTTTTAGGCGCACCGTTGGCACAACGTGCGCCTATTGAAATCGCCCTGATACTCAATAGAGTATACTACGCCCCCTTGTGATCAAATGGCGAAATGAGCTTTTTTGATGTCGTGAAATTTAGGTTGTGTCCTGTGTTTTTTTTATGCTAATTTCATTTGAAAAGTTAATGTTCTCCCAGCCACGACTGAATTCTGATTTGGTTGGGAGTAATTTCATGTTCATTGATTGACGTTTTTTTAAAGTTATTCTATGTAAAAAATTTTCCAACCTCACTTTTTGATTATTTAAAATTTTTCCCCGGTATATATTCTAGGTGATCAGGAGAACCAATCATTTGCCGTTCTGAATGTTTTTTTTTTTGCATGTAAATGCAATTATTATAATTAATTATAGCGTGTGGTCAAACGCAAAACGGAAAGTCCCTACAGCAAGAACTCTGAACATTTCTTATCTCAATACTCAGAATTCTCATTTAATTATCAAAAATTACTGCGCATCGAAGAGGATCTCTTATTATTCAGCCCTGATGTCGTTGTTTCCATAGTGGTCCCTGCCCTAACCTCCTCCATTTTTCCTATCAAATTTCAGCTATTTGTTTACGCTCAACGTAATAAAATTACTCTGCTTGCGTTTATAGTAGCTATGACTCGTGAATTGGTAAGAGTTCGAAGGTTCAACAATGGGACCTCTGAATAGTGTGATGTGCTGACTTGCTTTATATTTCCATCATGTTGTTATTGTATGTGAAATTTCTTAGTCCTATTCAGAACGAAAAAAGGAAATGCTTCTTATTTCTCTACTTCTACTTTTTTGGGTTTTGAAACTCCTAAAGGAAGTCAGCCCTCTTTCAATTTTAAAGAAATGTGCCTTGCGGTCAAATTTTCTGACATTTTATTTTCTGGCAACTCCCGTCAAATGACTTAGCGCTTCAAGGCATCATTTATTCAATGCAGTTATTTCGCTCTTTCTCTATTTACAAGTAAATTTCTAGTACTCCAGGAACTTCCTGATTTTTTATGCTACCTTATGCTACATCTGTTGTACTACCTATGTTGATTCAAGCTGTCACTCTCCTTATATGTCTCAAAGTATCTTGAGACACTCAAACTGGTTCCTTAATCAAAAGTTTGGTAGTCCGCTAACCTTTGACAGTCACCTATTTTGTCGGAGATCATCATCAGTCATGCCGAAAAGTTTAGCGCTTAGACTTTTGTACAAAATTGGGATTGCGCCTCACAATTTGGTGACAGTTAAGTTAGCGCACATGATGAAATATGAATCAGCGCTCCATTTCTTTCTGAAATTTGTGTTACCGAGTCAATTTCTTCTGAAAATTATGTCAGTGTACGTGCTGTTTTTTACTGAAACTTGAGTGAGCGCACAGTTTTGAGCAAAAACATTTTCAAACGCTATAAGAAAAAAAGAAAACAATACGGCATTGGAGAAAAGGGGGAAAATTGAGTTAGTGCTTATACTTTTGCTGAAAATTAAAGTCGTGCACCACAATTTGGTTAAAATTAAGTTATGGCGCTTTTTTTTTGCTGCAAAATGACTCAACGCGCCATGTGTTTCTGAAAATTTGTGATCTCATCAAATTCTTCTAAAAATTATGTCAGCGCATCGGTTTTTACTGATACTGAGGTGAGAGCGCTAATTTGAGCCAAAATATTTTTAACGCTAATAATCAGAATTAGAGACTGATTAGGTGTGTTGAGGTTGGATCAGTCATGCCTAAAAGTCTACATCCGACGGAGATGTGTGATTGTATTTTAACTTTCTCACTCAAATGAAATTAGAAAAATTGAGAAAGTATTGTATTGCGTTGGCGCAGAGATTTTCAAGGTATTTTGTTGCGATAGTTGGCCTCTCAGGACAAAGTCAATCATGATTTAGTCAAAGTAATTGCCTCTTATCATGTCTAATACCATCCATAAGAACATCCTTCCATCATATTTTCTATTTCTTAACCCTTTCTGACTTAGAGAGATTTATGTAAAAAAAATCTGTGGCGTCTGTCCGTCAGTCCGGCTGTTTGTCACTCCGTACCTAGGCATAAGTTTTGAACCATTGATCCTTATGCATCCAGATTTTGCACAGTTGTTGCTTTTTAGATTCCCCAGAGGTACTTTTTTTTTTTTTTGAAATTTTGATTTTTAGGGTAGTTATGGGAAAAAAATTATTTTCAATAAAATCAATGGTAAAATGGATAAAAATGAATAAAAATGGAATAATTCAAGTTTGGCTCAATCATTTTGATGAAAGTTAGCAAAAAAAAAACTATTTTCAGCCTACTATAGAATGAACCACTTATAGTTCCTTTATTCATTCCTTCGGGCTGTTTAAAAAATCAAAATAAGCGCGCTCGAGCCGAAAAATAGAATTATCGTGAGAAATCAATCTTAAAAATTGGAGTCAATCAATAATGGCTCCATGAATTTTTATAAAACTTTGTGCACACAATCTACTATCAATAAACTTAAATATTTTCCTCTCTGTGTCACCAAAAACAAACCCATAAAACCATTTCTAGAGGTAATATAGGTGCGATTGAGCAAAAAATTTGGGAATATGAACAAATAAAAAAATAATCCTATTATTTGGGATAGTTCAGGTTTGGTTCAATCAATTTTGATGAAAGTTAGCGAAAAAAATCTACATTCAGCTTTCTATAAAATAAACCACTTATAGTTACAATATTCAACCCTCAAAACCGTTTAAAAAATCAAAAAATGTGCGCTCGATCCAAAAATGGAATTATCGTGAGAAATTAAGTAATCTTAAAACTTGGAGTCAATCAATAATGGCTGGATGAATTTTCATGAAACTTTTTACACACAATCTACTATCAAAGTACTAACATATTATCCTCTCTTGATCACCATACACAACCGATTAGACCTTTTCAAGAGGTAATATAGGTGCGATTGAGAAAAAAATATGGGTATATAAGCAAATAAAAACATAATCTTATTATTTCGGATAATTCAGGTTTGGTCCCATGGATTTTGACAAAATCTGGCAAATAAAATCTACAGTTGGTTTACAAAAGAAATTAGCCCTTACAGTTACAATATACAACCCTTAAGAGAGTTTAAAAAATCAAAATAGGGTTTTTTACCAAAAAAAAAAAAAAATGAAAGTGAAGAATTAAATTTTTAAAATTGGAGTCAATCATTAATGGGATTGATTTTGATAAAAAATTTTACAAACATAATGTGTTAAAAAAAACACTAAACACTGCACTGTGTGCACTAAAACATTTTTCTGGTACAGTCCTCATAAAAACCTTACGACCGTTTCGAGGCGCAATATAGGTACGATCGAGCAAAAATCTTTTGAAACTAATTGTAAGCAAATATTAAGACAAACATAATATTTGCAATAAGTAATTCAAGTATGACTCAATTAAGTTCGATGAAAATTGCATCAAAACGTTTGCAACCAGCCTAGGTAGAAATTTCTTTTCAATGTATTACTACAATATTCAACTTTTAAGTCTAAAGCTGTTTAAAAGCAATATAGGTTTCATTACACCAAAAAAAAGAATATTCAAGGAAAATTAATTTTATAAAGAAAAGTCAATCAAAAATGGCTGAATGAATTTTGTTGAAATTTTGTTTCCACAATCTACGACTTAAGTACATCTTTGGAGGGGGGTTAATCTATTAAACAAAAAAATTATTTCGAAAATCCACAGTTTGAAAGAAGAAACCAAACATAGTACTCAATGGAGGAAATGCAAGAATCAGTACATTTCGACCTCCTATAAAAACTAAGGGAAAAAAGAAACTCCCAAAAAAAGAACAAAGAGCAAATATAATGAATGCAGCTCAAAGAATAAAAAATTATTGGAATCTTGAATTACCTACTCTAAACCCTGTTATAAGCAACATCAGATTAAGGCTCTCAATTAGCCTTCAAATAACAAAATAGGCAACTATTCCTACAGCTTCTCTACAAAATTGCAAACTCTTCGGATTGAAGGCAGAAATATTATGTCCGGAGGTGAAAATATTTGAAATTTGAGGGGGGGTTTTGGGGGTCTCCCCCAAAAATTTTAAAAGGGGGGGCTGGAGGTATCCCCCAGCATTTTTAAAGGGGGTTTGGGGGTCTCTCCTAGTATTCTAAAGGGGGTCTGGGGGTCTCCCCCAAATTCTTTAGGGGGTTAGGGGGGCTCCTCCAGAATTCTTTAGTGGTGGGGGGGGGGGGTCTGGGGGTTCCCTCAGATAAAAATGATGTGAGAAGTGTTCGTAGGGTATTCTCTACAGTTTTTTTTTATCATTTCGAGATTTGATTATCGTATTTCGGCCATTGTGCGCGGATCAAATGCTTTGTCACCAGTCGTGGGACGTCATGGGGGCATTTAGGAGAGATGTCTTTTGACTCACTGTAACTTCTTCATCTTTTCTTACGTTTTGCCATGGCGTCCTTTGTTTTACTTGGCATCACACTTCACGTTCAAATTTTTTTCCGGGGAACCAAAGAACGGTGCCAGCTAATGGAATATGGCAACATTGTTTTCTCTACTCTAACACATCATGAAAATAATCGATTCTTGGTGGTCCGATTTCTTCTTACTACCGATCACTTTTTCATGTCCCTATTTTGCGGGAAAAACTATATCGTTAACTACCTTTTTACTAAAAGGGGGGTTTAAAATTGTTTTATGAGTATTTGATTGTTTATTACGTGCGTTTAATGATGTGCAGTGGGAAATTCGAAGGATTTGTTCTATGATTGTCCGTAGTAGTCCCACCGCCCCCCCACACGACGCACACAGGTTCAGACCCGAACTTTTGCTAGATATGGTGGAACATCTGAGGGGTTGGTTTAAGATTGTCCGTAGTGGTCCTAACCTCGCCCCCCCCCCCCCAAACGCCACACACCGGTTCGGACCCAAACTTTTGCCGGACAATTTTTTTTTTTGAGATGATTTTTTGAGAATCCAAGGGATTGTTCTAAGATTGTCCGAAGTGGTTCTACCCCCCCCCCCCCCCCCCTCGCCGCGCACAGGTTCGGACCTTAACTTTTGCTGAACAAATTTTTTTTAGATGTTGGAAAATTCGAAGGGTTTGAGATTGTCCGTAGTGGTCCCCCCCCCCTCCCCCCCCCCACTCGCCGCTTACAGGTTCGAACTTGGACTTTTGCTGTACAATTATTTTGAGATGGTGGAAAATTCGGAGGGATTGTTCTAAGATTGTCCGTAGTGGTTCTACACCCCCCCCCACTCGCCGCACACAGGTTCGGACCCAAACTTTTGCTGGACAATTTTTTTTAGTTGTTAGAAAATTCGAAGGGATTGTCCGTAAGGGTTTTCCCCCCCCCTCCACTTGCCGCACACAGGTTCGGACCCTAACTTTTGCTGGACCTTTTTTTTTGATGTTGGAAAATTCGAAGGGATTGTTCTAAGATTGTCTGTAGGGGTTCTACCCCCCCCCCACTCGCCGCACACAGGTTCGGACCCTCACTTTTGCTGGACAAATTTTTTTTGAGGTGGTGGAATATTCGAAGGGTTTGTCCCATATAAGATCGTATGTAGTGGTCCTAACCCCTACCCACTCGCCGCATCCAGGTTCGGACCCGGTTTTTTGCTGGACACATTATTTTTGAGATGGTGGAAATGGAATTTGACTCATGAGGACCAAATTTGCTCAAGGTGCGCCTTCTCTGACACTGTAGTGTCAGAACTATCTGCTTGTTTTTTTTTTTTTAAATTTAATTTCGATTCAAGTAACGACTACAATTTTGTATTAAGGTACAAATATATAAAAATTAATATTGATTAAATATATAACGTGAACGTCAGTGCATTCTATGCGTTGGTTATCTTGCGTTAAGGATTAACACAAGATGTAGAAATATGTACAAGTTTTGTAACATGTAAGAATTAAGATAATTATTATAAGATTAATTGTTTTGAAGGTTTGAGAACCCCCAAAACAAAGCAGGGAAAAAGAAAATGAATAGGAAATGAATAGTTAAATGTAGTAAAAACCAGCGAAAATCACGAAAATCACACTTTAAAAAAATGTCTAAAATTCAGTAAAAAAAAAAAAAGAAAAAAACTCAGAAAATAGCTGCGTAACGGGAAGATTTGTAATGGGGCTCTTGAAAAATTTTGATATGCATAGTCTAATGAATGAAAGCAAATGAATAGTCCAATCTGATTTAAAACCTAGCGAAATTCTCGAGAATCACTCTGAGAGAGTCTAAAATTCAGTGATAAACTCACATTACTGCTTTATTGGCAAGTTCGTAATGGCGGCTCAACGCAGGTATCGTGGCAGATTCCTGACTATTATGTCACTTTCTCTTCGGGAACACAAAGATATGTCTCAATTTAGATAGGAATCTCCCATAATACCTGCTTCTCTCCACCACTAACAAGCGAGTGAATTTCGTGATTTTTTAGTGTACTTATCGTCATTAGTACAGGGTTTAATGCAAGAATCAATTCTTCGATCCCCTATAACAAAAGTTTGAAAGAGCCCCATTAAATAAATTCGCGGGTAAGTAGATGTGGATAAAAATATATATACATGCGTATGAAAGGGTACAAAAGAAATTTCAGGACATGTCGCGTGTAGCAACAGAGTAAAGTTGTTCTGAATAAAGAAGAGAAGGAACGAATGAAAACTTTACGAAGGACGATAAAAATTTGTTTAATTAAATTAATTATTTAGACAAACAATGAATATTACTTTTAATACATTGCATTAAAAATTTAACCAACGCAATTTTGTTTGTGATACATCATTATTTTACACTCACAATGAAATGCGCGCGGTCAGTGCTTAAAACATTCCGTCTTCATAATTTTACGAAGGATGAATCATTTGTATTTCCTTATATAAATTGATCAGACCGAACAGTAAATATAACTTACTTAGTAAGATTAAAAAAATATAATCACTGCGATTTCATTGATGAATTTTCATATTTCTAAACCCAGTTTGGAACTTTTTGTATTTTTCTTCTCACACAATTTAACGAATGATGAAGAAATTAATTTATTAATTACATACATTGATTAGACAAACTTATGCAACTAATATTATATTGTTAGTACGATTGAATGAATACATGGGTGGATCCGGCAATTTAGCAACCATGAATTTATCCCATTTGAACGTACGTAAAACAGTCGATTCTTGAGAGGGTCATGGCCATTTTACTAGTCGATTTTTTCTTATGCATTCAAATGGGAATGACACACAATTGCCACATTTCTAGATGTGCCTTTAAATGAATAACACTCTACACTTCTAAACCCACGATAAAATACGAGTTCGGCAATTTGCATATTTTTTTGTAATTTGACGAGTGATGATAAACATTCAGTGCAAGTTCGATGAATTAGATCATTCCCTTTTCTCAAGTCGAAGCCAAACTGGTCCATCAGCACTCAGAGTGAACATCTTCTTGTCATATTTCAAGTCCTTTGGAGTTTTGGTGCTAGGAAGTATTTTAAATTTTGACACAATCGTTATTAGCGCTAATTTGATATCCATCCTAGCAAGCCGCATCGCTGAAGAATGAAAAAATAAGTTAACTTTTTAATTAATAATTATTTTATTAATTAAACATAGTAAATTAAACAATTTATGTAAAGAAAGGATCAAAACATTGTTCGCCTATTTACGTATCTATTTGTTGCATATAATCCAATTTTTATCTTTTGCGAACCTAATTTTTACCTTCGCCATATAAATCCTGACCTACAGTGGCAAAGCGTGCAGTTTCACAATAACACAGAATAATACAATCAGAAGGGAAACGCCCATAAGAGCCAATGGAAACAAGATTTGGAATTTACTGGCACAAACTGGCAACTGTGCCTACTCACTTCTCAAGATGGCGGACATGCTTTTTCAGGCTATACAACCAATCACAACTCGGCCAGTTGCCGAAGATCTGCCGAAGATTGTCGAAGATACTCACTTTCGAACATGGCGGCCCGAAGTAAAGAATGTTTCAAAATGAATTAGAGTTTCCCTTCTGATTGTATTATTCTGTGACAATAAGTTTCATTTGCTTCATTTCAACCTATGAAAAATATCGAGCTATATAGTAGTCGGTGATGACCATAGAATTCGATCTTTTCTACAGGTTCAAATAGACAAAATGCCTCATTGCCTGATGGCAAGCTTCGCCTCTGCTGACCTGTCATTTTTTCGAAAAACTATTTGTCATTAAAAACTTCATTTTACAGCAAATCATTTTGTGACTGAACTAGTAGCACTTCATGCAATCCGGCAGCGTTTTATTTCGTCCATTTAAACTTATTTAAAATATCGATTTGAAGGAGTGCACTGTGCACCACCAAAAATTCGACCTTTTTCATGATTTTAAATAAACAAGAGCCAAAGTTGCCAGATTGCATACGCCGCACAGTGGAGCGAGTCAATGGGAAAGGATCGGACATAGAATTTATGATTAAAATGCAAATTTGAAACTTTTTTAAGGTCAAAAACAAACTACAAGGGTCGATTCTTGTAGGGAAGTTTACGATAAAACCAATGAGACTATAATTTCAAACTTCTACGTTTCGTATTAACAAGTATTGGTTTAATGTTAAATTTTATAAAATATTAATATTCAATTTATATTTTAATTTTAAAATTTTAAATTATTTAAAGTTGCCACGCCATGTCCGCGGCCACTCTCAAACTTTCTACTTAACCAGTGGAGTGGCAGAAAATTTGGCAACAATGTATTTTCTCCATTTAAACGCATTGAAAAAATCGAATGCTTCGGTCATTGGCGATGACCAGACGTTTCGATCTCTCTAATTTGTTTAAAGGGGAAAAAAAAGAAACGTTGCCAAAGTGCACGCCTCGCCACTGAATACTTAACATCCAGCATTGCCAATTTGACGTCTTTGCAAAAATGTATGCGAAAACGATTGAGAGCAAAAGAAATAAACTTACCGATGCAGAATCTTGGACCATCTCCGAAAGGTAGATAAGACCCCGGAACAATTTTGTCAATATTCTTATCGGAAAACCGGTCCGGATCGAATCTTTCTGGCTCTGGGAAATACGTTGGATCTCTATGCATAGCGTAAGTAACAATCAGCACTCGAGTCCCTCTCTCTACAACAGCTGAAGTGCCAGGAATCAAGAAAGGCTCTGTGCAAATCCTGCCCAGACCTGGCACCACCGGCCGTCTCCTCAAAGTTTCTACGAGGAAATAAAGTAAACTGTATAGGAAATACCCCCACAAACACTTTCTCACATCGGCATTATTCT
Organism: Trialeurodes vaporariorum; assembly: GCA_011764245.1. NCBI lineage: Eukaryota > Metazoa > Arthropoda > Insecta > Hemiptera > Aleyrodidae > Trialeurodes > Trialeurodes vaporariorum. The sequence continues at coordinate 6,749,913 of VMOF01000320.1, read as the reverse complement.
GGGGAAGACCCCCAGACCCCCCTTTATTATTCTGGGAGACACCCCCAGACCCCAGGGGTTAATTTCGCAGTAGGCTGGTTGCAGAATGTTTTTTTGCAAATTTTCATCAAAATTCAAACAGCTGTATTTGAAACATTCCAAATTTTCCCTTCGTTCACCCACACTGAAAAAAAAAAATCAGCTAAATTTAACTAATTTCAACTTAAAAGTATGGACACCACTTAAAACTGTTAGTTTGACTATTTAAATTAGTAAAATTAACTCCGTGCCGTGTTAATTAACATGGCACGGAGTTAATTTTACTAATTCAAATAGTCAAACTAACAGTTTTAAGTGATGTCCATACTTTTAAGTTGAAATTAGTTAAATTTAGTTGATTTTTTTTTTTTTCAGTGCATTTTACCCGTTTTCCCATTGATTTGAATGGAAATCTTTTATCATCCATAACTTTCCTACAATTTCAAATTTCGAAAAAACAAAAAAGTCTCTCTGAGAAATGGTAAAAGGAACTTCTCTGCAAAATGTTGATGCATATAGACGATTTGTTCAAGAGTGTGCTGGGACACAGACAGACAGACATCTGCGCCACTAGCGCAACCAGGATCTCTTCCATCTCTCTCATTTCCCATTTGAATGTATAAATAGGGAAAGGACAGAAGGAGGGGGTTTTATCCCCTTGTCCATCCTTGTCTAACATACGTTTTTTAATGGAGAAAAGAGAGAGAGAGAGACGAAGAAACTCTATATGAGCTACTGATCTGCGCCATCGCAATACTTTCTCAATTTCTAACTTGGTTAGTTATGTGAAAGTAAAAATTGAGTCAGTAATCAAGAGCTGTTATCTCGCACATGTCATTTGATTTGACTCTTGGAATCCTCATCGCAACATGGAGTGACAAAGTGACACTCACATCCGCTGGAAGGAGGCCACTATTGCGCGCTCTCTATGCAACTATAGTGCTTCCACCTTCCGGCGTAATTTACGGTTGCTATAGTCAACATTTCAAAAATGCTTGAACTATGTTTTCAAGATCCAATCATGAGGAATATTTTAACCCTTAACTGCAGATGAGCCCAGATCTGGAACAATTACTTTGAAGCCTTATCTAAAAGTAGGGGACTTGAGTTGTACTGTCGCTGCATGGTGGGTCACATGTGGTACAGATACTAAACGAGTAAGAATTGTCGATTTTGTCCTAGAGCGCGCAGCACGGGACGGCTATTACAAACTTTTGCTATAGGAGATTGAAGAGTTCATTCTTCCACATGAACCTGTAAAAATAACGATGAGTTCACTGAAAAATCACGAAAATCACTCTCAGAATCGGGCTTAACAGCGGAGAGACGCAGGTATCATGGGAGGTTCCTATCTAAATTGAGACACATCTCTGTGTTTTCCGTGTGTGTCTGTGTTTCTGACATAAAAGACGGGAATCAGAAATCACCCATGATACATACAAGGTTATAGATTCAAGAGGTATGCTCATCTGACTTACCGGCACAAATTCAGTGGCGCGCAGCTCAAAATCACTGCAGGCAAGATGGCAGACAAAAGTAGAAAACGTATACTCTTTGCAGAAAACATTGGGCTGCCCTAAGCAGGAAAGCAGGAAACAACCCAATGTATCCTACAAAGAGTATACGTTTTCTGCTTTTGTCGGCCATCTTGCCTGCAGTGATTTTAAACTGCACGCCACTGAATTTGTGCCCCCAAGTCAGATATTAGCATACTTCTTTAATCTATAACCTTGCCCATGATACCTGCGTTGAACCACCATTGCAAACGTGTCGTTATAGCAGTTATGTGAGTTTATTGCTGAATTTTAGACTTTCTTCTTGTGATGTTCTTGATTTTCGCTGGTTTTTGCATCAGATCGGACAATTTATTTGCTCACAGTAAAAGTTTGGAAGAGCCCCATTACACGCACAGTACGGATCAAGCTCCGCTTTACACTGGATCTCTACTTGTCTCTAAGTCATTGCCATGACAGAGGAACATAACATAGCACTGAGTAGGAACTCAAACCGAAACCGAACTTGTGCAATTCACTGACCGTTTATAATTTGATCCGTGTATTTGAACTTTTTCAAGCTTTCGTATTGAATATCGTTGTCCAGCCCGAATTTCAGTGACTGTATTTCGTCGAACATTTTCTCTTGAGCTTCGGGGTTATGTGCCAACTCGTGAAGCGCAAAAGTTAGAGCTGATGAAACGAGCTCAAAGCCCTCTGACAAAAAGGAGCTCATAACGCCAGTAGTGACGCTTTCCGAGAAGAGAGGACCTGCACAAAGTAAATAAGGCGGAAGAAGAGCTATTCTTTGAACAAAAAAGCATATTTTACAGGACGACGGAGATTGATTCCCTGACGCGAGCGGCGGCTGAAAGCAAACATGAAAGACAGGACTCGCTATTAAGGATCGAGAGTGAAACATTTCAAATTTTCCGGTACAAAACATTCATTCATTAAACAATAATTGAGAATTGATAGATTTTTCTCCTTTATTTGTTCTCCTTGATTCTGATTTTCCTTTTGATATTGACTTTCAAGCCTTCTCCTCCCCTCTCTCGCTCTTTAAACGCAGTGCCATTGAATTTAAATTATATCATAACTTTTAAGATAGGACTTAATAAAAAATATAAATTAGGACATAATAAAAAATATAAATTCACATTAGGAATGATCCAAAGTATCTGCCCTAATTGATTAGTGATTCATTTCGTGATTCCTAATTTAAAGGACCCTCAATGTTTCTTTCTATTATCTTTGAGTTACTGCGATACCCTTTGTATAGATATTTTGCTTCCTTGATGATGCAGCACTGAGGCAGTCTTGATGGAAATCTATTATGGATATTTTATCATGCTCCATTTGTTTCCCTCACACTTTTTAACCTTTAAATTTAAACAAACAAACAAAAAACAAAAAAACAAAAAAACAAAAAAAAACAAAGCAAAAAAAGTATAGAGACGAATCTGTTTGAAATTTGTGTTTAACGAGAATGCAAGTGTTTTGGAGTGTTCTGGACACGCAAATTGATTTAACTGTTTCTTTTGGAAAGGACAAACAACATTTCTTCACCCGGATAGTTGTACTGGAATTGTTTGTCCATATAAAAACAAGGTCAGTTTCAATGGAATATCGTTGTAATCATTATGTCTTCAATATATATACCTATAATAAACACAGCCAGCCAATTTCATCGGAACATCGTTGTTGTCATTAATGTCTTCAACACCTATCAAACACGGTCCGTTTCATTGGAATATCGTTGTTACATTAATGTCTTCAATACCTATAGATAGCCACTCTAAAACACTTTCAATAAAAACCAATTTCCTCTGAATCAATTACAATTTTTCATTCATGGTTAAAAAAATGAAGCAAACAATCAGAAATTTAGATCGTCTGTGCCGTCACACTTTGGGATAGGACTTAAAACAAGTATTAGGCCCTCTGCAAGAATAGCTCGTTGATGCAGTGTTGCCAGATTGAGGGTAGAAAGCCGTATCGTCCCCATTTAAATCAATGTAAAACTTGCGGCTTTTTCACCCGAATCTGGCAACACTGCGTTGATGACCCACGACAAAAACGCCAAAGCTTCGCTTTTATTAGCTACGGAGTGCGGACATCAAAATGTTGCTCTAATTCATTGAATACGGGCTACATTCTCTGTAAAATGGAGCTTTTGCACGGGTTTGCTGTAGGTAAATGGATTATCAATCCCAATGTAAAATGCTGCGAAAATAACGATGAGACCATTAAAAAAGTCTAAAACTCACTCCTCGCAGAGAAAACTTAACTTGACATTTCGGGTGACCACCCTTGCATGTATGCACCAACCTCGGATTCGGACCCCCAAACAAAAGAACATAACCTACGAATTTGAACAATGAGATTAATGAATTTGCTTTCAAAAAGTAAATTTGAAGGATTTAAAGGTCCATTTATACACATTTTGTCACTAGGAGCACAGTGATAATTACAGAAAAGTTTTACGTTGCGTAGTAAAAGAGGGAGACGGCACTTAATTTCATGTCCTGTTCTTTTGTTCGGGGTCCGAATCCAAGGTTGGTGCATGCATGCAAGGGTGTTCCTCCGAAATTCCGAGTTAAGTTTCCTCGGCGAGGAGTGAGTTTTAAACTTTTTTAATGGTCTCATCGTTATTTTCGCAGCATTTTAGGTACATCAGAATTGATAGGCCATTTGTCTACAGCAAAACCTTGCAAGAGCTCCATTACCATTCATTCTCCACAAAACAGAGGTCAGCTGATCAAAACCCTAGCCTTACCTTCACCTTCACCATCCATATCTTCTTCTTTCCCAAACCGTCCTGTTTCCTGCGGCAGGGCTCGTCCTTGTTCTTCAGTTTCCTCTTTTGCGCGTGCCTCCAGATCGGAATGCCGAAGACTCGACATAATATGTAGGAAATCTTTCCGGATGACTGATTGGTCAGTCTCTCTTTCGACCTTCCCCCTGACAACTCTCGTCAAGAAATCCACGAGCTCTGGATGCACAAGTCTCAATCCAAACAACTTCGGCAACCTTTGATGAAGTATCTCCGAGAGCATGAAGAGAAGTTGCCTCCAGTGGAATCGAAACATCAGCCCCATGTTCTTTTTGACCTCGCAGTTGGGGTCATTTAGGGCGTTACACTTGATACCCATAACGCACGATCCAGTGACCTCACTCGTGTAGTTGGACATGAGTTTGTTCACGTCTATTTCCACCACTCCCATGTTCGATGTCAAATTCTACACAGAAAAAAAAAGATTAGTGAAAATAACCATACGGATACCTGATTTTGGCACCTGCTCAATGTTATGGTAAACTTGACCAGAAATATGGTACATTTACCGATATTTTGAGTAAATTCGACATGCAATCTAGTAATATCACCTAGTACCTAGTCAAAACATAGTATACTTCTGGTTAACATTACCATAACATCTAGCAGGTGCCGAAATCATGTATCCGTATGGTTATTTTCATCGTAGTTTTTTTCCGTGTAGACGGAGAGTGACGGAAAGATAGTCAAAATTACTAAAATTTCAGCCCACTATTTGCATCGTGGTACGTACCCTTATTCGTAGGTATAATCTAAAGTCCCTTTTTTTAAACACTTGTAAGTTCAATTTTTTTTTTTTTTTTTCGTGTCGCTCGCTAGGAACCAAATCGACATGGATTAGTGTAAAAAGGCTACAACCCACTTTAACAACTTTTTATGGGGCGATAAAACTCCATTGCTTTTTCATTTAACTTCAATATAGCTGCACACCTTTTGCTGCGTTTCTTTTTTTCATTTCTTGCTTTTTTTTTGTTTTTTTTTTTTTTTACCTTTTCATTTTGCAGTTTCCTAAAAATTGATGGAAACGCGAGCCTCGGGAAAAAGAAAGGTTTCTTACGGCGAATCTTGCAATCCGACAACGCTGTATATTTTCCATTTAAATGAAAAAATACCCATTTAAACTCATGAATAACACGAAGTCGTTGCAAATTCCAAGATTCGGCCTTTTCATGAAATTGAATCAACAAAATGGACTCTGCTACCAAAATAGACGATTTGCATCCCGTTTTTTTTTTTTTTTTTTTTTTTTTTTTTTTTTTTTTTTTTTTTTTAACTCGGAATAAATAAATTACACCGTCCAAAAAACTACTGACTATGAAACTGAGATATTCCTAATGCATAGGGTATGATAAAAACTTACATCAAGATATGTGTTTAGCTTGATCGCGCAAGCTCTCAGACTTTCGAACATGATTTTCAATTTTGTTTCACTGAAGGCGGGTAAAAGTTTATACCTCAACGGGCGCCATTTTTTGCCGGTAAGCAGAAACAGATTCCCAATGGTCTCATCGTTTACCTCGTTGTCTGGTGGATGTCGGTCGTGAAAGTTCGGAAACCCTTTGATCAGGAACAAACGGGCTATTTCAGGATCACGGATAATCAGGAATGGCTGATGAAATACCCATGCACCGCTGAATTTTGCCTCGGGTAAAGTAAAGTGCATTTTCATTAAGATGTCAAGCATGTGGACCCGACCCAAAAAGAATCTTATAGGACTGAAACATTGTAGAGGGGTAGTGCTGGGTACGCCAATTCTCTTCCAATAGCTAAACCTTTCCTTTAGCCAATAAAAGGCGAAGCTGGCAATGCTAGTTATGAATAGCACTGAGTTGCTCGAAAAGACTGTCACTACACTATTTAGAAGATCCATTGTTGTCTCATGTAGTTGATCTAAAATAGAGAATGGAAACAAATTAGCAACCGATAAATACACAGAGAAAAATGCTTGGGTAAAATTTGATCACCGAAGTTTTCAGTCCCAGAAACCAAAATGTACGTTCGGTCTTGAGTACCGAATGCTTTATTAGTAGTACCGAAGACTTTGGTAAAGGTGGCATTTGGGTTACACTAGACAGGTATTCGGTGACTCTGATGAAGTATTCGGTATTACCGACCGAACATTTTGGTTACTGCAATCTAAAACTTCGGTCATCAAAATAAACTGAATCTTCAGTTCATGCAACCGAATCATTTTTCTCCGCGTGTAGATTAAATGACTTTAGACGTTTAAGAAAGATGAGGCTTAAAAAATTTCGCTAATTAACATTGAAATCGCGTTGTTTGAATTGTTAGCTTTTTTGGAATTAGAAAAGTTTCTTGGTGAGCGTGTGACACACCGTTAGAAAGAAAGTGTCTAAGTGGTGTAGGATCGCTACTAAGGTCAGCCACCGTAGTCTGATGGTCAGCGCAACTGGTCACTGACACTGAGCCCCAAGTTCGAATCCCAAACGAGATGACAGGATTTAATGGTCCCCGAATGGTTAGTCATCTATCATCATCACGGAAAGGGGCTCAGTGGCGTAGCGTGCCATTTGACAACGTTGTATTTTGTCCATTAAAACCCATGTAAAAAGTCGACTGTGAAAGTGTTCACCGAACACCCTATAGTTCGATCCTTTTAATGAATTCAAATGGAAATATTCCAACCATGGGCGCCCGCAGCGGGGGGCAAGGGGGGCACTTACCCCCGCCCCCCCCGGATTCAAAACAGTCAACATTTCACGAAGAAAAATGAAAGGACCAAAAGAAAATGAAATATGAATCTAAGGAATGAGAATTGACGAACTTAATTATATTAGTTTATTTTGTCATTTTAACTCACTTTTTGTAAGGAATATTATGTTGTCCCTTTATTCATAATATCAAACAAGTCAAAATTTGTATTATTTGGATACACCTACAGTGGCCTAATAATTTTACACTATTTGGATGAAAAAAGAAAAGAAAAATGTCTTCCCTGTTTCCTCGTGGGAAGGGGGGGGGGGGGTCCTAGACCTTCTATTCGGGTTCAAAAATTTTGCCCCCCCCCCTTGGAAATTTTTCTGCAGGCGCCCATGATTCCAGCGTTGCCAAATTGCACGCTCCGCCACTGAAGGGGTTATTGTAGAGGAAGGGCTATAGCTTTCAAAAAAACGACTTGATGACCCCAACTCTTTTCCTAAAGTCTTCTGAAAATAATTGCGATTTTCTCTGAATTTTCAAACGTTGAACATATCAACTGGGAGCTCCCTGCAAAAGTTTGAACTAATTACTCAGTTACTCCGTGTCAAAATATAAAACAAGACAAGTAACAAATAGAGATCACTTAACCCTTGTGAGCCTAAGGTATTTCGGTAACACAAAGGACTAAGGGGGGGGGGGGTATTTTTGTACCCCCAAGGATATTTTCATGCAGCACAGTCAGTATCAATAATTTTGAAACTTTAATGGATGGATTATGTAATTAGTACCCTAAGAGAGTAATTTATGTGAAATTTGAGTACATTTTTGCTATGTTGTTTACACCTACTTTTAAAAAAAAATGAAAAAAATGAAATGAGGTACCATCTTATTTTTCCATTTTTGATAAATTTTCAATATTTTTTCAATGATCTGACTTAATATTCTTAATCTACATAAAATTTCCGTAAAATTCACTGTAATAGATGGTTCCAAACTTAAAACTGGCAGGACGAAGGGGGGGGGGGGGAATATTTGTTCCCCAACACTTTAAATTTCTATAATATCGACAAAAATTCATAAAAATTAATGAAATTTGGTGGACGTGTTCTAAGTATCCTAACTTAAAATGTCATGAAGTCCCAAAAAATTTTGAGCAGTTTTGACAACATGGCGTCAAAAAAACTGGCCTGGGGTACAAATGTACCCCCCCCCCCCTTAGGCTCACAAGGGTTAAGTGAGAAATTACGATTTTCTAAAATTAAATTGTTTGCAACGTCCTCAGTTTTATTTTTCAAGTTTCCTCCGAAAAGAAAACTTAATTTAATCAAATTTATGATATAATCACACAATTTATCTAAAATTACCACTGATATTTTCATAGAAGTAAATTGACTTGCTTACCAGATCGAAAAATAATATCAGAGGAAACTTCTTATAACTTTAGGAAATCAAAAATACGAACTATAGAAACTGAAATGTACACATCCACCAAACTTTCATGGACTGATGATTTCACAGTTTAAGCCACTAGCAGCACAGCAGTGCGGCGATTTTGAAAACGAAATCAGGGATGGTTGAAAACTTAAAACACTGGCTACTGGAACTTACTGACGCGTTGTGTAGAGAGTGTTGCGTAGGTATAAAGATCACTACAAAGAGTATCGATGAATCCAACTTCAAGTATCATTGTGTTTTCAACAGGTCTGGTATGTTTTATGAGAGGCATACACTCGAAATCTTTATCCGAGAAATGTCAAGCACTTTTACGAGGAGTCTAATATTCTCCGTCGTAGAGGTAGGGCTATCTTTCAATTCCGCCCACTCAACCTTTTTTTAACTCACCATAGAATTAATCTCCGCTAATTTTACATCATTAGCGTAGCATGCTATTTGGCAACGTTGCAAATTCGTCCATGTAAATCCATGAAAAAAATCAAAAGCATTTTTTGATTCGCATTCGACCTTTTATACGGGTTTAAATGGACACAAAACAACGTTGCCAAATTGCACGCTACGCCACTGTTTTACATTTCCATCCAGTGAATTTCCGAGTCCACTTGGCAACAAAGTATCGCGAGTTCGTTTGGTATATATATATATATATATATATATATATATATATATATATATATATATATATATATATATATATATATATATATATATATATATATATATATATATATATATATATATATATATATATATATATATATATATATATATATATATATATATATACCGTCTAAAACTATAGACCTGTTTAGTGTTTAGTGATGATAATTTTTTTAAAAAGGATTCTGAGAGTTACTGCAATCAACTGATTGATAAACTGGCCAGTGGTCACCCCTGATTATGCAAAAAGAAAATTATCATTTTATCATTCGAAGAGGTCATTTGGCTGGGGGGAAAAACAAAGAAAAAACAAGCAGGGAAAATTCCAACACGCAGGTGTTGGAAAAGCGTGCCACTAAAAGCTGAACAGCTTTAATGCTTTTGCTAGCAATGATAATAATTAGACAGCATTCAACATGGAGTTGATCTCGAGAAAATTGAGTCCAAAGTTGAAGAGCTAGCATTTAAACAAAAAACTTGGAATTACTTACGTTTTGATTTCATTCAACTACCGTGTTGTGTTTTTGCATTTCAACACCGGAAAAGTGGAATTTACTATGTAGGAAAGGTACTTAATTTTTAGCGTTTAAAGTGACTTGGTTCCTTTCTTCTTTTTTTTGGCATAATCACGAAAAACGAAACTCTAAGAGAAACCAAACGGCAGAGTTGGTTTACACTGTTGATTATTTTAAAAGCCGTTAATCCGGACTTAAGTCCGTTCCCAATTCTATAAAAGGAACCAAGTCGGAGTTGGTTCCTTACGTGACTCGGATTAAGATTTAACCTAATCAGAAAAAGGAACCAAGTTCTCATGTTACTTCATCATATGGACAATGACATCAATGAGGCTCACCAGCTCACTTTTACCTGGAATTTTGACGGGAAATAGTTGTTATTTTAGAAGAAGCACTTGTTGCTTCGAGATTCAGTATTGCTAGCTCTATCAATCAATAACTCAATTTTATCAAAAATGTCACTCGATTCTTTTGTGACAAGTGCTGTCCAATTGAGCTTGTTTGGTGAGAAATTATGAAAAAAATAAATTTAGATCAGATGTATCTATAAGGAGATGAGTCAAAGGCGTTGTTTTTTTGTTTTTTGTTTTCAAAACTTTGGAGGGCTCTAGCTCAGAAGAGAAACATTTGCAGCACCTACTCATGTAGGAAAATAAAGTCTTATATATATGTATGTTGACCCCAAAAATACACTCCATAAGTTTGGCACTTACGTTTTGAAACACCCTGTTCTTGATATTTTGCTCCCCCCGCCCCCTTAACGAAAGACAACATCTTCACCATGCACATTTTTAAAATCACAGTTTGACTGTAGAGATATTTTCTCCCCCCCCCCTTAACGAAAAAGGGGAAAATGGGTCACCTATCTCGGATGTTCGTCGTGCGCGTGCACAGATTGTTCGGCTTTACGACTGCCATTTTGGCTTTCTCTATAATGCGTTTTTTTGGGTTTATTAGTGGATTTTATGACTATTTGATGCCACCAATGTAATTTTCAGACAATTTTACATCAGAATCAAAACTCTATAGCACTGGTCCAGTGAAAAATTTTGTACACGCAACGAACTTTTTAGGATAGGTAAAGAAGTTATTCCAGACTCAATTCCATAGCCGCAGCGAGGAAGCTGTCCGGGGTGGAAGACACGTGACAGCCCCTCTCACTTTTTAGAGCAATTAATGCGAATTTTACCCCTCTGGCTCCCTGTGTTCTGGATTATAAACACCTTTTTTTCAACAAAACGCCCAAAATGTCCTCAAAAATCCCTTGATTCCATCGACGCTCATTGAGGGGCTTTCAATTTGCCGATCCCCCAGAATTTCAAATGTTTCCGATGCAAAGACCTGTTTAGTGTGACGTCATGAAAAAAAATGGTTCCAAACAAAGGCTCCGTCTCACTCGATCTCGTGGGTTTTCCCATACGAAACACGGTCCAAATTTTCAAATACAAGTGCTAGTAAACAACACGTTCTTTACACCAGTTGTGTTTATCACACCATTGGGTTCCACGTCCCTTATAACAATTTCCGATTGTTTCAAAAAAATTTCCGATGGGATATATGTATATTCCCGCGCTTTATTTCCCATAGAAATAATCGAAATTCCATAGAGACAATCGAAATTCGTGTAGATTCAAGCGCGCTGATTATAGCAACGATAGGTCTTCTGATTGAAATAAGGCGAAATACATCTATGATTCTATTCTTACAGTTTTAACACCCACATTTTTCTCAGTGATAAAATATGAGAACGCTACACAAACTTTCTGAAACATCGCGCATCTATGCACAATCACAGTTATATCGAAGAAAGTCCTATGTTTTGTCCTTATCACACTCACAGTTTCTTATGAGCACAAAATTCTAGGATATAGGCTCATCAGCACCATCACGGCATGTGTTATACCTCGAACAATAGCTTCGATACGAAGAGAAGTTAGAATGATTGAGTGTCATGGCGGTGATACTCCCATAAGAGACCGTGAGTAAGACAAGGACAAAACGTAGAACATCTTTCGGTATAACTGTGATTGTAAATTCGCTTGTGATCTTTTAGGAATTATGTTACAGTGAAAAGATACTTTAAGGCAAGTGGAATCTAATGGTGCAATAAAATTTGAGAAAACTGTTGGTTAACTAGCATGAATTTGCGTTCGCAAATTTGGATCTGGTAAATCCACGAGAGTGAGCGAGATAGAGCATTTGTTTGGAACCAATTCTGATCGTGACGTCATCAGTAAACAGGTCTATACTTAAGGATATAAATGAGCCTCTCTCTTTTCTATACCCCTCTCGCTCTTCATCAATATCTCGTCGCTTCTTTTCGATGTACCCTCGTCAAACAGATTTTGACACTTTTACGATGCGAGCCCCGAACGCTTAATGCACCGTGAAGAAATCTTGAGACCGGTGGAGCCCAAAGGCGAGGGGCAAAGAGGGTTTCTCTGAAGGATGTTTCCACCCCCCTCCTGCCATGGAATTTCGACTCATAGGTTGGCACAAATGACTTAGGTTGCTGGACCTGTATGGAATTCTCGTTTAAAGGAATTCGACTTTGACGCTTAATAACTTATTGAAATTAACAGGAATACCGAAACTTTTACAATTTTAAGAAAATAGACGCCGAGACCTCCTGGATTGCAGCAATAAATTAACGATTAATGAAACCAGTTTTAAGAAAATACGTTTTTAATTTTTCAAACCTTCCCGCCAAAGGTTTTGCCATAAGCAAGGCATTGAACCTATATATTAGATATGAAAATGAAAACAAGAAGCGTAACGTATATATACGGCACGCTTAAAAGATTAGTGAAAATAACCATACGGATACCTGATTTTGGCACCTGCTCGATGTTATGGTAAACTTGACCAGAAGTATGGTACATTTACTGATACTTTGAGTAAATTCGACATGCAATCAGGTAACATCACCTTGTACCTAGTCAAAACATAGTATACTTCTGGTTAACATTACCATAACATCTAGCAGGTGTCAAAATCAGGTATCCGTATGGTTATTTTCACCCCAGTTTTTTTTCCGTGAATTGTCTCTCCAAAAATCAGGAAGTATTGCAACAGTCCTTGAAGGAAAAGAATCTGTTCAAACCAAAAGAATTATATAAAAAAGAAAAGTATATAACGGCAAGTATACTTTTGAAAGGCCATAAGGAAAATAATGCAGTAGCATTAAAGATACTGAAAGTGAGCGATTGACGCGGTATCTGGTTTCACGGGTTAGTTTTATGACTCCCATCGAGCGCCTGGTATTTGCGCTGTTGACAGAAGAATGGATATTTTATGACTGCTAGTTAACCTCTCATCTCGATTAGCTTATTCTATTGGAAACAGCTTAGCTCAAGTGCTTTTGAAGTTGATGGCTCTTGGCATCGAGTCAAATATTTGGCATCGCATAAGAAAGCTTTTCCTTTCGCGCACCAAAGCTGCGTAGTTGGAGAAAACTTTCAAAGCTTCGTCATTTCGAGCTTGCTCTGCAACTTCCTCGAGGAGAGAATTTAAGGAATTGCAAAACAACACGGATTTACTTATCGAAAATGAATTTTAAATGGATATCAAGAAAACTTCTACGATGCTGACTCCAAGCAAGCTAAATCTTTCTTAAAATGGAGAAAAAACCAACGCGATGTTGCGCACACTCGAAACTTCAATCATCTCCTCCTGAACTGGAGAAAAAGAAAATCAAAACTGTACCATGGTAACACGTACGTCCCTGGTAAAAGTTTTTCATTGGTGACCAGTAAAACGGTTCCAATTCTCTAGTGACCAATGAATTTTTCATTAGTGACCAATGAAATTACATTGGTCACCAATGAAATTACATTGGTCACCAATGAAATTACATTGGTCACCAATGAAAAATTCATTGGTCACTGGAGAATAGGAACCGTTTTATTGGTCACCAATGAAAAACTTTTACCATTTACTGTAAGCTTACAGTAAATTGTATATGATAAGGTATTGGCAAAATTGGTATTGGTACATTTTGACAGAACACCAATACCATCATGTACGAGGTAACTTGTTACCATAACGCACGCACTTTCAAAACATAGTCATTTCACAAGCCTTTCATTTCGTGATCACATAAAATGACAATGTGTCTTGTTTTCTTCTCTGCCTCTTCCAGCGGCATTTGAGTAATAGGGACGCTCGCTCATCGTTAAATCCGCAGGAATTACATTCCGATTTCAAATCAATCAGCAAAATGACGCCCGTAAGAACGAGATAACTCCGTTTAATAGAGCGAGCTCACTTTTTGCTCCCGCCCTCCTCTCCTGACACTCTGGTACATGGTGTACGCCACGCGGGTGAGGGTGAGGGTGAGAGGGTGAACTGAAAAACTTTTTTTTTTTTTTTCATTCGCGCTCAAGGCATCGGGCTGGCGTGAACGACAAGTGTAAAAACGGTCGCGCTCCGAAATAAATTGGCGTTGAATGTTTCTGTCACTATTGTTGTCGCAAAAATTCTTTCCCTATACCCATCTTCCCGAACCTTTCCTCATCCCCTCTTCACCCATTCACCCATCCCCACCCCCTCCCCACAAATTCACCCATTCCTACCCATATTGCAAGAAACAACAGAGGAGCGCGAACGCTTTCGCGTTCGCGCAGCACTATGGTCTGGGATCGAAAAAAAATTGGCAAAAAATCCGCGTGGAAAAATTAATCAAAGATCACTGTTTTCGCGCTTGATTCAAAAATTTTCCGTGACATTTCTAGGTTTTAATTACTGGTTAAAAGTGTTTCTCTGTGATTAAAACTGGTCTTGAAAGTTTGTTAAATGATAAATTTGATGAGAAATTTAGTTAGTTATTTTTTGTCTCCTTTTCGACGATCGCTGACAACAGTGCGGCGGCGCGGGCGCGGCGTCGACGATCGAAAATATTATTAACGTCGACCTTTATCTCTTCGCGTTGAAATAACGCGTCGACCGGGGGGTAGGGGGGTGAATAAAAAGGGAGAAGAGAGGTTACTCCGTGACGTGCGAGTTAAAACGTGAAATCTGACAGAGCTCTCGGATAGTGTGTACACAGAGTAAAAGGACCCCAACATCTGTAGAATCAATATTTAATTCTTTCGCTCTTTCGCTCTTTCGCTATTTCTCTCTCTCTCTCTCTCTCTCTCTCTCTCTCTCTCTCTCTCTCTCTCTCTCTCTCTCTCTCTCTCTCTCTCAATCTCTCTCTCTCTCTCTCTCTCTCTCTCTCTCTCTCTCTCTTTTTTTCTCTCCTTCTCCCTTCTCACTCTCTCGCTGACTCGGCGTACGGCGGTGGCGTGGTTAAATTGTTTCTCAGAGCTGGAACGATTAAATTATGAAAAACGTCAATCACGCATGTGTTTACTCGACCTCCCTTCTCCACCCCCTCCCCCTCTCACAGCCACTCCCTGAAGGAATTCGATTCTTAATCTTGCACGATTTGTGCAAAAACAAAGGTTACGCAGTGAGATCGGTTCGGTTCGGCTCTTCCGTTTGATCGTTGTTACTTAACACGCGTGGTCAAAACGCTTGAAAAGTGGAGAGGAAAAAGTAATGATAGAAATACGTTTCGAAAAGCTAAAAGTACGTGCGTGCACGTGTGAAGGGGTCTCCTCCACATGCGAATTTAAAAGCGCGAATTGACTGCTTAATCCAATGGGCTTCTTTAATGGCGATACTTCGGACTCGACCTTTCGATCAATTAATTTATTCGCGCTTTTAAATTCGCAGGTAGAGAGACCCCTTTAAATATAAATTGAATAACTTAAACTAGAATGACGCTCTTGCAAACTTTTTCTACTAGCAAATAAATAGTCCAATCTGCTATAAAGACCAGGGGGGTGATCACGGAGGATTGGATCGTTCGTTTTGGGTATCGTTATCGTTTGTAATTTTGCATTGAGTCAAATGGGCTTGCTTCTGCGCACCTCGATCGCGCAGGTGATCCCCTCCTCACCTCTTCCTTCTTCAAACGACCGAGATTACGACAGCCTCCGACTCATCGCTTCCTTTCGTTCAATCGTTACGAGAGGCTCAAAACGATTCGATCAGTTGAGCCACCCATAAGGTTACATGTAAACGATAACGATAACGATACCGAAACGATCCGATCCTCCGTGATCACCCCCCGGGGAAAATCACGAAGATCCCACTAAATAAGTCTGAAATCCAATAATAAACTCACAAAACTGCTATAACGACAAGATCGTAATGGCGGTTCAACGCAGGTATCATGGGAGATTCCTACGTCTATACTGAAAGAAATCACTTCTTTAAAGACAAGGAAACACGTTTACTTGCGGCAGTTTTCCTTACGCGAAGTAAAGCTCTGTTGCATGAAGGAGAATCACTGTCTCAACAAGGAATCATTTATCTGTAGCACCAGCAGACATATTCCTCGGGTTCAAGGTATTCCCCCTTAGTCATTCTTTTACTGGACAATTTCTTTAACACAAATGAAATTATCCTTGGATTAAAAACCTAATTCTCTCAGTGTTCCATTTATAAGCATGAGGAAGGTAGTTAACTGTTCGTACTCGGGGGAGTTCGAATTGCCTATACGACGTATTGAAGCCGCTCTATGTACGGAAACACAGGGAACTATCTCAAATTAGATAAGAATCTCCCATGATACTTACGTCTCTCCGCCATTAAGCCAGATTCTGAGAGTGAATTTCGTGATTTTTTTTTTTTTTTTTTTTTTTTTAGTGTACTCATTGTCATTTTTACAGGTTTTTATGCAAGACTCAAATATTCAGTCCCTTGTAGCACAAGTTTGCAAGAGCCCCATTTAATGTTAAGCATCTCTTAGCGTTACTTTATTGACTGCCATTTTTTTATTATTTTCTATCCAAATTTATTTCATCATTCATATTTTTCAAGCTGTGTAGGTATACTGCTTAACTAAACCAGTAACTCATCGCGTCTGTTATTTATATATCTTTTCCGCTTTCACTGTGGATTCATTCATGTAATGTTTTATCGAGTTAGCGAAAAGTCGACGCTGGTACTTTTAATGGAGCAAGCATATACGATTTATTAGCGTCTGCCAGAGAAACTACCGAAAGAAGGTTTCAGTTTGCACAAATAATTCCTGAGTGCATGCGTTCCGCCAGTGCTCCGACTCAGTAGCGCACCGAGAGTTTCTTCATCTCTCTCTTTTCTCCATTAAGAAACGTATGTTAGACAAGGATGGACAAGGGGATAAAACCCCCTCCTTCTGTCCTTTTCCTACTCACACATTCAAATGGGAAATGAGAGAGATGGAAGATATCCTGGTTGCGCCAGTGCTCCGACTTTGCGCGCCAATCCAAGTGATGTGTCCTCAAAAAGTGCTGTCGTGCACTGATTCCATTTTCTTAAAAGGGAACATCGTTTCATTAAAGTCGTTCGATTCTTGCGCCTGCTGACAACTTCAGATGAAGTGGCTTTTTAGTTTTATCAAAGGAGATTCAATCCGTGAATCAAAGGAGTGCAAAGTGCAAAAAAAAAAAAAAAAAAATTGAGGAGAAGACTGAGAGGTGAAAACAAAAAATAAGGTGCGTTGACAACCTTTTTTATTTCTCAAGCATATACGCACTTATTACTTGGAACGTTAAGGATCAGTGGCGTAACTAGAAATTACCTTTCTCTCGCTTTGTCCATTAAAATAGTCTCGTTTATGCGAGAGATCTGAACCTGGGTTGAGTCAACCCGAGTTGAGTTTCAACCTGGGTCCAACTCGGGTTAGCGCATAAACACCCGTGTATTTGAACTCGAGTTCAAAGGATTTCTTTCTTCTTCTTCTCTGTGTTTCTTTACATTTTTGACGAAAATGGCGGCGATGCTTGGTGCGGTACGGAGAATAAGTGCGACCGCATAATACGCGTGTTTAACCTCGCTCGGATAGGTGACATCGATGCCGCGTGAACCCGGGTTCTGAACTCCGAGGTGTTTATGCGTGAAATCTCAACCCGAGTTCACCGACTCGACTCGGGTTTGAATCGGGGTCGAGTCGAACCCGAGTTCAGCGAGATCCGAAGTGTTTATGCGAGCATCTCAACCCGGGTTCAGCTGAACTCGGGCTCTAGAACCCGGGTTGGGATGCTCGCATAAACGAGGCAAATGTGTAAGTTAGAAAAGAATAAGGAAAGGGGGATCAATCCCCTCTTCCTATCATTTTTCTACCTGTACATTCAAATGAGTAAAAAGAGAGGTAGAATGATTTCTAGTCACGCTACTGTTAAGGATGAACAGGAACCAGACAGAAAAATCCTTGATAACCTTTACCACACTGAAAAAAAAGATTACCAGAAGCATGACGATCAGCGGCGGCTCGTGCGATTTGGCAACCGTGCTTATTTGCCATTTGAATCTCTGCAAAAGTATCGATATCTGGGGGGGGGGGTGCATTGCACCTCCTGAAGATCGATTGTTTTACATATGTTTAAATGGGGAGAATACGTTGTTGCCACATTGCACGAGCCGTCACTGATGACGATATATGAACTTATGTAAGATGTGGTATATAATTACCAGAAGTCTAGTGTTTGTACCATAGTTCGTGAAATTTTTTCGGAAATTCTCGTTCAATGACCATATTCTGGTATTAAAATCAGAATTTTCTGGTCAAAATACTAGACTTTCTGTCGTTCACATACTTTTGTGTTACTGTATGACTAGAATCTGGTATTATGATAATCACATTTTTTTCAGTGCATAATACATGATTCGGAGCCAGCGGTGGTAAGCTTGCTTACACTTTGATTGAATAGAATATCTTCTAGGTATAAGGTTAAGTATTCACCTTATCTATTCACCCAGATTTCTTGTTAAGTTTGCTTTCTTTTCTGTAAGACGCCAAGATTATGAATTAGGATGATTAATCTTGGGGATTTTTGTTTTTGTTTGTTTGTTTTTTGCCTTTTGTTTTTTGTTTTTTGTTTTTTTTTTTGTTTTTTGTTTTTTTTTTGTTTTTTGTTTTTTTTTTTTTGTTTTTTGTTTTTTGTTTTTGTTTTGTTTTGTTTTTTTTTAATACCTCCCCGAGTGTTGGTCTCATTCTTAATATTTATTTCGGGCAGTTGCATGGGTCTGAAAATTGTGGTCTTTTTTAATGAAACGAATGAAAGTATTCAGACTACTCGATGAGCTGAAAACAAGGATGTTTTTGGTTTCTAACTATACAGCTCATATACAGTTCTGTCCGCGGAGTAAAGCGTGTTAGTTTCGTCCAATGTACATTAATTTAACTGACAATTCTGCGTTGTGACGTCACAACACGCACACACTTTTTTCTTTTGCAATAAAGTTGAACTTGAAGCCGCGTCTCCGGAAAAAAAAAAAAAAAAAAAAAAACCTCATAAAACAAGGGGTACGCTCTTCTCGAGCATTGTGCACTGAGAGTATAGATGGAGGTTTTCAGCTGGAGAGCACACCTATTGTTTTGTAGGCTCTTCTTCCGGTGACGGTTTAATCTCTCTCTCTTTTCTCCATTAAAAAACGTATGTTAGACAAGGATGGACAACAGGATAAAACCCCCTCTTTCTGTCCTTTTCCTACTCATACATTCAAATGGGAAATGAGAGAGATGGAAGAGATCCTGGTTGCGCCAGTGCAACGAGAGTTTCTTCATCTCTCTCTTTTCTCCATTAAAAAACGTATGTTAGACAAGGATGGACAACAGGATGAAACCCCCTGTTTCTGTCCTTTTCCTACTCATACATTCAAATGGGAAATGAGAGAGATGGAAGGGATCCTGGTTGTGCCAGTGCAACGAGAGTTCTTCATCTCTCTCTTTTCTCCATTAAAAAACGTATGTTAGACAAGGATGGACAACAGGATGAAACCCCCTGTTTCTGTCCTTTTCCTACTCATACATTCAAATGGGAAATGAGAGAGATGGAAGAGATCCTGGTTGCGCCAGTGACTACTGGTCATTTAGGTCGTCGAGAGCTTTGTACTAATCACTATAAACAATTCAACAGCAAATTCAAGATAAATTTAAAATTTTATCGACTGTTTTTTATGTTATTTTGAGAACATCTTGAATATAAATTACCAACACCTAACCGTTTTTATTTTTTGTCAAACGTTGATACTAGACAGTTTAGATTGCATTTTGTGTTATTTACAATGGAATCGGTATAGCATGAGTAATTAAATTCTAGAGACACCAGGAGGCCGCAGGCAATTCGCTTTTCCTGAAATTGAATTTATTCACGGGATAAAGTGGCCAAAAGACACGGTTGTCAAATTTCACAAACCGCTCTCTGCCAAACTCAAAAATTCAAGGAGCTGCATCTCGCTCATTATGACACCAATAGGTCTGTTGCGTACTTTTACTACATCAATATAACTCATTGTTTCTAACGTAAAATTCGGCGAAAATAACGTTGTGCATTGTGCACACTAGAAACTTTTAAAATCCACTCATTAACTCAGAAAATACCTTCCATTTCCAACAACCAGCGCTATACTAGACACTATATCATCGACTTATAACTACATAGATGGAACCATCTCGTTTATGTAAACATGAACAGAACTTACAAACATTTGAATGTTTCGATTAGATGCGTACATTTCTATATTATTTTGTAATCTTTGATAAACCGAAAAGACCAGACAGCAAATGCAACCAATAGTTCATGTATTTATAAGGGAATTCCATCATTTTGTAGTTACGATTTTGTTCACTTATGCACGGTGGTTCCGTCTATGTAGTGGTATACCGGTGCGAATAGTGTCTAGTGTAGCGCGGGCTGTTTGAAATTGACGTGATTTCCCGAGTTAATGAGTGGATTTTAAACGTTTAGAATGTGCGTATCATTATTTTCGCCGAATTTTATTTAAGAATCAAGGTTCTATATTGTTGTAGCAAAATTATGCAGCAGACCCATTATAGCGACTCTGAACAAGATCTCTTAGGTCTAGCACGGGAGAAAGGGGGAAACAGTGTTGCCAGATCGAGGGTTAAAAGCCGTATCGTCCCCATTTAAATCAATGTAAAGAGTACGGCTTTTTCACCCCAATCTGGCAACACGGAAGGAGGGGGGTGGGACCAGTCAAGTCGGGGTTAAGGAGCTCTCGAGAGGGTTCAAGGACTATTCTGCAGGCTTGTAATACATATACAGCGCAGAAGTGAAATTAAACGTGCTGCCGTAGATTTGCGGAGTGTGACCTTATACATTTATCTAGAGTGGCGGTTTAATAGGTAATCTGCGTAACCACCATGGAGTATTTTTAGGTTAGGTTTCAGCGAGTTATTTGTCCATTTCGTTCCGTGTATTTTGATGCGGCGCGACGAACAATGGATCAAAGCATGTTTTTCGGTACATTGTTCGTCGCGCCGCATCAAAATACACGGAACCAAACGGACAAATAACTCGCTTAAACCTAACCTAAAAATACTCCATGGTGGTTACGCAGGTTACCTATTAAACCGCCACTCTAGATAAATATATGGCTCGTTGAGTGTGACATGCGAGTCTGTCGTCATCGCGCGCCGGCTGGGTAGCCGTGCCGGGCGCCGCCTTTCAGGGTATGCAATATGCACTGCGAGCCACCGAGTAAATGATGGGAAAAAGTGGTTCGCTCGATCGTCGCTTGACATCTTTGCAAAAATGAAGAGAGAGAGAGAGAGAGAGAGAGGAGAGGGAGGAGAGAGGAGAGGAGAGGAGAGAGGAGGAGAGAGGAAAAAGGAGAGAAAGAGAGAGAGAAAGAGAGAAAGAGAGAGAGAGAGAGAGAGAGAGAGAGAGAGAGAGAGAGAGAGAGGGGGGGGGGTGAGTCTGGGGTGTGTGTGTCTGTGTCTGTGGGAGAGAGACAGTGAGCTGGAGAGGGGAAAAAAAGAAAGCGAGGGAGGTTGGGTGAGGGAGAAAGAGAGAGAGGGTGACACAGAAGGGGGGAAAGAGAAAGAGAGAGAGAGGAAGAGAAAGAAAGAAAGAAAGAAAAAGAGAGAAAGAAAGAGAAAAAGAAAACGAGAGGGAATTGGAGAGAAAGGGAGAGAGAAAAGGGGAGAGAAAGAGAGAGAGAGGGATAGAGAGACAAAGAGAGAAAGATGTAGAAAGAGAGGGATAGAGAGATAACGAGAGAAAGAAAGAGTGAGAGGGATGTAGGGTGAGGGAGAAAGAGAGGGGTGGAGGGAGAGAGAGAAGAAGAGGAAGAAGGAGAGGAAGAATGAGAGGAAGAGAAAGAGAAATAGAGGGAGAGAGAGAAAGAGAGAGTAGGAGTCTCGTCTACTTTAACAACGCAATATTGCTCCTGTGGCTAGAGTTACAACTCCGGGCGTTATTTTTTCCATGCTTCAATTTTCTCTTTTCACCCCTTTCGGTTTTATCAGCACCAAAGCTCCTTTTTTCCTTCGTCTGACTGTCATGTCAGCCACGCGTATGATATCACATTTAAGAAATGCAAAGGGGTTTTGTGCGTCAGTGAGTGAGAGTGTATGTTTGTATGTGTACATGTACATGCGGTGCACAGAAATATGCCCGCTTTCAGCATCTTCAAGGAAACGATACGTAAATCTGTAAGTATGCGAGTAAAGAGAGAAAAAAATTAAATGTTTTCATGCGAAAGAAAAATAAGCAACTCAGAGGATAGAACGGCCGACCACGCCGATAGACTTGCATTCCAAAGGTGTGCGTTCTCCTTCCGGCGAAAGTTAGCATTAGTATGGCGCAGTGCAACCGCCCCTATATGTATGTAGTTTGAAGAGAGTTTGAAGGGACGAACTTTAAAGAAAAGTAAAGTTTTTGTTTGTCCGTCACCACTGCTCTCTCTCTCTCTCTCTCTCTCTCTCTCTCTCTCTCTCTCTCTCTCTCTCTCTCTCTCTCTCTCTCTCTCTCTCTCTCTCTCTCTCTCTCTCTCTCTCTCTCTCTCTCTGTGTATCTTGTTCCTATTGTTCTGTCCTATGTTGTCAAACTTTAGACTTCCAGCCGGGAAAAAAATCCCATTTGAATCAGTGCAAAATAGATGGAGAATTTTAATCCAAAAAATCTGACAGCACCGCGGTACCGTAACACTCGTGGTCTGCTCAAAGAGTTTCGAATAAGAGACATGAAGAGGGTGGTATAACCTAACCTCTACCCGTTGTCAATTAGAACAACCTTCACTGCTACTCCAACTTGTGACTTACATATTTTACTTGTTTCGCACACGAATTCTCGCGAGAAACTCGAGTCTTTGTTTTCTGTCTATTCTAACTTTCATTTCTCTCGGTCGGATCTTTTTGATGTTAAACTCACGACGACTTTTATCTTTCATTTCGACGAATGTTTCTTTGGCTCGCTTAAAATTTTTTTTAAAAGCTACCACTGCGCAAGTACTTCAGACCGCGAGTTTCACAAGAATCTGCACAAAAACCCCATTTTAAATATTTAAAATTAAATAGAAAAAAGCATTCTAAGGTTGAACCACTGAAAGAAAATTTCGGGCCCAAAAAAATACACATGTGCCAAACGCTAGAGCTTTTGAACAGAAACTAAGCAGCAATAGTATGCGTGTTTTTGGGTCTTTTTGGGTCTCGGATCTATTTGATGTTAAACTCAGGATAACTTTTATCTTTCATTTTGACGATTGTTTCTATGACTAGCTTCGAATTTTTTTTTAAAACTTATGCACTAGTAAAACATACTTCAGACAGAGTGATTCAACAGAATCTGCCAAAACACATCATTTTAACACTTAAAAATAGATAGGCAAAAACATTGTAGGGTTTGGGTTTCCCTTACAGAAAAAATTCAGGCAAGAAATACACGTGCGCCAGACGCCAGAGAATTTGAGAAAAAAACCAAGGAGCAAAAGTATGCGTGATTTTGAGTCGTTTTTTACAAATCTGAAATTTTCCTGGAATGGGTCTGTTGCAAACTTTTGCTACAACGATTAAGAGTGTTTAATATTTGTGAAATCACCCGAAAAGTCCATTGGTGGCATCAGAAAGTCAAAAAATGCAATAATAAACTCACAAGTTGCGTTTTAAAGAAATCCAAGATGGCGGAGAAATATCGAGCAATTTTTATACATGCACCACAAACATCCAAGGATAGCCAACTTTGAAAACCTCACTGGAGGTAGAGGTATATGTTTATTTGCGTTGTGATTGGGTGTGATCGATACTGTGAGGTTTGGGTATCCTTGGATGTTCATGGTGCATGCATACAAATTGACCAATATTTCTCCGCCATCTTGGATTTTATTAAACGCCTCTTGTGAGTTTATTATTGCATTTAATGACTTTCTGATGCCACTAATAGACTTTTCATGCGATTTTACATTAGATTAATCTCTCTTAATCGTTGTAGCAAAAGTTTGCAACAGACCCATTTGATACCTATTTTCCTCTTTAGTCTTACGGTATCTGTCCAAAAATCGGTCTCTAGACAAAACTACAATCGTTCAAACCGTAAAGAGTAAACGTCCCCATTATCGATTCAGCTTTCCAAACGGAATCAATCGCCCTCAAGGATTTTCATATCTTTTGAAACTGGAGCCGCTTCACTGGCAACTTATGGCTATGCAACATGGACAAAAAGTCGATGTTGCCAAAACTCAGCTTGTGACCCCTCATTCGATTCAGCTTGCCAAATGGAGTCGATCGCCCTCAAGGGTTTTCATATCTTTTGAAACTGGAGCCGCTTCACTGGCAACTTATGGCTATGCAACATAGGCAAAAAGTCGATGTTGCCAAAACTCAGCTTGTGACCCCTCATTCGATTCAGCTTGCCAAATGGAGTCGATCGCCCTCAAGGGTTTTCATATCTTTTGAAACTGGAGCCGCTTCACTGGCAACTTATGGCTATGCAACATGGGCAAAAAGTCGATGTTGCCAAAACTCAGCTTGTGACCCCTCATTCGATTCAGCTTGCCAAATGAAGTCGATCGCCCTCAAGCGTTTTCATATCTTTTGAAACTGGAGCCGCTTCACTGGCAACTTATGGCTATGCAACATAGGCAAAGAGTCGATGTTGCCAAAACTCAGCTTGTGACCCCTCATTCGATTCAGCTTGCCAAATGGAGTCGATCGCCCTAAAGGGGTTTTTCATATCTTTTGAAACTGGAGCCGCTTCACTGGCAACTTATGGCTATGCAACATGGGCAAAAAGGCGATGTTGCCAAAACTCAGCTTGTGACCCCTCATTCGATTCAGCTTGCCAAATGAAGTCGATCGCCCTCAAGGGTTTTCATATCTTTTGAAACTGGAGCCGCTTCACTGGCAGCTTATGGCTATGCAACATGGGCTAAAATTCGATGTTGCCAAAACTCAGCTTGTGACCCCTCATTCGATTCAGCTTGCCAAATGGAGTCGATCGCCCTCAAGGGTTTTCATATCTTTTGAAACTGGAGCCGCTTCACTGGCAACTTATGGCTATGCAACATAGGCAAAAAGTCGATGTTGCCAAAACTCAGCTTGTGACCAATCATTCGATTCAGCTTGCCAAATGGAGTCGATCGCCCTCAAGGGTTTTCATATCTTTTGAAACTGGAGCCGCTTCACTGGCAACTTATGGCTATGCAACATGGGCAAAAAGTCGATGTTGCCAAAACTCAGCTTGTGACCCCTCATTCGATTCAGCTTGCCAAATGAAGTCGATCGCCCTCAAGCGTTTTCACATCTTTTGAAACTGGAGCCGCTTCACTGGCAACTTATGGCTATGCAACATAGGCAAAGAGTCGATGTTGCCAAAACTCAGCTTGTGACCCCTCATTCGATTCAGCTTGCCAAATGGAGTCGATCGCCCTCAAGGGTTTTCATATCTTTTGAAACTGGAGCCGCTTCACTGGCAACTTATGGCTATGCAACATGGGCAAAAAGGCGATGTTGCCAAAACTCAGCTTGTGACCCCTCATTCGATTCAGCTTGCCAAATGAAGTCGATCGCCCTCAAGGGTTTTCATATCTTTTGAAACTGGAGCCGCTTCACTGGCAGCTTATGGCTATGCAACATGGGCTAAAATTCGATGTTGCCAAAACTCAGCTTGTGACCCCTCATTCGATTCAGCTTGCCAAATGGAGTCGATCGCCCTCAAGGGTTTTCATATCTTTTGAAACTGGAGCCGCTTCACTGGCAACTTATGGCTATGCAACATAGGCAAAAAGTCGATGTTGCCAAAACTCAGCTTGTGACCCCTCATTCGATTCAGCTTGCCAAATGGAGTCGATCGCCCTCAAGGATTTTCATATCTTTTGAAACTGTAGCCGCTTCACTGGCAACTTATGGCTATGCAACATGGGCAAAAAGTCGATGTTGCCAAATTTCAGCTTGTGACCCCTCATTCGATTCAGCTTGCCAAATGGAGTCGATCGCCCTCAAGCGTTTTCATATGTTTTGAAACTGGAGCCGCTTCACTAGCAACTTATGGCTATGCAACATGGGCAAGAAGTCGATGTTGCCAAAACTCAGCTTGTGACCCCTCATTCGATTCAGCTTGCCAAATGAAGTCGATCGCCCTCAAGGGTTTTCATATCTTTTGAAACTGGAGCCGCTTCACTGGCAGCTTAGGGCTATGCAACATGGGCAAAAAGTCGATGTTGCCAAAACTCAGCTTGTGACCCCTCCTTCGATTCAGCTTGCCAAATGGAGTCGATCGCCCTCAAGGGTTCTCACATCTTTTGAAATTGGAGCCACTTCACTGGCAACTTATGGCTATGCAACATGGGCAAAAAGTCGATATTGCTAAAACTCAGCTTGTGACCCCTCATTCGATTCAGCTTGCGAAATGGGTCGATCGCCCTCAAGGGTTCTCATATCTTTTGAAACTGGAGCCGCTTCACTGGCAACTTATGGCTATGCAACATGGGCAAAAAGTCGATGTTGCCAAAACTCAGCTTGTGACCCCTCATTCGATTCAGCTTGCCAAATGGAGTCGATCGCCCTCAAGGGTTTTCATATCTTTTGAAACTGGAACCGCTTCACTGGCAACTTATGGCTATGCAACATGGGCAAAAAGTCGATGTTGCCAAAACTCAGCTTGTGACCCCTCATTCCATTCAGCTTGCCAAATGGAGTCGATCGCCCTCAAGGATTTTCATATCTTTTGAAACTGTAGCCGCTTCACTGGCAACTTATGGCTATGCAACATGGGCAAAAAGTCGATGTTGCCAAATTTCAGCTTGTGCCCCCTCATTCGATTCAGCTTGCCAAATGGAGTCGATCGCCCTCAAGCGTTTTCATATGTTTTGAAACTGGAGCCGCTTCACTGGCAACTTATGGCTATGCAACATGGGCAAAAAGTCGATGTTGCCAAAACTCAGCTTGTGACCCCTCATTCGATTCAGCTTGCCAAATGGAGTCGATCGCCCTCAAGGGTTTTCATATCTTTTGAAACTCGAGCCGCTTCACTGGCAACTTATGGCTATGCAACATGGGCAAAAAGTCGATGTTGCCAAAACTCAGCTTGTGACCCCTCTATCGATTCAGCTTGCCAAATGAAATCGATCGCCCTCAAGGGTTTTCATATCTTTTGAAACTGGAGCCACTTGACTGGCAACTTATGGCTATGCAACATGGGCAAAAAGCCGATGTCGCCAAACATGGGCGCCCGCAGAAAAATTTCCAAGGGGGGGGCAAAATATTTGAACCCCAATGGAAGGTCAAGGGGACCCCCCCCCAGCCGAGGAAAAAGGGATGCCCCCCTTTCCCCCTCCTCATACAAATAATGTACAATTATTAATCCATTTTAGGTGTATCCGAATAGTAATAATAATTTTGATGTGTTTGATATTATGAATAGACGGACAACAGATGATAATAATGGTAAGTAAATGTATAATCCTACTATTCTTTGCAAAAAGTGAGTTAAAATTACAACATAAACTAATAATAAAGTTCGTCAACTATATTACTCCTTGATTCACATTTCATTTTCTTTCGCTCCTTTCATTTTTCTTTGTGAAATTTTGACTGTTTTGAATTCCAGGGGGGGGGGCAAGTGCCCCCCCTTGCCCCCCCCCCCTCCGGGCGACCATGTCGCCAAAATCCAGCTTTTGACTCCTCTATTAACGGTTTCTTAGGAGCAATGGGAGAAGTTCAGCATAAAAGGGATTTAAAATTAGTTGACAATTAAAGTTGATTATCTCGGAATCAAATCGGGCCGTTTCCGGCTTTAATCTTTCACTGGTCCAAATTTCGTCATATAAAGGTATAGTTTAGGCAACAATAGTCTTTCAAAAGGGTTATAAGCTTTAATCGAAGACATTTCCGGAAGAAGGGCTCATGAAACAACATGTGTGCTATTTCGCTAAAAACCTCCATTTACTCAGTATGGTATGTGGAATTCTCAGGAAGAGCACACCTATTGGATTTTGGGCTCTTCCTCCAAAAATGTCTTCACTTTTTTTAAATTGTCCATTTGATTAGTGTAAGGCAACTACTAAATTAATTGACGCGACCAAATAAATAATGTGATAAGCAATGTTACAACAATTATTGGTTCTTTGGGTAATTGATCTGGAAATATTTAATCTTTCAATGGTTCAGTTGCAAGGGTCTAAAATGTTGTGTTTTTTATAAAGAAAATGATAGTTCTTGGTGAGCTGAGAACAATGGTGCCTTTGGGTTTTTCATAAGTGTCCCGGTTTCGGAGATACAGACGTGTAAAGTTGTATAAAATCGTTTGTGTAGTGACGTCACTACGCGGAATTCCCATTTAAATCAATGTATTTCTGGCCAAAATCTCATCTCCGGAACAATGGGACTTGAGGAGAAACCAAAGGCATTTTTGTTCTCAGCTCATCTAGTACTTTTATTTTCTTTATAAAAAACTCAACATTTTAGGCTCTTGCAACTGCCCCATTGTAAAATGAATTCATGACCTGTGACTGCATTGACTAAATCTAGTTGATAGTCATCTTTATATCATTAGATAAAATTGTCTTCTTTTTTGGATTTTTACGCCTTAACGACATAGTGTGGCCGGCCATCATGAACGTAAAATCAGATTTACTCATCATACGATACTTCTTTCTCTCCTCACCGCAATGGCGGATACAGTGGAAGGGGGGCGAAGGGGGCGATCGCCCCCCCCCGTTCAGCCCGAAAATTGGGAAAAGAGGGGAGAGGAAGGGGAAAAGTAAGAGCGAGAACAAGAAAAGGGTGTCTTTTAGGGGCGAAAATCCCAAGTTCGCCGACCCCGTTCGTGAGGGCTGGATCCACTACTGCCTCACCGCGACTACTTCCACATACTTTGATCCGCTAATTTCAAGTTTGGCCTAGATTCTACTCAAAACTCATAATTTTGCGATACATTCGAATATTTTGCCAGGAACATTTAATTTGGAATTTCCGACAAATCTAGGCCAATTTAATAAAAACTGATTTTTGAAATCAGTGTCTCAAAATACATATCAGAGCAATGATGAAGTGAAATTACAGGAGGAGAATTGTTCTAAAATAGTAAAATTAGCACTGTGATGGAAAGTGGATATCGCGAACTATAGGTCGTTTTGGATGGATGTTTTTTTTCCCCTTTTTGGCAGCACATTGAAAGTTCTAACGATGGAAGTGGTCGAGAGGAATAGACTTGAAATTTAAAAACGTGCACCTGCAAAGGTGCTTGGAATCAAAAACCTTTGAACTTTGAAGTTTCCAATTCCAATCCCAAAATGAAGTTCGGATCGAATGGACTGTAACCAATAATCACCATCCATCGACGATATATTGTTTCAATCGTGACCAACAGTTAGGAAAGTCGACGGATTGCCAATTTTTGGCGGTCGAAGCGGAAGAACCATGGCTGAAGCCTCTTTCCCGACGATTAATGTGTTGGAGGAAAAAAGTCCAGACAAAAGTTCGGAAAATATCGCTCAACAATCAAACTTGAGAGGACAAAACGATGTTAGATGTATTGTAGTGGGTGCAGCCCAGTACCTAATCTTTCTCCATTGCCACCCCCGCAGATTTCAGTCTCCCTTGTATTGCTCATATCTTCTACCTTTTCTCTCTTTCTCTCTCTCTCTCTCTCTCTCTCTCTCTCTCTCTCTCTCTCTCTCTCTCTCTCTCTTTCTTTCTCTCTCTCTCCCTCTCTCTCTCTCTCTCTCTCTCTCTCTCCTCTCTCTCTCTCTCTCTCTCCTCTCTCTCTCTCTCTCTCTCTCTCTCTCCTCTCTCTCTCTCTCCTCTCCTCTCTCTCTCTCTCTGTCTCTAGCTCTCTAGCTCTCTTCCTAGCTACTTTTAGTTTTTTTTGTTTTTTCTCTTTCATTTTTATCCTCATCCTCGCGCATTTTCTTTCTGCCATCCCGCAATGAATTACAGTGACAAAATCGTAGAATCGGGCAATGTTGCGTTTTGTCCGTAGAAATCGATCAAAAAATTTGATTGGACGATGTTTATTTTACATTCAAAAGATCAATTTTTTCCATACGTTTAAATTAACTGAATTTAACATGTGAATAGACTTATGAGCATCGAAAAACATTTGTTTTTACCAATTGTTGACATTTCGATGAAACACACGGGTTTATATGTATGCCTCAGCTTAATACTGGATCTACGTACTCCATGAAGAATAAGTTTCAATTCTTGGCGACAAAATACTAAGCGTCAATTTTTACTCATCCTTTTCTTTTTAAACAATTTTTTTTTTTTTTTTCGATTGTTATTCAGGCCTCTGATCATTTATTCAATAGGATAAAAACATTAAAAGGTTTGTAACATTTTTTATCTTTATTTCAGTTGTGGACCAAAATTAATTAATTTAACTGCTCTAAAGTGCTAGACGGCGCAGGATTCGGAGCTTTTTACTATGACTTTCAAAAGAAAGTGTCCTGCAGGTGGAAATTTTCATTCTTTTATTTCTCGACCGATTTTAATTAATTTTGCTGTTTTTCAAGGTTTAATGAAGTTTCACTTGATTATTTATCAAAAAAAATCTATAACTGTTCGTGAAATATTGAAAGAAAAAAATTTAAGGACGATTTCGATGAGAGAACTTACTTTTGAAGGTCATAGTATACATGCGTAAAACCAACAGTGGGTAGCGTGCGATTTGGCAACGTTGCAGTTCGTCTATTCATACCCATGAAAAAGATCGAACTATTGGGTGTTCGGTGAACACCTTCGTATTTGACCTTTTATGTGAGTTTAAATGAACGCAGTACAACGTTGCAAAATTGCACGCTACGCCACTGATAACCAAGCCCAAGCGGCAAGAGCTTTAGAGTGAAGTCTGTTCCTAAATACCTAGAAGCATAAAAAGCCCCGCACATAAATGTCTCGACCACCAGAGAAGGGTTGTTTCAAAACTTTCTTCGCTCTCAAAAAAAAAAAAAAAAAAAGTTCCCACCTCAAAGTCTCGAACTGTTTTCCATACATAGTGGTATCTAACAGACATCCATCGTGGAGTTTCTATTGCTCCAACTCGTCGCGTCGCTTTTCCATCTTGTGATGAGCAGACTTTATCAGTATAGGTTCAAAGTATCAAGCTTTAAAACCGCGGCCCAAGGCAAGGCGACATCTTTTGTAACATTATCCACCAGTAGCGCACCGAGAGTTTCTTCATCTCTCTCTTTTCTCCATTGAAAAACGTAAGTTAGACAAGGATGGACAACGGGATAAAACCCCCTATTTCTGTCCTTTTCCTACTTATACATTCAAATGGGAAATGAGAGAGATGGAAGAGATCCTGGTTGCGCCAGTGTTATCCACGGACCGCGGACTATCAATCGCTTCCCGGAACGTGCGATTAGTCATAGTCAAACGGAGAGAGATTCGAGTCTGAATTTCCACTGCGGCGGATCCTGGAACTTATCCTTCTCTCTCACTCTTTTCCCCATTAGAACGCATGTGTTAGAAAAGGATAGAACAGGGGCAGTCACGTGATTTCCGCACCCTCTTCTATCCTTTTCTAACGCATGCGTTTCTAATGGGAAAAGAGAGAGAAACACAATCTCTATGGATCCGCCGCGCCAGTGTTGAGCTCTTGTACATCGCCTCTTTTGCTTTGTTGCCAAGTTTAGCAGAAAAAAATAGTCAACTTTTGTGCATAGATTCTAATTTTGAGTTTGGTTATTTTGAGGTCAGGTTTGGCCAGAGACAGATAGAGACATGGGCGCCCGCAGCGGGGGCAAGAGGGGGCACCCCCCCCCCACAGAAATTCAAAACAGTCAAAATTTCACGAAGAAAAATGAAAGGACCAAAAGAAATTGAATTGTGAATCAAAGGAGTAATAGGTGACGAACTTTATTATTAGTTTATTTTGTAATTTTAACTCACTTTTTACAAGGGATGGTAGAATTATACAGTTTTCTAACTAATATTACCATCCGTTGTCCCTTTATTCATAATATCAAACACGTCAAAATTATTATTATATTATTTGTATACACCTACAATGGCTTACTAATTGTGTACGCTATTTGGATTAAAAAATAAGAAAGAAAAGTCCCTTTTTCCCGGGGGGGGGGTGTCCCAAGAACTTCCATTGGGGTTCAACAATTTTGCCCCCCCCCCCCCCCCTCCCTTGGAAATTTTTCTACGGGCGCCCATGAATAGAGACCCAGCACAAATTTTGCGACGGGTGTCCACTTTTCTGGCTCAATTTTGGTCGGAACTCATCGGAACAACAGCCAACTATTGCCTACTGTTGACTGGTGAGCGTTTGTTTTTCATTCGCCAAGCAAAACCTGTTTCCGTTTCCGGGACTGCGGACCAATTACACACGGAAAAAAACTACGGTGAAAATAACCATACGGATACCTGATTTTGGCACCTGCTAGATGTTATGGTAATGTTAACCAGAAGTATACTATGTTTTGACTAGGTACTAGGTGATGTTACCTGATTGCATGTCGAGTTTACTTAAAGTATCGGTAAATGTACCATACTTCTGGTCAAGTTTACCATAACATCTAGCAGGTGCCAAAATCAGGTATCCGTATGGTTATTTTCACTAATCTTTTTTTCCGTGCAGCCTTTTAAAGAGCTTCACCATTCAACAGCAGGCAATGTTTATATCGTTGCAGCCGGTGACTCCGGAACAAAACTGAGCAAACTTGCCACACTTTTCTAAAACAGGGAGCATACGGTGTGTTGGGTCTCTATCTGTCTCTGGGTTTGGCAACCTATCCCCCCCTTAACCCCCTTCACTAAATGCCACCTCACCACCACCCGTCTACAAACAGACAGATCCTTTTTGTCATTCATCCTTTGCACGTTTGCTTCGGTCAACAGCCTCATGCGTGTCTTTTAGACCCTTCAATCGCAATAAAGGTTTTTTTCGCGAGCCTTTCGGCATTTACTTTTCAATTTTGAACGCAATAGGGCTCTTTTTATCTTTTGCTATGGGCGATGAAACAGTTAATCCTTGCGTAAAAGCCAGTGAGTACATAAAAACTTACGAAATTCACTTACAGAATCACAAAATTACGTAGTGGTTCAAGTCCTACTGGCGGGTACCATGGTTGAATCCTATATAATTTGAGACTTTCCTCGGTATGTTTCTATTGAGAGAAAACATTGGAAAGACTTACGAGATTTCTACGAAAATGATGTACTAACAGCCTTCGATTCATGAATGACTTACCTGTAACAAATAAAAAACGACAGAGATTAAAGATCAGTGGATAAAAGAACACAGTAGTACGTATAGTGCAGGGTGTTCCTAAACTCCCAAAAGACCCGGGGCTGACGCTGGTAGCGTCAATTGCCGGGGGGCCGGCGGGGGCAACCACCCCCCCCCCCAAGGGTCGGCCAAAAGTGAAAAAGTGATGCCCTTTTTTTTCCTCTTTTTTAAGCGTGCCGTATATATACGGTACGCTTTTTGTTTTCATTTTCATATCTAATATATAGGTTGCATGCTTTGCTTATGGCAAAACCTTGGCGGGAAAGGTTTGAAAAATTAAAAACGTGTTTTCATAAAACTGGTTTCATTAATTGTTAATTTATTGCTGCAATCCAGGAGGTCTCGGCGTCTATTTTCTTAAAATTGTAAAAGTTTTGGTATTCCTGTTAATTTCAATAAGTTATTAAGCGTCAAAGTCGAATTCCTTTGAACGATAATTCCATACAGGTCCAGCAACCTAAGTCATTCGTGCCAACCTATGAGTCAAAATTCAAAGGCAGGAGGGGGTGGAAACATCTCCCGCAAGAACCCTCTTTGCCCCTCGCCTTTCGGCTCCACCAGTCACAAGATTTCTTCACGGTGCATTAAGCGGTCGTAAATGTGTCAAAATCTGTTTGACGAGGGTTTCGGAAAGAAGTGACGGCGAGGTATTCATAAAGAGCGGGCGGGGAATAGAAAAGAGAGGGACTCGTTCATATCCTTAAGTAGACATGTTTAGTGATGACGTCACGATCAGAATTGGTTCCAAACAAATGCTCTATCTCTCACTCTCGTTGATTTACCTATAAGAAATCAGATCCAAATTTTCGAACGCAAATTCATGCTAGTTGAAGAACAGTTTTCTCAAATTTTATTGCACCATTAGATTCCACGTATTTTAAAGTATCTTTTCACTCTAACATAATTCCTAAAAGATCACAAGCGAATTTAAAAAAAAGCGAATTTACAATCACAGTTATACCGAAAGATGTTCTACGTTTTGTCCTCGTCTTACTCACGGTCTCTTATGGGAGTATCACCGCCATGACACTCAATCATTCTAACTTCTCTTCGTATCGAAGCTATTTCTCGAGGTATAACACATGTCGTGATGGTGCTGATGAGCCTAGTTCCTAGAATTTTGTGCTCATAAGAAACTGTGAGTGTGACAAGGACAAAACATAGAACTTTCTTCGATATAACTGTGATTGTGCATTGATGCGCGATGTTTCAAAAAGTTTGTAATATAGCGGGCTCATATTTTATCACTGAGAAAAAAGTGGCTGTTAAAACTGTAAGAATAGAGCCATAGATGATTTAGCCTTATTTCAATCATGAAACCTATCGTTGCTATAGTCAGCGCGCTTGAATCTACACGAATTCCGATTGTCTCTATCGAATTTCGATTATTTCTATGGGAAAAAAAGCGCGGGAATATATATCCTATCGGAAAATTCATTGAAACAATCGGAAATTTTTATAAGGGACGTGGAACCCAATGGTGTGATAAACACAACTGGTGCAAAGAAGATGTTGTTTACTAGCACTTTGTATTTGAAAATTTGGATCGTGTTTCATATGGGAAAACCCACGAGAGCGCGAGTGAGGCGGAGCCTTTTTTTGGAACCAATTTTTTTCATGACGTCTCACTAAACAGGTCTTGGTCATTGGAAACATTTGAAAATCTGAGGGATCGGCAAATTGAAAACCCCTTTATGAGCGTCTATGCAATCAAGGGATTTTTGAGGAAATTTTGGGCGTTTTGTTGCGAAAAAAAGGTTTTTAAAATCCAGAACAAAGGGACGGGGGTAAAATTCGCATTAATAGCTCTAAAAAGTGAGAGGGGCTGTCACGTGTCTTCCACCCCTGGACAGCCTCCTTGCTGCGGCTATGGAATTGACTCTGGAATAACTTATTTACCTATCTTAAAAAGTTTCTCGCCTGTACAGTATTTTTTACTGGAAGCTTCTTCAAATTTTGGAAATTATAGGTCCATATGGAACTTTGCTTCTCCAACACGAAAAATGATATCGACCGATGGCAACAGAAAAAAAAATAATATTACAATGAGTTGTATTGAATAATGGCTTAGTTTTGACTGTAAACTTTCGATACTTTTCAACACAATAAATGGGGGAGGGGGGAAAGGGGCTGTTGCAGACTTTTGCTCCAGCGCTATAGAGTGTTCTGTATCATGTAAAATCGCGTGAAAAGTCCATTGGTGGAATCAGAAAGTCATGAAATGCGATAATAAACTCACAAGAGACGTTTAATGAACTCCAAGTTGGCGGTAAAATATCGAGCAACCTGTATGTATGCACCACGAACATCCAAGGATAGCCAACCTCACAATATCGATCACACCCAATCACAATGTAAATAAAACACATAACCTCTGACGCTTTGAGGTTGTCAACGTTGGCAATTCTTGGATGTTAAAGATGTATGCATACGGACTGCTCGATACTTTACCGCCATCTTGCATTTCATTAAACATCTCTTGTGAGTTTATTATCGCATTTCATGAGTTTCTGATGCCACCCATGGACTTTTCACGCGATTTTACCTACGATGAAACACTATTTATCGTTGTAGCAAAAGTTTGTAACAGACCCATTAAAATCCAGAAACGCCTTAAACCTCCACACCTACTAATCTATACCCCTAGAATGCTTGACGTGTAAAGGGCACCTGAAATGGTTAGTTCTGTATATTAAAGGATTATTTTTTCATGAATTCGCAAGTGTTCCATTTATGTATCTTACATATCTACATCGTGACAATCGCAATAAGTGCTGACAGCACCTAAAATGGAAAAAAAGAAGAAAAAAAACTGTTTATTATTTAGAATCACGGCTTTTCCGAAAATGACGCTTTTTGACTTCAAAAGAACGCAACCTCATTTTTGATCCCTGAACAAGCCGTTTTAAAAAGGGGGAGGGATTTAGAAATATCTTTTGTCCATACTTTATGTGGGTAAAAAAGATCGAGCCTTATCAAATAATTTTCTTTTTTCAGCTTTCAATAGGTTTGTTGCAAACTTTTGCTACAGCGCTATAGAGTTTTGATTTTTATGTAAAATCGCCTGAAAATTACATTGGCGGCATCAAATAGTCATAAAATCCGCTAATAAACCCAAAAAACGCGTTATAAAGAAAGCCAAAATGGCAGTCGTAAAGCCGAACAATCTGTGCACGCGCACGACGAACATCAGAGATAGGCGATCCATTTTCCCCTTTTTTGTTAGAAGGGGGGGGAGAAAATATCTCTACAGTCAAACTGTGATTTTAAAAAATTTTCATGGGCAAGATGTTGTGTTCTGTGAAGGGTGGCGGGGAGCAAAATATCAAGAATATAGGGTGTTGCAAAACTTAAGTGCCAAACTTATGGAGTGTATTTTTGGGGTGAACGTGTACCTATATAAGGCTTTATTTTTCTACATGAATATGTGCTACAGATGTTTCTCTTCTGAGCTAAAGCCCTCCAAAGTTTTGAAAACAAAAAACAAAAAACAAACACAAAAAAACAACGCCTTTGACTCATCTCCTTATAGATACATCTGATCTAAATTTATTTTTTTCATAATTTCTCACCAAACAAGCTCAATTGGACAGCACTTCTCACAAAAGAACTGAGTGACATTTTTGATAAAATTGAGTTATTGATTGATAGACCTAGCAATACTGAATCTCGAAGCAACAAGTGCTTCTTCTAATAACAACTATTTCCCGTCAAAATTCCAGGTAAAAGTGAGCTGGTGAGCCTCATTGAAGTTACTGTCCATATGATGAAATTAAATGAGAACTTGGTTCCTTTTTCTTAAACCTTAATCCGAGTCACGTAAGGAACCAACTCCGACTTGGTTCCTTTTATAGAATTGGGAACGGACTTAAGTCCGGATTAACGGATTTTAAAATATCAACAGTGTAAACCAACTCTGCCGTTTGGTTTCTCTTAGAGATTCGGTTTTTGTGATTATGCCAAACAAAAAGAAGAAAGGAACCAAGTGACTTTAAACGCTAAAATTAAGTAGGTACCTTTCCTGCATAGGAAATTCCTTTTTTCCGGTGTTGAAATGCAAAAACATAACACGGTAGTTGAATGAAATCAAAACGTAAGTAATTCCGAGTTTTTTGTTTAAATGCTAGCTCTTCAACTTTTGGGCTCAATTTTCTCGAGATCAGCTCCATGTCAAGTGGTTCCTCTTTGAAGAATTATCATTGCTAGCAAAAGCATTAAAGCTGTTCAGACTTTAGTGGCACGCTTTTCCAACACCTGCGTGTTGGAATTTTCCCTGCTTGTTTTTTTTTTTTTTTTTTTTTTTTTTTTTTTTTGGGGAAGACAAAAGTTTCGAACTAAAATTCTGTGGTCATTAACATGTTTTGTTGGAATTTAGGGCCGTAAATATAGGATATGCAGGGCTGTAGAGTGTCTTAAATAATATTGATATGCAAAAAAAAGTTCATCACATTTTTGCCCCCCAAGTCGAACCCGAAATGACGCCCCTGACTGACGCTCTAACTTCAAAACTAAATTAGCCAGCTATTTTACATTGACTGCATTTTTAATAAGTATCGATCCTTTTCGAACACATATTCTAAAAGAGAGAGAGAGAGGGGGGAGAGAGAGGAGCGAGAGGGGGGAGAAAAGATAATGAGAGATAGAGAGAGAGAGAGGGAGAGAGAGGGGGAGAGAGAGATAAAGAGAAATGAGAGAGAGAAAAAGGGAGAGAGGAAAAGGGACAGAGAGGGAAGAGAGGGAA
>VMOF01000320.1:6473376-6711518 GCA_011764245.1 Trialeurodes vaporariorum | reverse complement strand
GTTATGTATTTATAAGGGAATTCCATCATTTTGTAGTTACGTTTTTGTTCACTTATGCACGGTGGTTCCGTCATGTAGTGGTATCCCGGTGCGAATAGTGTCTAGTGTAGGCGGGCTGTTTGAAATTGACGTGATTTCCGGTTAATGAGTGGTTTTTAAACGTTTAGAATGTGGTATCATTATTTTCGCCAAATTTTTATTTAAGAATAAAGGGTTTTATATTGTTGTAGCAAAATTATGCAGCAACCCATTATAGGGGACTCGAACAAGATCTCTTAGGTCTAGCACGGGAGAAAGGGGGAAACAGTGTTGCCAGATCGAGGGTTAAAAGCCGTATCGTCCCCTTTTAAATCAATGTAAAGAGTACGGTTTTTCCCCCCAATCTGGCAACACGGAAGGGGGGGGTGGGACCAGTCAAGGGGGGGGTTAAGGAGCTCTCGAGAGGGTTCAAGGACTATTCTGCAGGCTTGTAATACTATACAGCGCAGAAGTGAAATTAAACGTGCTGCCGTAGATTTGCGGAGTGTGATTATACATTATCTAGAGTGGGGGTTTTAATAGGTAATCTGCGTAACCAATGGAGTTTTTTAGTTAGGTTTCAGCGAGTTATTTGTCCATTTCGTTCCGTGTATTTTGATGCGGCGCGACGAACAATGGATCAAAGCATTTTTTCGGTACATGTTCGTCGCGCCGCATCAAAATACAGGGAACCCAAACGGACAAATAACTCGCTTAAACCTAACCTAAAAATCCATGGTGGTTACGCAGTTACCTATTAAACCGCCACTCTAGATAAATATATGGCTCGTTGAGTGTGACATGCGAGTCTGTCGTCACGCGCGCCGGCTGGGTAGCCGTGCCGGGCGCCGCCTTTCAGGGTATGCAATATGCACTGCGAGCCACCGAGTAAAAAGATGGGAAAAAATGGTTCGCTCGATCGTCGCTTGACACTTTGCAAAAAAAAAGAGAAGAGAGGAGAGAGGGGAGAGAGGAGAGGAGAGAGAGGGAGAGGGAGGAGAAGAGGGGAGGGGAAAAAGAGGAGAAAAAGAGAAAAAGGGGAAAAGAGGAGGAGGAGGAGGAAGGGGGGGAGGGGAGAGAGAGAGGGGGGGGGGGGGGGTGGGGGGCGGGGAGAGAGAAGGGGGGGGGGGAAAACGGGGGGTTGGGGTGGGGAGAAAGAAGGAGGGGGGAAAAAAGGGGGAAAAGAAAGAGGAGGGGAAAGGGGGAAAAAGAAGGAAAAAGGGGGGAAAGAGAAAAAGAAAAGAGAGGGAAGAGAGAAAGGGGGAAAGAAAAGGGGGGAAAAAGAGAGAAAGGGGAAAGAGAAAAAGAAAAGAGAGAAAGAAAGGGGGAAAAGAAAAGAGAGAAAGAAAAAGGAGAGGGAGAGGGGAGGGAGAAAGAGAGGGGGAGGGAAGGGGGAGAAAAGAGGAAGAAGGGGAGGAAGTGAGAGAAGAGGAAAAAAAAAAAAAAATAGAGGGAGAGAGAGAAAGAGAGAGTAGGAGTCTCGTCTACTTTAACAACGCAATATTTCTCCCGTGGCTAGAGTTACAACTCCGGGGGTTATTTTTCCATGCTTCAATTTTTTCTTTTTACCCCCTTTTGGTTTATCAGCACCAAAGCTCCTTTTTTTCCCTTCGTCTGACTGTCATGTCAGCCACGCGTATGATATCACATTTAAGAAATGCAAAGGGGTTTTGTGCGTCAGTGAGTGAGAGTGTATGTTTGTATGTGTACATGTACATGCGGTGCACAGAAATATGCCCGCTTTCAGCATCTTC
Organism: Trialeurodes vaporariorum; assembly: GCA_011764245.1. NCBI lineage: Eukaryota > Metazoa > Arthropoda > Insecta > Hemiptera > Aleyrodidae > Trialeurodes > Trialeurodes vaporariorum. The sequence goes on along the minus strand of VMOF01000320.1, from coordinate 6,709,746 downwards.
AAGGAAACGATACGTAAATCTGTAAGTATGCGAGTAAAGAGAAAAAAAAATTAAATTTTTCATGCGAAAGAAAAATAAGCAACTCAGAGGATAGAACGGCCGACCACGCCGATAGACTTGCATTCCAAAGGTGTGCGTTCTCCTTCCGGCGAAAGTTAGCATTAGTATGGCGCAGTGCAACCGCCCCTATATGTATGTAGTTTGAAGAGAGTTTGAAGGGACGAACTTTAAAGAAAAGTAAAGTTTTTGTTTGTCCGTCACCACTGCTCTCTCTCTCTCTCTCTCTCTCTCTCTCTCTCTCTCTCTCTCTCTTCTCTCTCTCTCTCTCCTCTCTCTCTCTCTCTCTCTCTCTCTCTCTCTCTCTCTCTCTCTCTGTGTATCTTGTTCCTATTGTTCTGTCCTATGTTGTCAAACTTTAGACTTCCAGCCGGGAAAAAAATCCCATTTGAATCAGTGCAAAATAGATGGAGAATTTTAACCCAAAAAAATCTGACAGCACCGCGGTACCGTAACACTCGTGGTCTGCTCAAAGAGTTTCGAATAAGAGACATGAAGAGGGTGGTATAACCTAACCTCTACCCGTTGTCAATTAGAACAACCTTCACTGCTACTCCAACTTGTGACTTACATATTTTACTTGTTTCGCACACGAATTCTCGCGAGAAACTCGAGTCTTTGTTTTCTGTCTATTCTAACTTTCATTTCTCTCGGTCGGATCTTTTTGATGTTAAACTCACGACGACTTTTATCTTTCATTTCGACGAATGTTTCTTTGGCTCGCTTAGACATATTTTTTAAAGCTACCACTGCGCAAGTACTTCAGACCGCGAGATTCACAAGAATCTGCACAAAAACCCCACTTTAATACTTAAAATTAAATAGACAAAAGCATTCTAAGGTTGAACCACTGAAAGAAAATATTTCAGGCCAAAAAATACACATGTGCCAAACGCTAGAGCATTTGAACAGAAACTAAGCAGCAATAGTATGCGTGTATTTGGGTCTTTTTGGGTCTCGGATCTATTTGATGTTAAACTCAGGATAACTTTTATCTTTCATTTTGACGATTGATTCTATGACTAGCTTCGAAATATTTTTAAAACTATCACTGCACTAGTACAACATACTTCAGACAGAGTGATTCAACAGAATCTGCCAAAACACATCATTTTAACACTTAAAAATAGATAGGCAAAAACATTGTACGGTTGGTTCCCTTACAGAAAATAATTCAGGCAAGAAATACACGTGCGCCAGACGCCAGAGAATTTGAGAAAAAAACCAAGGAGCAAAAGTATGCGTGACTTTGAGTCGTTATTTACAAATCTGAAATTTTCCTGGAATGGGTCTGTTGCAAACTTTTGCTACAACGATTAAGAGTGTTTAATATATTGTGAAATCACCCGAAAAGTCCATTGGTGGCATCAGAAAGTCAAAAAATGCAATAATAAACTCACAAGTTGCGTTTAATGAAATCCAAGATGGCGGAGAAATATCGAGCAATTTGTATACATGCACCACAAACATCCAAGGATAGCCAACTTTGAAAACCTCACTGGAGGTAGAGGTTATATGTTTATTTGCGTTGTGATTGGGTGTGATCGATACTGTGAGGTTGGCTATCCTTGGATGTTCATGGTGCATGCATACAAATTGACCAATATTTCTCCGCCATCTTGGATTTTATTAAACGCCTCTTGTGAGTTTATTATTGCATTTAATGACTTTCTGATGCCACTAATAGACTTTTCATGCGATTTTACATTAGATTAATCTCTCTTAATCGTTGTAGCAAAAGTTTGCAACAGACCCATTTGATACCTATTTTCCTCTTTAGTCTTACGGTATCTGTCCAAAAATCGGTCTCTAGACAAAACTACAATCGTTCAAACCGTAAAGAGTAAACGTCCCCATTATCGATTCAGCTTTCCAAACGGAATCAATCGCCCTCAAGGATTTTCATATCTTTTGAAACTGGAGCCGCTTCACTGGCAACTTATGGCTATGCAACATGGACAAAAAGTCGATGTTGCCAAAACTCAGCTTGTGACCCCTCATTCGATTCAGCTTGCCAAATGGAGTCGATCGCCCTCAAGGGTTTTTTTTCTTTTGAAACTGGAGCCGCTTCACTGGCAACTTATGGCTATGCAACATAGGCAAAAAGTCGATGTTGCCAAAACTCAGCTTGTGACCCCTCATTCGATTCAGCTTGCCAAATGGAGTCGATCGCCCTCAAGGATTTTCATATCTTTTGAAACTGTAGCCGCTTCACTGGCAACTTATGGCTATGCAACATGGGCAAAAAGTCGATGTTGCCAAATTTCAGCTTGTGACCCCTCATTCGATTCAGCTTGCCAAATGGAGTCGATCGCCCTCAAGCGTTTTCATATGTTTTGAAACTGGAGCCGCTTCACTAGCAACTTATGGCTATGCAACATGGGCAAGAAGTCGATGTTGCCAAAACTCAGCTTGTGACCCCTCATTCGATTCAGCTTGCCAAATGAAGTCGATCGCCCTCAAGGGTTTTCATATCTTTTGAAACTGGAGCCGCTTCACTGGCAGCTTATGGCTATGCAACATGGGCAAAAAGTCGATGTTGCCAAAACTCAGCTTGTGACCCCTCCTTCGATTCAGCTTGCCAAATGGAGTCGATCGCCCTCAAGGGTTCTCACATCTTTTGAAATTGGAGCCACTTCACTGGCAACTTATGGCTATGCAACATGGGCAAAAAGTCGATATTGCTAAAACTCAGCTTGTGACCCCTCATTCGATTCAGCTTGCGAAATGGAGTCGATCGCCCTCAAGGGTTCTCATATCTTTTGAAACTGGAGCCGCTTCACTGGCAACTTATGGCTATGCAACATGGGCAAAAAGTCGATGTTGCCAAAACTCAGCTTGTGACCCCTCATTCGATTCAGCTTGCCAAATGGAGTCGATCGCCCTCAAGGGTTTTCATATCTTTTGAAACTGGAACCGCTTCACTGGCAACTTATGGCTATGCAACATGGGCAAAAAGTCGATGTTGCCAAAACTCAGCTTGTGACCCCTCATTCCATTCAGCTTGCCAAATGGAGTCGATCGCCCTCAAGGATTTTCATATCTTTTGAAACTGTAGCCGCTTCACTGGCAACTTATGGCTATGCAACATGGGCAAAAAGTCGATGTTGCCAAATTTCAGCTTGTGCCCCCTCATTCGATTCAGCTTGCCAAATGGAGTCGATCGCCCTCAAGCGTTTTCATATGTTTTGAAACTGGAGCCGCTTCACTGGCAACTTATGGCTATGCAACATGGGCAAAAAGTCGATGTTGCCAAAACTCAGCTTGTGACCCCTCATTCGATTCAGCTTGCCAAATGGAGTCGATCGCCCTCAAGGGTTTTCATATCTTTTGAAACTCGAGCCGCTTCACTGGCAACTTATGGCTATGCAACATGGGCAAAAAGTCGATGTTGCCAAAACTCAGCTTGTGACCCCTCTATCGATTCAGCTTGCCAAATGAAATCGATCGCCCTCAAGGGTTTTCATATCTTTTGAAACTGGAGCCACTTGACTGGCAACTTATGGCTATGCAACATGGGCAAAAAGCCGATGTCGCCAAACATGGGCGCCCGCAGAAAAATTTCCAAGGGGGGGGCAAAATATTTGAACCCCAATGGAAGGTCAAGGGGACCCCCCCCCAGCCGAGGAAAAAGGGATGCCCCCCTTTCCCCCTCCTCATACAAATAATGTACAATTATTAATCCATTTTAGGTGTATCCGAATAGTAATATAATTTTGATGTGTTTGATATTATGAATAGACGGACAACAGATGATAATAATGGTAAGTAAATGTATAATCCTACTATTCTTTGCAAAAAGTGAGTTAAAATTACAACATAAACTAATAATAAAGTTCGTCAACTATATTACTCCTTGATTCACATTTCATTTTCTTTCGCTCCTTTCATTTTTCTTTGTGAAATTTTGACTGTTTTGAATTCCAGGGGGGGGGCAAGTGCCCCCCCTTGCCCCCCCCCCCTCCGGGCGACCATGTCGCCAAAATCCAGCTTTTGACTCCTCTATTAACGGTTTCTTAGGAGCAATGGGAGAAGTTCAGCATAAAAGGGATTTAAAATTAGTTGACAATTAAAGTTGATTATCTCGGAATCAAATCGGGCCGTTTCCGGCTTTAATCTTTCACTGGTCCAAATTTCGTCATATAAAGGTATAGTTTAGGCAACAATAGTCTTTCAAAAGGGTTATAAGCTTTAATCGAAGACATTTCCGGAAGAAGGGCTCATGAAACAACATGTGTGCTATTTCGCTAAAAACCTCCATTTACTCAGTATGGTATGTGGAATTCTCAGGAAGAGCACACCTATTGGATTTTGGGCTCTTCCTCCAAAAATGTCTTCACTTTTTTTAAATTGTCCATTTGATTAGTGTAAGGCAACTACTAAATTAATTGACGCGACCAAATAAATAATGTGATAAGCAATGTTACAACAATTATTGGTTCTTTGGGTAATTGATCTGGAAATATTTAATCTTTCAATGGTTCAGTTGCAAGGGTCTAAAATGTTGTGTTTTTTATAAAGAAAATGATAGTTCTTGGTGAGCTGAGAACAATGGTGCCTTTGGGTTTTTCATAAGTGTCCCGGTTTCGGAGATACAGACGTGTAAAGTTGTATAAAATCGTTTGTGTAGTGACGTCACTACGCGGAATTCCCATTTAAATCAATGTATTTCTGGCCAAAATCTCATCTCCGGAACAATGGGACTTGAGGAGAAACCAAAGGCATTTTTGTTCTCAGCTCATCTAGTACTTTTATTTTCTTTATAAAAAACTCAACATTTTAGGCTCTTGCAACTGCCCCATTGTAAAATGAATTCATGACCTGTGACTGCATTGACTAAATCTAGTTGATAGTCATCTTTATATCATTAGATAAAATTGTCTTCTTTTTTGGATTTTTACGCCTTAACGACATAGTGTGGCCGGCCATCATGAACGTAAAATCAGATTTACTCATCATACGATACTTCTTTCTCTCCTCACCGCAATGGCGGATACAGTGGAAGGGGGGCGAAGGGGGCGATCGCCCCCCCCCGTTCAGCCCGAAAATTGGGAAAAGAGGGGAGAGGAAGGGGAAAAGTAAGAGCGAGAACAAGAAAAGGGTGTCTTTTAGGGGCGAAAATCCCAAGTTCGCCGACCCCGTTCGTGAGGGCTGGATCCACTACTGCCTCACCGCGACTACTTCCACATACTTTGATCCGCTAATTTCAAGTTTGGCCTAGATTCTACTCAAAACTCATAATTTTGCGATACATTCGAATATTTTGCCAGGAACATTTAATTTGGAATTTCCGACAAATCTAGGCCAATTTAATAAAAACTGATTTTTGAAATCAGTGTCTCAAAATACATATCAGAGCAATGATGAAGTGAAATTACAGGAGGAGAATTGTTCTAAAATAGTAAAATTAGCACTGTGATGGAAAGTGGATATCGCGAACTATAGGTCGTTTTGGATGGATGTTTTTTTTCCCCTTTTTGGCAGCACATTGAAAGTTCTAACGATGGAAGTGGTCGAGAGGAATAGACTTGAAATTTAAAAACGTGCACCTGCAAAGGTGCTTGGAATCAAAAACCTTTGAACTTTGAAGTTTCCAATTCCAATCCCAAAATGAAGTTCGGATCGAATGGACTGTAACCAATAATCACCATCCATCGACGATATATTGTTTCAATCGTGACCAACAGTTAGGAAAGTCGACGGATTGCCAATTTTTGGCGGTCGAAGCGGAAGAACCATGGCTGAAGCCTCTTTCCCGACGATTAATGTGTTGGAGGAAAAAAGTCCAGACAAAAGTTCGGAAAATATCGCTCAACAATCAAACTTGAGAGGACAAAACGATGTTAGATGTATTGTAGTGGGTGCAGCCCAGTACCTAATCTTTCTCCATTGCCACCCCCGCAGATTTCAGTCTCCCTTGTATTGCTCATATCTTCTACCTTTTCTCTCTTTCTCTCTCTCTCTCTCTCTCTCTCTCTCTCTCTCTCTCTCTCTCTCTCTCTCTTCTTTCTCTCTCTCTCCCTCTCTCTCTCTCTCTCTCTCTCTCTCTCTCTCTCTCTCTCTCTCTCTCTCTCTCTCTCTCTCTCTCTCTCTCTCTCTCTCTCTGTCTCTAGCTCTCTAGCTCTCTTCCTAGCTACTTTTAGTTTTTTTTGTTTTTTCTCTTTCATTTTTATCCTCATCCTCGCGCATTTTCTTTCTGCCATCCCGCAATGAATTACAGTGACAAAAATCGTAGAATCGGGCAATGTTGCGTTTTGTCCGTAGAAATCGATCAAAAAAATTTGATTGGACGATGTTTATTTTACATTCAAAAGATCAATTTTTTCCATACGTTTAAATTAACTGAATTTAACATGTGAATAGACTTATGAGCATCGAAAAACATTTGTTTTTACCAATTGTTGACATTTCGATGAAACACACGGGTTTATATGTATGCCTCAGCTTAATACTGGATCTACGTACTCCATGAAGAATAAGTTTCAATTCTTGGCGACAAAATACTAAGCGTCAATTTTTACTCATCCTTTTCTTTTTAAACAATTTTTTTTTTTTTTTTCGATTGTTATTCAGGCCTCTGATCATTTATTCAATAGGATAAAAACATTAAAAGGTTTGTAACATTTTTTATCTTTATTTCAGTTGTGGACCAAAATTAATTAATTTAACTGCTCTAAAGTGCTAGACGGCGCAGGATTCGGAGCTTTTTACTATGACTTTCAAAAGAAAGTGTCCTGCAGGTGGAAATTTTCATTCTTTTATTTCTCGACCGATTTTAATTAATTTTGCTGTTTTTCAAGGTTTAATGAAGTTTCACTTGATTATTTATCTAAAAAAATCTATAACTGTTCGTGAAATATTGAAAGAAAAAAATTTAAGGACGATTTCGATGAGAGAACTTACTTTTGAAGGTCATAGTATACATGCGTAAAACCAACAGTGGCGTAGCGTGCGATTTGGCAACGTTGCAGTTCGTCTATTCATACCCATGAAAAAGATCGAACTATTGGGTGTTCGGTGAACACCTTCGTATTTGACCTTTTATGTGAGTTTAAATGAACGCAGTACAACGTTGCAAAATTGCACGCTACGCCACTGATAACCAAGCCCAAGCGGCAAGAGCTTTAGAGTGAAGTCTGTTCCTAAATACCTAGAAGCATAAAAAGCCCCGCACATAAATGTCTCGACCACCAGAGAAGGGTTGTTTCAAAACTTTCTTCGCTCTCAAAAAAAAAAAAAAAAAAAAGTTCCCACCTCAAAGTCTCGAACTGTTTTCCATACATAGTGGTATCTAACAGACATCCATCGTGGAGTTTCTATTGCTCCAACTCGTCGCGTCGCTTTTCCATCTTGTGATGAGCAGACTTTATCAGTATAGGTTCAAAGTATCAAGCTTTAAAACCGCGGCCCAAGGCAAGGCGACATCTTTTGTAACATTATCCACCAGTAGCGCACCGAGAGTTTCTTCATCTCTCTCTTTTCTCCATTGAAAAACGTAAGTTAGACAAGGATGGACAACGGGATAAAACCCCCTATTTCTGTCCTTTTCCTACTTATACATTCAAATGGGAAATGAGAGAGATGGAAGAGATCCTGGTTGCGCCAGTGTTATCCACGGACCGCGGACTATCAATCGCTTCCCGGAACGTGCGATTAGTCATAGTCAAACGGAGAGAGATTCGAGTCTGAATTTCCACTGCGGCGGATCCTGGAACTTATCCTTCTCTCTCACTCTTTTCCCCATTAGAACGCATGTGTTAGAAAAGGATAGAACAGGGGCAGTCACGTGATTTCCGCACCCTCTTCTATCCTTTTCTAACGCATGCGTTTCTAATGGGAAAAGAGAGAGAAACACAATCTCTATGGATCCGCCGCGCCAGTGTTGAGCTCTTGTACATCGCCTCTTTTGCTTTGTTGCCAAGTTTAGCAGAAAAAAATAGTCAACTTTTGTGCATAGATTCTAATTTTGAGTTTGGTTATTTTGAGGTCAGGTTTGGCCAGAGACAGATAGAGACATGGGCGCCCGCAGCGGGGGCAAGAGGGGGCACCCCCCCCCCCACAGAAATTCAAAACAGTCAAAATTTCACGAAGAAAAATGAAAGGACCAAAAGAAATTGAATTGTGAATCAAAGGAGTAATAGGTGACGAACTTTATTATTAGTTTATTTTGTAATTTTAACTCACTTTTTACAAGGGATGGTAGAATTATACAGTTTTCTAACTAATATTACCATCCGTTGTCCCTTTATTCATAATATCAAACACGTCAAAATTATTATTATATTATTTGTATACACCTACAATGGCTTACTAATTGTGTACGCTATTTGGATTAAAAAATAAGAAAGAAAAGTCCCTTTTTCCCGGGGGGGGGGGTGTCCCAAGAACTTCCATTGGGGTTCAACAATTTTGCCCCCCCCCCCCCCTCCCTTGGAAATTTTTCTACGGGCGCCCATGAATAGAGACCCAGCACAAATTTTGCGACGGGTGTCCACTTTTCTGGCTCAATTTTGGTCGGAACTCATCGGAACAACAGCCAACTATTGCCTACTGTTGACTGGTGAGCGTTTGTTTTTCATTCGCCAAGCAAAACCTGTTTCCGTTTCCGGGACTGCGGACCAATTACACACGGAAAAAAACTACGGTGAAAATAACCATACGGATACCTGATTTTGGCACCTGCTAGATGTTATGGTAATGTTAACCAGAAGTATACTATGTTTTGACTAGGTACTAGGTGATGTTACCTGATTGCATGTCGAGTTTACTTAAAGTATCGGTAAATGTCCCATATTTCTGGTCAAGTTTCCCATAACATCTAGCAGGTGCCAAAATCAGGTATCCGTATGGTTATTTTCACTAATCTTTTTTTCCGTGCAGCCTTTTAAAGAGCTTCACCATTCAACAGCAGGCAATGTTTATATCGTTGCAGCCGGTGACTCCGGAACAAAACTGAGCAAACTTGCCACACTTTTCTAAAACAGGGAGCATACGGTGTGTTGGGTCTCTATCTGTCTCTGGGTTTGGCAACCTATCCCCCCCTTAACCCCCTTCACTAAATGCCACCTCACCACCACCCGTCTACAAACAGACAGATCCTTTTTGTCATTCATCCTTTGCACGTTTGCTTCGGTCAACAGCCTCATGCGTGTCTTTTAGACCCTTCAATCGCAATAAAGGTTTTTTTCGCGAGCCTTTCGGCATTTACTTTTCAATTTTGAACGCAATAGGGCTCTTTTTATCTTTTGCTATGGGCGATGAAACAGTTAATCCTTGCGTAAAAGCCAGTGAGTACATAAAAACTTACGAAATTCACTTACAGAATCACAAAATTACGTAGTGGTTCAAGTCCTACTGGCGGGTACCATGGTTGAATCCTATATAATTTGAGACTTTCCTCGGTATGTTTCTATTGAGAGAAAACATTGGAAAGACTTACGAGATTTCTACGAAAATGATGTACTAACAGCCTTCGATTCATGAATGACTTACCTGTAACAAATAAAAAACGACAGAGATTAAAGATCAGTGGATAAAAGAACACAGTAGTACGTATAGTGCAGGGTGTTCCTAAACTCCCAAAAGACCCGGGGCTGACGCTGGTAGCGTCAATTGCCGGGGGGCCGGCGGGGGCAACACCCCCCCCCCCCAAGGGTCGGCCAAAAGTGAAAAAGTGATGACCTTTTTTTCCTCTTTTTTAAGCGTGCCGTATATATACGGTACGCTTTTTGTTTTCATTTTCATATCTAATATATAGGTTGCATGCTTTGCTTATGGCAAAACCTTGGCGGGAAAGGTTTGAAAAATTAAAAACGTGTTTTCATAAAACTGGTTTCATTAATTGTTAATTTATTGCTGCAATCCAGGAGGTCTCGGCGTCTATTTTCTTAAAATTGTAAAAGTTTTGGTATTCCTGTTAATTTCAATAAGTTATTAAGCGTCAAAGTCGAATTCCTTTGAACGATAATTCCATACAGGTCCAGCAACCTAAGTCATTCGTGCCAACCTATGAGTCAAAATTCAAAGGCAGGAGGGGGGTGGAAACATCTCCCGCAAGAACCCTCTTTGCCCCTCGCCTTTCGGCTCCACCAGTCACAAGATTTCTTCACGGTGCATTAAGCGGTCGTAAATGTGTCAAAATCTGTTTGACGAGGGTTTCGGAAAGAAGTGACGGCGAGGTATTCATAAAGAGCGGGCGGGGAATAGAAAAGAGAGGGACTCGTTCATATCCTTAAGTAGACATGTTTAGTGATGACGTCACGATCAGAATTGGTTCCAAACAAATGCTCTATCTCTCACTCTCGTTGATTTACCTATAAGAAATCAGATCCAAATTTTCGAACGCAAATTCATGCTAGTTGAAGAACAGTTTTCTCAAATTTTATTGCACCATTAGATTCCACGTATTTTAAAGTATCTTTTCACTCTAACATAATTCCTAAAAGATCACAAGCGAATTTACAAAAAAGCGAATTTACAATCACAGTTATACCGAAAGATGTTCTACGTTTTGTCCTCGTCTTACTCACGGTCTCTTATGGGAGTATCACCGCCATGACACTCAATCATTCTAACTTCTCTTCGTATCGAAGCTATTTCTCGAGGTATAACACATGTCGTGATGGTGCTGATGAGCCTAGTTCCTAGAATTTTGTGCTCATAAGAAACTGTGAGTGTGACAAGGACAAAACATAGAACTTTCTTCGATATAACTGTGATTGTGCATTGATGCGCGATGTTTCAAAAAGTTTGTAATATAGCGGGCTCATATTTTATCACTGAGAAAAAAGTGGCTGTTAAAACTGTAAGAATAGAGCCATAGATGATTTAGCCTTATTTCAATCATGAAACCTATCGTTGCTATAGTCAGCGCGCTTGAATCTACACGAATTCCGATTGTCTCTATCGAATTTCGATTATTTCTATGGGAAAAAAAGCGCGGGAATATATATCCTATCGGAAAATTCATTGAAACAATCGGAAATTTTTATAAGGGACGTGGAACCCAATGGTGTGATAAACACAACTGGTGCAAAGAAGATGTTGTTTACTAGCACTTTGTATTTGAAAATTTGGATCGTGTTTCATATGGGAAAACCCACGAGAGCGCGAGTGAGGCGGAGCCTTTTTTTGGAACCAATTTTTTTCATGACGTCTCACTAAACAGGTCTTGGTCATTGGAAACATTTGAAAATCTGAGGGATCGGCAAATTGAAAACCCCTTTATGAGCGTCTATGCAATCAAGGGATTTTTGAGGAAATTTTGGGCGTTTTGTTGCGAAAAAAAGGTTTTTAAAATCCAGAACAAAGGGACGGGGGTAAAATTCGCATTAATAGCTCTAAAAAGTGAGAGGGGCTGTCACGTGTCTTCCACCCCTGGACAGCCTCCTTGCTGCGGCTATGGAATTGACTCTGGAATAACTTATTTACCTATCTTAAAAAGTTTCTCGCCTGTACAGTATTTTTTACTGGAAGCTTCTTCAAATTTTGGAAATTATAGGTCCATATGGAACTTTGCTTCTCCAACACGAAAAATGATATCGACCGATGGCAACAGAAAAAAAAATAATATTACAATGAGTTGTATTGAATAATGGCTTAGTTTTGACTGTAAACTTTCGATACTTTTCAACACAATAAATGGGGGAGGGGGAATGGGTCTGTTGCAGACTTTTGCTCCAGCGCTATAGAGTGTTCTGTATCATGTAAAATCGCGTGAAAAGTCCATTGGTGGAATCAGAAAGTCATGAAATGCGATAATAAACTCACAAGAGACGTTTAATGAACTCCAAGTTGGCGGTAAAATATCGAGCAACCTGTATGTATGCACCACGAACATCCAAGGATAGCCAACCTCACAATATCGATCACACCCAATCACAATGTAAATAAAACACATAACCTCTGACGCTTTGAGGTTGTCAACGTTGGCAATTCTTGGATGTTAAAGATGTATGCATACGGACTGCTCGATACTTTACCGCCATCTTGCATTTCATTAAACATCTCTTGTGAGTTTATTATCGCATTTCATGAGTTTCTGATGCCACCCATGGACTTTTCACGCGATTTTACCTACGATGAAACACTATTTATCGTTGTAGCAAAAGTTTGTAACAGACCCATTAAAATCCAGAAACGCCTTAAACCTCCACACCTACTAATCTATACCCCTAGAATGCTTGACGTGTAAAGGGCACCTGAAATGGTTAGTTCTGTATATTAAAGGATTATTTTTTCATGAATTCGCAAGTGTTCCATTTATGTATCTTACATATCTACATCGTGACAATCGCAATAAGTGCTGACAGCACCTAAAATGGAAAAAAAGAAGAAAAAAAACTGTTTATTATTTAGAATCACGGCTTTTCCGAAAATGACGCTTTTTGACTTCAAAAGAACGCAACCTCATTTTTGATCCCTGAACAAGCCGTTTAAAAGGTGGAGGGATTTAGAAATATCTTTTGTCCATACTTTATGTGGGTAAAAAAGATCGAGCCTTATCAAATAATTTTCTTTTTTCAGCTTTCAATAGGTTTGTTGCAAACTTTTGCTACAGCGCTATAGAGTTTTGATTTTTATGTAAAATCGCCTGAAAATTACATTGGCGGCATCAAATAGTCATAAAATCCGCTAATAAACCCAAAAAACGCGTTATAAAGAAAGCCAAAATGGCAGTCGTAAAGCCGAACAATCTGTGCACGCGCACGACGAACATCAGAGATAGGCGATCCATTTTCCCCTTTTTCGTTAGAAGGGGGGGGAGAAAATATCTCTACAGTCAAACTGTGATTTTAAAAATTTGCATGGGCAAGATGTTGTGTTCTGTGAAGGGTGGCGGGGAGCAAAATATCAAGAATATAGGGTGTTGCAAAACTTAAGTGCCAAACTTATGGAGTGTATTTTTGGGGTGAACGTGTACCTATATAAGGCTTTATTTTTCTACATGAATATGTGCTACAGATGTTTCTCTTCTGAGCTAAAGCCCTCCAAAGTTTTGAAAACAAAAAACAAAAAACAAACACAAAAAAACAACGCCTTTGACTCATCTCCTTATAGATACATCTGATCTAAATTTATTTTTTTCATAATTTCTCACCAAACAAGCTCAATTGGACAGCACTTCTCACAAAAGAACTGAGTGACATTTTGATAAAATTGAGTTATTGATTGATAGACCTAGCAATACTGAATCTCGAAGCAACAAGTGCTTCTTCTAATAACAACTATTTCCCGTCAAAATTCCAGGTAAAAGTGAGCTGGTGAGCCTCATTGAAGTTACTGTCCATATGATGAAATTAAATGAGAACTTGGTTCCTTTTTCTTAAACCTTAATCCGAGTCACGTAAGGAACCAACTCCGACTTGGTTCCTTTTATAGAATTGGGAACGGACTTAAGTCCGGATTAACGGATTTTAAAATATCAACAGTGTAAACCAACTCTGCCGTTTGGTTTCTCTTAGAGATTCGGTTTTCGTGATTATGCCAAACAAAAAGAAGAAAGGAACCAAGTGACTTTAAACGCTAAAAATTAAGTAGGTACCTTTCCTGCATAGGAAATTCCTTTTTTCCGGTGTTGAAATGCAAAAACATAACACGGTAGTTGAATGAAATCAAAACGTAAGTAATTCCGAGTTTTTTGTTTAAATGCTAGCTCTTCAACTTTGGACTCAATTTTCTCGAGATCAGCTCCATGTCAAGTGGTTCCTCTTTGAAGAATTATCATTGCTAGCAAAAGCATTAAAGCTGTTCAGACTTTAGTGGCACGCTTTTCCAACACCTGCGTGTTGGAATTTTCCCTGCTTGTTTTTTTTTTTTTTTTTTTTTTTTTTTTTTGGAGAAGACAAAAGTTTCGAACTAAAATTCTGTGGTCATTAACATGTTTTGTTGGAATTTAGGGCCGTAAATATAGGATATGCAGGGCTGTAGAGTGTCTTAAATAATATTGATATGCAAAAAAAAGTTCATCACATTTTTGCCCCCCAAGTCGAACCCGAAATGACGCCCCTGACTGACGCTCTAACTTCAAAACTAAATTAGCCAGCTATTTTACATTGACTGCATTTTTAATAAGTATCGATCCTTTTCGAACACATATTCTAGAGAGAGAGAGAGAGAGGGAGAGAGAGAGAGCGAGAGGGGGGGAGAGAGAGAATGAGAGATAGAGAGAGAGAGAGGGAGAGAGAGGGGGAGAGAGAGATAATGAGATAATGAGAGAGAGAAAGAGAGAGAGAGGGACAGAGAGGGACAGAGAGGGAAGAGAGAGAGAGAGAGAGAGAGAGAGAGAGAGAGAGAGAGAGAGAGAGAGAGAGAGAGAGAGAGAGAGAGAGAGGAGAAGAGAGGGGGAGAGGAGAGGAGAGAGAGGGAGAGGGAGGAGAGGGGGGAGAGAGAGAGATAATGAGATAATGAGATAGAGAGAGAGAGAGAGGGACAGAGAGGGACAGAGAGAGGGACAGAGAGAGAGAGAGGGAGAGAGATAGAGAGAGAGAGAGAAAGAGAGAGAGAGAGAGAGAGAGATAGAGAGAGAGAGAGAGAGAAAGTGGCAGGAGAGGAAGATAGAGAGGAAGAAAAAGGAAGAGAGTGGAAGAAAGAGGAAGTGAGAGAAAGAGATAGGAAGAAGAAGAGAGACAGAGAGATTCCAGAATCCGCATCTGGACGTGAATCAAAAAGTATGTCAGTAGAGGGTATATCATACAGTTTGAGACCCGGAAAGATGTTCGTAAGCCTCCCAAAGCTTAATAGCATTAGACTTCGGTCGAATGAGTTGGCTCTTGGTTTCATTTCCCGTTTCCTGCAGGTCATTAAATCCAAATTAATACGACTTTATTTTAATTTTATTTAAATGTGAGCACCCGGCAACAGCATTAAGCTCGCCCGCGCGCCGCGCCGCCGTTTGTTCTCGAGCGAATATCTCGGGCAACCAAAAATTAAGATATACTGTCCACGAGGGATCCCATTAACTGAGTTTACGAGACGTTGTTAAAGCTCTACGTTAGAAAAAAGAAGAAGAAAAAACCGGAAGCCACGCAGTCCCACGCACGTGGTCACTTTCGTTCGCGCTCTGGTTCCCTTGAAAGTTGGACGATCATCTAACCCTTTTGCTTTGCGAGTCTTCTTGAAAAAATCAACGTTCGTTCCCTCAACGTTAGTAAGTAGTTAAATTGCCCTTTTCCAAAAAGTTTGTTTTGCCTATCCCTCTAATCGGTCTGTTGCAAACTTTTGCTAGAACGATTAAGATTGTTTAATCTAATGTAAAATCACCTGAAAAGTCCATTGGTGGCATCAGAAAGTCATAAAATGCAATAATAAACTCTTAAGAGGCATTTAATGAAATCCAAGATGGCGGATGAATATCGAGCAGTTCGTATGCATGCACCACGAACATCCCAGGATAGCAAACCTCATAATATCGATCACAACCAATCACAAAGTAAACAAACACATAACATCTACCTCCAGTGAGTTTGTAAAAGTTGGCCATCCTTGGATGTTCGCGGTGCATGCATACAGATTGCTCGATATTTCTCCGCCATCTTGGATTTCATTATACGCCTCTTGTGAGTTTATTATTGCATTTTATGACTTTCTGATGCCACCAATGGACTTTTCAGGCGATTTTACATTAGATTAAATACTCTTAATCGTTCTAGCAAAAGTTTGCAACAGACCCATTGGAGGCACTCTATAAAAACTTACACCCCTCCTCTCCTGTAAAACGGACACCTCTCTGTCAGCTGGATACTTTTTTGGGTCCTGAAGATTTCCAATTATGAGTACTGCGTATTGAGTTTCACTGTATATGGTTTCTGTGCATAAATATGTGTAGGGATTTTGGTTTTTGTTTTTGTTTTGTTGTATTTTTTAATTTTTTTGTATTTTGTTCCTCCCCTCCCCAGTTATATTTAGTTCTCGTACTTAATTGTTTTAAGATATTGCTCTACTTTGATGTAGCGCAGGGCTCATAATCAATATAGGTTAGATATAGACAGGTATGATACACTGAACCCAATTTAACCCTTTCACAGGAAAAGGTACACATCAGTGCATGGTGGCTGGGGCGATTTGGCAACGACGTTTTTTCTCCATTTGATTCCGAGTAAAACAATCGATTTGATAGAAAAGTATCGCTTCACTAGCATTCAATTTTTTTACATTGAGTCAAATGGAGGGGAAACATTGTTGCCAAAATGCACGAGCCGCTACTGGTACACATGTGTACCATTTTATGTAACAAGGGATTCAATGGATTTTAAATCAGAGGCGAATCTAGCAATTTGGCAACTGTGTATTGTTCCTATTTAAATGCATGAGTTTCAATCGATTAGTAAAAGGGGCCATGGCCCCCTCAAAAATCGATTGTTTCTCATACGTTCTAATGGGATAAATTCATGGTTGCTAAATTGCTGATCCGTCCGTGTTTTAAACAGACATATTGCGCAAAAAGTCGACTTGCCCATCAAAGCTCTTAAAAAATTTGTCCTCATTCTTTTGATGGGTCTAAAAAAAAACCTTAAAAAACTCAAATCCCAAAATGCCTGTATGAAAGGGTTATGAATCAAACAAGTGAGAGAAAAGTTTTCCTCTTTCCTTAGAAGTGCGCTTATCCATTGTTTGATGACACCTAACTTTAGAGACTGTTCATCAAGGCAACAAATAAAGTAAAAATAAAAATATTAAATAGATAAATAAATAAATAACAAGGTATATGTAAAACAATAAAATAATAAATAAATAATGTATCTTACCATACATGATGCTGTGCTTATGTATGACAAGATACAGAAAAAAGTTCTTCGTGCCAGGATAAAAAAAAAATCGGTGGATATCACAAAAGTCCTGGACATTAAAAAGTGAGACATATGTTACCGGCACCGTATCAAAACAGCGCGGTCATTAAAGTGAATTGGAGTGGTTTGAGGAGGGAATAAAAATAAATATTATTTTTTTCCCTTTCACTGATAACCTTCCGATACAAGGGTTGAAAAATTCACTACCCTCACGCTGTTACATCCATTGTTGTCGATAACTTAAATAATGTGTTCGCTGGTTTGCGCTGTACCAAAAGATACACCGTAAAATATCAAATTAAATGACAATAGTACCTATTACAATAGTTCATGAGTCACGCCTCGGAGAATACTAATTATGAGTAAACTAAAGGCATTGCGGATTATTTATTGTAACAATAGAATTGAGTTTTTTGCATGATATAATAATTTAAAACAAACAAGAACAAAATAAAAATCAGAATGAAAAAATACAGAAAAAACTCGATCAAAATAGGAAAGAAAAGACAACTATTTCCCCATCCGCACAAATTTTAGAAGCTGATTGCATGGTTTTCATTGCGTTCATAATCGAATATCAAAATATAAATATAAAATTAAGAAAGAATCTCAGGTACTGCCTAGTATGGATAAAAAAAAATGCATACTGATTGTTAAAACCAACCGATAAAGAAAATTAGGATGGACTTAGTTTTCGTTTCACAATTGTCATCAATAATGACATGAATTTACTTTTCATTACTTTTTCATTTTTTAAACATTTTCGAGTTGAATATGACTGCGATTTGAGCCGAAACGTCCTCACCAAAATTATGTTTCCGTGTTTCCAGCATTTAACCGTTCACACCTGTTTCTCTCATATGTATTCAGAACATGGGCGCCCGCAGCGGGGGGCAAGAGGGGGCACTTGCCCCCCCTCCCTGGAATTTAAAAAAGTCAACATTTCACTGTAAAAATGAAAGGAACAAAAGAAATGCAATGTTAATTAAAGGAGTAATAGTTAAGAAACTTCATTATTTGTTTATTTTGTAATTTTCACTCATTTTTTGCAAGGAATAGTAGAATTAAACATTTGTCTCGATATCATATTCGTCTGATGTCCCTTTATCCATTATATCAAACACGTCAAAATTATTACTATTATTTGATACACCTGCGATGGCTTAATAATTGCACACCAATTGGATGAAAAAAAAAAGTTTTCCCTTCCCCCCCCGAGGGGGGGGGGGGTCTTCCAGACCTTCCATTGAGGTTCAACAATTTTGCCCCCCCCCCTTGAAAAAAAAAAAGGGCACCCATGATTCAGAAATTCCTTTCTCCTTAAGTATTCACCCAAATCAGGAGACCTAAGACTAACATTATGTATTGGTTAAGCTATGGCACCCTTCTATGGGGTAGAAGTTCTGATGCTTCAAAACTGTATACTCCAAAAGAAACTTACTAGAATATAATTTTTGGTGTGTCCTTGAATCAACACTGTAAATCAATATTCATTGAAAATAAGCTTGTTACTCTTAACATCTTTGTATTGTATGGAGGTTTTAAAAGTTGCTATCATGAATCATACTGCCTCTCCTTCCATGAATCAGCCTTCACACCATTATAATAGAAGGCATGTTACATAGATGTCCGAAAGTTTAAATTAGAAAATTCAAGGTCCTCAGTGCCTAGTCCTGCTCTCCAAATGTTTAATGTGTTACCCAAAGATCTAAAATTAGTGTTTAAAAACGGACGGATCGAACCGTAATTTAGTAGTTTAAGGAGGTTTCTCTTTAAAAAAAAAATCGTTGTACAAGATTGAAGAGCTCTGGAGCGGTATCTAAGGTGATACCTCGATTTTTTGTTTGCATCGTTACTAATAAAATGTTTATTTTTTGACCTGTGCCATAAAGATGCCTTGTGGCTTCATGGATCAAATGGGCATGTTGCATACTTTTGCTACAACAATATAGAGCCTTGATTCTTATGTAAAATTCGGCGAAAATAACGATGCGCACATTAAAAACGTTCGAAATCCACTCATTAACTCAGGAAATCACTTCAATTTCAAACAGCCCGTGCTACACTAGACACAATTTTCACCTGCATACTACTACATAGACGGAACCACCGTGCATAAGTCATCGACAACATAGTATTTACAAAATGACGGAATTCCGTTCTAAATACATTAACTATTGGCTGCATTTGCTGTCTGGTCTTTCCGGTTTATCAAGGATTACAAAATGATAAAAGAAATGTACCCATCTAAACGAAATATTACAATGTTTGTAAGTTCTGTTCATGTTTACATAAACGAAATGGTTCCATCTATGTAGTTATAAGTCGGTGATATATTGTCTATTGTAGCGCGGGTTGTTTGAAATGAAAGGTATTTTCTGAGATAATGAGTGGATTTTGAAAGTTTTTAATGTTCGCATCGTTATTTTAGCGGAATTTTACGTTAGAAACAATGTGCCATATTGATGTAGCAAAAGTACGCAACAGACCTATTCAATGACTAAATAAATAAATAAATTTCCTGTTTTTTGGAAAATAAAAATAAATAAATAAATAAATAAATAAATAAATAAATAAATAAATAAAATAAATTGTTGGATCTCTGGCAACTATGGTGCAAAAGAATAAAATACCATTCCTTGTTTACCCTTTCGTTTTTCCCGGTGCTTGCTCGCTTTAGCGAAATATTATCGGTCAATTTGAGGAGCCATCAAAAGCTCATTAGAAATGATATTAGCGAGAGTGATATTTTCTCCAAATGCTCCATTGCTTCGCAATAACCATGTTTTTTGACGAGAGCAATCGGGGAAAATGAGGGGGGAGGAAAAAAACGTAGCAATATGAGATAAATGAGATCGTTTTCCCATGAAATTAGGGTAAGTGATGCGACAAACAAGCGTTTCTTTCACGCCTCGTTGAATTGCACGCAATCGATTATTGCGCGGACGAGCTTTCAATTAATCGGAAACAAGTGCAAATATTTACACTTTTATAAATTGTCAATGTATTTGGATAATATAGTAAACAATATTACCCATCTACATTATTTTTTTTTCAACCGATTGTTTATCGATGAATTCTAAAAGTCCATCAAATGTTGGAATCAACGGCACTTTCATCGATAGCCGATAGGATTACAGATAAGAGCACAGATTAACGCAATGGGTCTGTTGCAAACTTTTGCTTAGACGCTACAGAGTGTTCAATCTAAAGTAAAATCACGTGAAAAGTCATTTGGTGGCATCAGAAAGTTATAAAATTCAGTATGAAACTCACGAGAGACGTTTAATAAAATCCAAGATGACGGTAAAATATCTAACAACCTCTATGCATGCACCACGAACATCCAAGGATAGCCAACCTCACAATATCGATCACACCCAATCACAACGTAAATAAACACATAACCTCTGAAGTTGTGAGGTTGTCAACGTTGGCAATCCTTGGATGTTGAAGGTGCATGCATACAGATTGCTCGATATTTATCCGCCATCTTGGATTTCATTAAACGTCTCTTGTGAGTTTATTATCGTATTTCATGACTTTCTGATGCCACCAATGGACTTTTCTGGCGATTTTACATACGATGACTCTTAATCGTTGTAGCAAAAGTTTGCAACAGACACATTAGAATGGAAACTGCCATAAGAGCCAACGGGAACAAGTTTTCGAATTTCCAACAAGAATTGAAAACGCTGAGCCTCTGCGTTCATAGATTTTCAAAATGACGGTCGTGTTTTTTGTGGTTATCATGAGCGTCTTCTTTAATTCACCGGTAGCTCGTTCGGTTTCTATTATAACCAACGCGCCGGCAGTATGACCGAAGTTTATAGATATTCAAAATGAAGATCCGCAGACGCCCGAAGCAAAAAATGTTTCAAAATGAATTATTATGTATAAGTTCCCATTCTGATTGCGTTATTCTATGACAAGAGTATTTCCATGCTGATTGTATTCACACTGCTGAACTGGGCTGTGTTGTATTTTTTTCAACTGATGAAATCATTGGTATATTAAACCACTGGCGCAACCAGGATCTCTTCCATCTCTCTCATTTTCCATTTGAATGTATAAGTAGGAAAAGGACAGAAGGAGGGGGTTTTATCCCTTTGTCCATCCTTGTCTAACATACATGTTTTAATGGAGAAAAGAGAGAGATGAAGAAACTCTCGGTGCGCTACTGTATTAAACACTTTTGACTAAACCCTCCTAGGACCGGTTAGTTCAACAGAACGCCACTCTTTCATTTATATGCAAAGGGAAGGTAGCTAACTATTCGTACTCGGGGGAATCGGAATTGCCTATACGATACATTGAAGGCGTTTTAAGAAATCTTTTCTTCAAAGTGTTCTAATCGCGTTTATCCTGAATGAAGACTGAAACAATATGAAATAGACTAGAGGGAATAAAACTAGTATACTCGGCCTTGGCCCTTAAGGTGATTCTTTAGAATTTAGTGCCGATTTCTGCCACCAGAGCGCTACCGTTCGATTAAAGTCGAATTACATGCCGGAGGTAATTTATTTTTAAGAAAACGGAGTTTCAGTTACTAGATAATCATTTGAGGAGTGTCTCTGCAAAAAATCTCGTCACTAACTTCTAAAATAAGGCTGAAAGTACCAAAAAATGAAATATCGCATTTCGATACAAGAATCGATTTGCGATATTTCATTTTTGGTACTTACGCAGCCTTATTTTTGAAGTAATTGGTGAGATTTTTTGCGAAGACACTCTTCAGATGATTATCTAGTAACTATGACCTTCCGTTTTTTAAAAATTAAATTACTTTCGGCCTGTAATTTGACTTTAATCAAACGGTAGCCGCTCTGGTGGGAGAAATCGGCACTAAACGCTGAAGCATCACCTTAAGGGATTAGGATCTGAAATATGGCAGCCCTGTAATAAAGTGGCACTATAGCGACAGCAGAGAGAGAAGAAAGCGATGCGCTACATCACCAAAACAAAAGTGCGGCTACAACGTTGGGGAAGAGAGACGAAATGACAGCAAAGATCTAAGCGATACCGTGATTCAAAAGAATCAAGCAGCACTCTCGTCCTGCGTTGCCAGATTACAGGTTTAAATCCAAGTAATTTTCGTATAGATTTTTATGAAAAATACACTGCCTAATGCATCCGTAGTGCACTCATAGTGTAGTGTGAACCATGAGTATGTCCTTAAAAAGAAATTATCCTGGTCGAAATTTTCACTCTTTTAAATCTTGGTAATCTTTGAACAATTTTACTGTTTTCAAATGATTAAGGACTAATCAGGACGCCCCTTTTAAATTACTATAACTTTAAAAAAAAGTACCCTGATTGAAATTTTTATTGTTAAATTGTTCTGTTGTTTTCAGTTGAATTTTCGATTGTTCTTGATATACTTTAAATAGTCATTATGTTTAGTTCTTTAACACTTGAAAGCCGCAAAATCGTTTAAAGGTTAATGCTGAGATTTAAAATGGTAAAAATTTCGAGCAGGGTACGTTCTTTTGAAAGTCATGATTCAAATGATTTCAAACGATTTTTCAGATGATTAAGGTCTAATCAGGACGCCCCATTTAAAGTACTATAACTTTAAAAAAAAATACCCTGATTGAAATTCTTATTGTTAAATTGTTCTGTTTTTTTCATTAGAATTTTCGATTTTTCGTGATATACTTTAAATAGTCATTATGTTTAGTTCTTTAACACTTGAAAGCCGCAAAATCGTTTATAGGTTATCGCTGAGATTTAAAATGTTAAAAATTTTGAGCAGGGTACGTTCTTTTGAAAGTCATAGTACATCATGAAAAAAATCGAAAGTTTCATTGAAAATAATAAAGGACAAATTTAACAGTAAGAATTTCGACCAGAGTGCTTTCTTTTGAAAATCATAGTACATCTGACAACGTTGCTATCGTCTGCTTTCTTTCTACTTCTCCGTTTTTTTACGACTAAGTTAAAAGCTCAACTTTTAATGTGAACGGAAAAAAAGAAAAAGATGCTGATTTATCAGCGTAAAATGGGTATAATAAATGATCATCGAGCGAAATATGACGGAACCTATTGAATTTTTCAAACCGTGGATGTGTTTATGCAAAGTTCGACTATAGAAAATACGACATTCGAATTATTCCGACATTCGAATTATTCCGACATTCGAATTATTCCGACATTCTACATGTGTACTATGTAATGTGTATACTCCTATTCTCTATACAAATCTTACAAAGATTAAATCTCGCGGGAGATACCTCGATCCTCTACTCGGATGAAAGCAAGCATTTCTAAGTTTAACTTTTTGTCACCGCCAAACTCATCCCAATTAGGTCGGAATCCGTCGGCGAAACTGGCGCATTCTCGTTAAATGTTTTTGCCCCAACTTTCCGACCAACTTTTAGGAACTGAAACTTATTTTTAAATCAGTCAGACGATGAAAGATAAAGACTTTTGAATGTTTACATTTTGTTTGTGTAGACTTTAACGTGTTGTGATAATATGATCGCATCCTTCGAAGGCAAATTAATTTTTAACGAGATTTTAAATCATTCAAGATGACAGGGAATCAATTATGGGTTATAGTCAACAAGAGAGCTGGAGAGAAAGGTGTAATACGTAAATGTTGAACTCCTCAATCGGCGCTCCTCAAGGAAAATTAATAAAGGAATATATACATATCTAAAACAATGACAAATGAGCTGTTCAGCCAAAATAAAACAATAAATAAAAAGGGGAAAATTAAATCATTATACATAATAAAATGATCCGACCTTCAATTGCGATGTTTTTTTATTACGTTTCGACGTCCATACGTCTTCATCAGAAAATATAAAATGAACATAGCCAAAAACAAAGGAACAAACTAAGAAATAAGAAATAAACACTAACTAAGAAATAAACAAAAGAACATAAAAATTGCACATGATAAAAGTCGGAAACAATCAAGTGGAATAGCAATAATATAATGAAATAAAAATACTTTTTTTTTTTTTTTTTTACTTTTTATTTCATAATATTATTGCTATTCCACTTGATTGTTTCCGATTTTTATCATGTGCAATTATTTTCTTTTGTTTATTTCTTAGTTAGTGTTTATTTCTTATTTCTTAGTTTATTCCTGTGTTTTTGGCTATGTTTATTTTATATTTTCTGATGAAGTCGAAACGTAATAAAAAAACATCGCAATTGAAGGTCGGATCATTTTATTATTATGATTTAATTTTCCCCTTTTTATTTGTTTAATTTTGGCTGAACAGCTCATTTATTATTGTTTTATAATTATTTACAGCCATTTTTAATGTTTTACATATCTAAATATATAAAGATAAAGTAAACAAGTGAAACTCAAAACACGTCTATTGTACGTAACTCCATCAACCAAACATTCAGAAGTCCTGGAAATGATCTGTCTTAAATGGAAAGTCCAACAACGCTTGTCAACCTCAATGCAAAACAAGCTAATTGACGTATTTATATGTACGTTAGAATATCAATTGAAAATTAAGAGTATTTGGGTGCAATGGGGCTGTTGCAAACTTTTACTGTAGGAGATTGAAGAGTTGATTCCTGCACAAAAACCTGTAAAAATGACGATTAGTTCACTTAAAAAATCACAAAAGTCACTTTCAGAACTGCGGGCTTAATGGCGGAGCAACACAGGTATCATGATAGATTTACTATCTAATTTTAGACATTTCTCCGTGTTTCCGTAGAGATAGTGACGATTTAGGCAGGAATCTCCCATGCAGTTGCGTAGCGTGCAATATGGCAACGTTGTATGGTGTACATTTTAGCCCATGTAAAAGATCGAATGCGAAGGTGTTCACCGAGCACCCAATAGTTCGATGTTTTCAATGCGTTTAAATGGACGTAAAACATCGTTGCCACATTGCACGCTACGCCACTGCTTCCATGATACCTGCGTAGCTCCGCCATTGCGATATTGTCGTTACAGCTGATTTTTTAGTTTGTTACTGACTTTTAGACTTACAAAGTGTAATTTTCGTGATTTTCGCTGGTTTATAAATTAGATTTAACTTTTCATTTGCTTGTAGCACACGGAAAAAAAAACTACGGTGAAAATAACCATACGGATACCTGATTTTGGCACCTTCTAGATGTTATGGTAATGTTAACCAGAAGTATACTATGTTTTGACTAGGTACTAGGTGATGTTACCTGATTGCATGTCAAATTTACTCAAAGTATCGGTAAATGTACCATACTTCTGGTCAAGTTTACCATAACATCTAGCAGGTGCCAAAATCAGGTATCCGTATGGTTATTTTCACTGATCTTTTTTTTCCGTGCAAAAGCTTGCAAGGGCCTCATTGAGGTATTGAAACTTTAAAGGGCTATTTTGAAAATTGTCCTGCTGATAAATTTTTCATTTTTAACGCAGTTCCGTTTCAGTTGCAAGGGTGGCACTCAACTCCCCCCCCCCCAAGTTCGCTTCTTCACCGCCCCCTCCAGTTTCAATGTTTAACGGACCGTTTACGTCGAGATGAGAACAGCCTCTTTAAATCAAATAGTGCTCGTCTCCAGAGCCCGCGAAAAAAACATCCCTTTGTGTTTACTTTGCAGTGACGGCCTTTTTTTGCAGATAGTTGATTGTGACGACCGTGAAGCAATTTATTATATTTCTAGGGCGTTTTTTTTTTTTTTTTTTTTTTTTTTGCATATTTCTTCTTTCGTTCAATTTCAGCGTTCTTTTTCACCAAGCTTTCTTCTTCCCTCATCGCTGAAGCATTTGAGCTTGCTAGAATTTATTTGAAAAGCATCGCCCTTTTGAATACTTTAACTGTTGGTTTCAACAGGTTGTAATTCCTCTCTGTTTAGTTTTATTTTTCATTATTCAACCGTGCATCGAGGGGGAAAAATAAGTTCTGGTGTAAAAGGCTGTGGCAGAGTGCGATAAATTTGATAGCCGCCGAAAAGAAATGGAGAAATTTCTAAACGGAGTTCTGGTGGAGAAAGTGAGAATTTTTCTATGCCAGATATTAAATTTTGAAACCTCTAG
This sequence comes from Trialeurodes vaporariorum, assembly GCA_011764245.1. Lineage (NCBI taxonomy): Eukaryota > Metazoa > Arthropoda > Insecta > Hemiptera > Aleyrodidae > Trialeurodes > Trialeurodes vaporariorum. The sequence continues at coordinate 6,683,904 of VMOF01000320.1, read as the reverse complement.
AAATGGGTCGGTTGCAAACTTTTGCTACAGAGATATAGAGTGTTAAAACTTAAGTAAAATCACGTGAAAAGTCCATTGGTGGTATCAGAAAGTCATAAAATGCAGTATTAAGCTCACAAGAGGCGTTTAACTGAAACCCAAGATGGCGGTAAAATATCGAGCAACCTGTGTGCACGCACCGTGAACATACATGATGGCCAACGTTAAAAACCTCACAAGATTGGAGGTTATGAGTTTGTTTGCGCGTTGTGATTGGTTGTGATCGATGTTGTGAGGTTGGCCATCTTGGATGTTCATGGTGCTTGCATACAGGCTGCTCGATATTTTACCGTCATCTTGGGTTTCAGTTAAATGCCTCTAGTGAGATTGTTATTGCATTTTATGACTTTCTGCTTGCCACCAGTAGACTTTTCACTCGATTTTACATGATATTGATCACTCTATAGCGATTTAGCAAAAGTTTTCAACAGACCCATTTATGTTTGAAATCGGAAACAACAAAACTTAATGCTAATAATAAAAAATCGCGTAATTTCAAAAATAATTTTGTGTGATTTCAAGTAGATTTAAAGAAAAAGCCCTGCTCTTCTGACCAGAACTTCCGTCGATCCTTTAAGAACCATGTTAACCCAAAAGAACACAGCGCTCATTCGTTTACACTGAAAAAAATGAAATTACTAAAAATGCAATTAAGTTTTGTAAAATCAGTAAAATAAAGCACATGCTAATTTTACTTGTTATTTTCGGTGAATCTTACTAAACTTATGGCTAATTTTACGATTTGAATTGTAAATTTTGCTTAAGTTTTAGTAATTTTTCTATTTGGATTGCACATTTTTCAGTCTAACTAGCACATTTTACAAAGCAAATCATTGTGACTTTTGCATATTACATGGCTGTCTTGGCGTGACAGCTATACAACTTCCAAAACTTACAATGCTTTGAATTGTTAAATTTACAACCCAATTGGTAAAATTTATGATCCAAATTGTAAAATTAATCAAAATAAGCAAAATTTACGATCCAAAACGTAAAATTAGCTATGTGTGTAGTAAGTTTTACTAAAAATGGCTGGTAAAATTAGCCTTTGCTTCATTTTACTGATTTAACAAATCTATTTTTTTCAGTGTATGTAGGGAACGTTGTTAAAATTGTTCGTACTAGGGGATGTTGGAATGTAATGGCCGTCGAAAATATCTACGTATATAAGTAGCTGAATAGAAATATAAACACCATGTATATGCTGAGTTAGTTTTGTCCCTCCTTCTTACGAGAGTTTTTCGGAAAGTAACGCTTCATTCCCATCATAACTTTTTCGAGCAAGGACGGATTGAAATGAACTACTGACAAAATCGAAGTTTACCTATAAGTGACAGTGAAGCATTCCCTCAACAAAAGAACCTCCAAGTTTGGAGCATCAAAGTTGTTGAGATTCCACTGTTCACAGAGCGGTGCATAACATATAAGCATTTGAAAGAGCTGTTGTCGTTGATATTACTTTCTTTCTCCTTTTTTATCCCTTCTTTCTTAGAGACTTTCCGACTTTTGAAAGGACTCTTCAAAACCAAGTCAACTCAATATGTTCCATTCGTGATTCTATGTAGTCAAACCGACACATCTATTTCATAAGAAGCCCCATTGGCTGATACAGGGGGGGTGGGCGAAGGGGGCGATCTCACCCCCCCGGTTCGACCAAAAAAGAGGGGAAAGATAGAGGAGGGAATGTGAAAGAAGGGGGAACGAGGATAGATGAACGGAAAAAGGGGTCACCGGGGGGCGAAAACCCCGCAAGTTCACCCCCCCCTCGTTCGTGAGGGCTGGATCTACCAATGAGAAAGCCTCATCATAGCTCATCATAGGAAAATGTGTGAAAGGGTATAAGGGAGAGGAACGGACACTATACGTGCGTGCGGTCGATCCGACTGTGAACAATGGTATTGTTTCACGAGAGACAGAAGCGCGGATCAACCGTCCTTTTCCGAGAAATGCACTCCGTACTGATGCCGATTTCTATTGTTATTTTTCATCTTTGAGCTTAAATTACGCGAAAACGGCACGGTAACTTTTTTCGGTGCCGTGAGAACCTTTGATCAGCTCGACGAGCGGCGTCGATCCATGTAAAAAAAATCAACTTTTGGCAAGGGGCCATTTCCTATAAGGAATGTGCCCCGTTCTTTGTGTTTTTAGCAAGAATGGAGCTGTTGCAAACTTTTGCTACAGGCTTATTAATAGTTGATAATGGGGTAATACCCTGTAAAAATAACGATTAGCGCACTAAAAAATCACGAAATCCACTCCTAAACTCACAAAATGCTTTTAAACGCGAGGCCGTAGTGGCGGCCGGGGCCGCGGTTTTCATTGGGGTTCCCTATCTTCAATCAGCGCCATCTACACGAGGTGTTCTCGCAACACCACACAAGAAGAAGAAGAAGCATATAATTGCCATAAGAAAACCGCGGCCTCGGCCGCCATTACGGTCTCGTATTTAAAAGCATTTTGTGAGTTTAGGAGTAGATTTCGTGATTTTTTAGAGCGCTAATCGTTATTTTTACAGGGTATCACCACGTAATTAACTATTAACAAGCCTGTTGCAAAAGTTTGCAACAGCTCCATTCGTCTTTAACAAAAAACTGTTTACTTTTTTAGCAGCGCGACGTGCTGTCCACAGTTGGAACTAATCGACCCTAGAATCATCTTAACAGATATGCTCGACTCGCTTCCCGCGTCATCTTCAGTGGCGCGCAGTTCAAAATCATCAGCCAAGATGCGGCCCCGGCAAAAGAAGAAAACAAACCGACTCACTCACTCGGGTGACTCCGAGAGTGTCACCCGAGTGAGGTCGGCGAAACTCGCGGAGTCGCCTGAGTGAGAGTCGGCTTGTTTTCTTCTTTTGCCGGCCGTCTCGGCTGATTATTTTGAACTGCGCGCCACAAAAGATGACGCGGGAAGCGAGACGAGCATACCTGTTAAATAAAAGTACCTTGGCAAGGACCCTCCTTTCGAGCAGCCTTCATAAATTACCCTCCAAATTAGGTTACGTATAAGCAAGAATACGCCGAACACTCTTTTCTCTTTCTCTTCGCCATGCCAATTTCAATGCATTTTTAATCCTTCGTTTGAACAAGGAGTAAAGTTCCAATATGTAACATGTATCGGTGCAATGTACGTCAAAAGCCTTGTCCCAGCTCTGCAATTTGGACCCAACGTCGACGTTCGCAATACAGTTATCTCAAATTGAATGCATCTATTGAATTCTGAGCTCTCTCGCTCAAGAATCGACGATTCTTTATACACTTATATACATATATATTGTACCGGCAAAGACGTTAAAGTTGTAGGACGCGAAAGATCGATCGATAAGTAAGTACAAGAGACAAGAGCTATTCAATTTACGACGAAGAAGAGTGAAACTTCGCGCGGTTATAGAAGTCCCTCCTCCCCGGTCTCAACGGCCTTGATCAAGTTCGCTGATAAAAAGACTTCCTATGTCGCAAACACTCACACAGACTCAGTTCACACACAACACACACTCACACACATACACGAGGATGTAATGAGAACATTAAACGTTCATTAAGCTCCATACATACGTGACAACTTTGGAGGGTGTATGTCACATGGGTCGGAGAACAAGGGGTCGTCGATACAAGTGATACAAGGTACAATCAAGACCCCTATTCATCAATTAATGTTCCAGGTGTTTCTCGGGTACCGTTGCGTTGCACGGTGGGCAATATTGACTGATTAGGTGGTCAGAAATCACAGAGTTGCATTATATCTAAAATCATCGATTTGGCTCAGCGACTTTCACGACTGATCCCAGCGCAGTGGTGATGGCATCGCACGCAATGGGTCTGTTGCAAACTTTTGCTACAGCGATATAGAGTGTTAAATCTTAAGTAAACTCACGTTAAAAGTCCATCGGTGGTATTAGAAAGTCATAAAAAGCAGTATTAAACTCACAAGAGGCGTTTAACTGAAACCCAAGATGGCGGTAAAATATCGAGCAACCTGTGTGCACGCACCGTGAACATCCATAATGACCAACGTTAACAACCTCTCAGCATCATCGGAAGTTATGAGTTTGTTTGCGTTGTGATTGGTTGTGATCGATGTTGTGAGGTTGGCCATCTTTGATGTTCATGGTGCTTTGCATATAGGTTGCCATTCGATGGTGAAGCATGGTAATTCACTGACATTTGATTTTGGTTTCATAGATTCAACTGGAGAAAAAAGCTTGTCACCAACAATTGATTTTTGGCTTTCTGATTCTCGGCCAGCATAACTGTAATTTCTACCAATTGCGCGTCGCGTCGATTTTCTTGAGTGAAAAGGTTGCTACTTCCGATCCCAGTGATAACACTGAAACTTGAAACACTCCGGAGCTTGGTGTAAGTAAGTACGTCTGGCGGCCAAATTGATTTTCCTGAGTTTCTCCTCAAAGAATCCCAAAGAAAAATATGAAACATGCTATGATCTGCGACTTTTCTTATACGCGCGAGGGTGGATTTTTAAGTAAGTTTACCAATTTTTTTCTCAGAAACTACTAATGTTAGAAAAAAAAACAAGCCCAACGTTGGAACGTACGTACTTTCAGCTTTCTAACGAGCTATAGTTTTTCAAATTTGGTCAACGATTCGCGGAGATATCGTGGATAGATGGACTCAGGTGTTATTGAGTTCTCTGATCCGGATATAAGCGCATCGCCTGCCGAAACAAACTCGCTGCTTCTGTAGCGCGTAAAAAGGTGGGCACGTTTGAAGGTGAGACGAGTGTGGAAAATCCACGATATCTCCGCATCACGTGAGCCAAATTTAAAAAACTATAGCTCGTTAGAAAGCTGAAAGTACGTACGTTTCAACGCTGGGTTTGTTTTTTTTCTAGCATTGATAGTCACCGAGAAAAAAGTAGGTAAACTTACGTTAAAATCCACCCTCGTAGCAATGGTAAAGAAAAGCGGAAGGAAATATGATTTTCCTTTTATTATTTTTTTTTATTGTGGTCATCTGCTGTTAGTGGTAGCTCGTGAACAATCGATTATTTGCTCTCCTCTCACTTGAACTTATGCAAAAGAATCGATTCTTTTTCATAGGTTTATAAGGACGTGACATAGAACATCGATAAATTGCATTTCACGAGCCACCACTGTATGATTTAATTGCATTACAGCTAGGATCGACCAGTATCTGATTCGATCTAAAAGTCCATTTATCGTCGATTCCACATGGCTAACACTGCTAACAGTTTGAGAGTTTCATCGATAATGTATCCGGTTAACGAGGGAGGCGATTACGGAGGATCGGATCGTCATCGTCATTGTTATCGGATCAATTACATGTTAACCTTATGGTGGCTTCACTGATCGAATATCGTTTCGAGTCCCTCGTAACGATTGCAACGGACGAAAGGGAACGATGAGTCGGGGACTGTCGTAAATCTCAATCGACTGAAGTAGGAAGAGGTGAGGAGGGGATCACTTGCGCGATCGAGTTGCGCAGAAGCAAGCCCATTTGATTTAACGCATTCGATAACTAACGATATAACGATACCCAAAATGATCCGATCCTCCATAATCACTTCTCAGTTGAGCGTCATGCAAAATAAGACAAACTTCCTTCCATAATAGCATGCATTTTATATACGTCCACTTTTCTCAAGAATATCTGTCGATATTTGCGTATATATATATTAAGTCCGTCAATTCATGTTAACATTGACTTCAAGCCTTCATAACATGCAGACATAGTCAGAAAAGTTTTCATTGAATACCTACATGGTTTTTCTTTCGGCCATTGCTGACTAAACATTGAACTCGATAACTTTCATTCATCACTCGTCAACTGAAATGTAGATTTTTTTTTTTTTTTTTTTTTTTTTTTTTTTTTTTTTTTTTGTAATGCCTTTTCATTTTTGACGAGGTAAGCCATTCCAAGAGATATCGATAAAAGTTACTGCTTTCTCATAATTTACACTGTGTGATGAGAATGAATTCATTTTGCATCGATTTAAATCGCAAGACAAGCTCAAGTTTCCTCGCAGTCACGTTACTGTCTATTTTATCTGCATAAATTTTGCTGAAAAACGGGGAGAAAAGTCTGTCTAGGAAGTTCCGTTCGAAATATGTTATTCCTTCCACATACTCACCGTCGATACGGTTGATTTCACGCGAGGTCATGCACTTAACACGTTGCCAAATACCCCCAGTTAATTTGGAAATAATTCTGATAATACACGGGGAAAAAGTTAGGTTAATATTGCAAGAGATGAAACGTGATTCTGTTTGTCAACTGGATTTCTATAATCTCTAATCAATCGTTTACTTAATATTTAAGACTGTTTATATGGGCAGTGGCGTAGCGTGCAATTTGGCAACGTTGTAGTGTGTCCATTTAAACCCATATAAAAGGTCGAATGCGAAGGTGTTCACCGATCACCCAATAGTTCGATCTTTTTCATGGGTTCAGATGGGATAACTGCAACGTTGCCAAATTGCACGCTACGCCACTGTTTATGGGTTTACAGAGCTACTGGTCAAGCATTTTAAGACGTCGCTGTTGTTACAAATTCGACCTCTGGAAATAGTCTCAATGGAGCTGTTGCACACTTATTTTGTTGTAAGCGATTATTTAATAGTCGATTCAGATGTAAAAACCTCCAAAAATAACGTTGGCAGCACTAAAAACTTCCGAAATCCACTCATAAACTCAATAGACGCCTTTATTTGCGCGAAAGTAGGAGTGGCTGAAGGCAGTAACAATGGGAGATTCCTATCTTAATTTCGTCACTCTCTCAATGCTGACAAAGGTTGATTCACAGAGAGTAATTAGTCATCAGAGTAATAATCCACATCCGATGAATGGTACCGTGACACCTAGTGAAAGTCACATGAAAGTCGTCTGTTATTGGTCATTTCTTGATGAAGCTACAGTATGGTTAGATGGGAGTCTCCCATTATTATTACTGCCCTCAGCTACCATTACGCCCTCGCAGATAAAAGCGTTTGTTGAGTTTAGGAGTAGATTTCGGAAGTATTGAGTGCTGCCATCGTTATTTTTGGAAGTTTTTACACCAGAATCGACTATTAAATCGCTTGTAGCAAAAGAGTGCAACAGCCCCATTAACGGCGAAGGGTCAAAAAGCGTAAAAATAACATTAGTTAAAAAGATATCGTTGTCATTTGGACAATCAATCGGACGTTTTATCGCTTAACTTCTTCCTTTAAATTGCTTTTTACGACCCTGTACCTTTTCCATGCAAGATAAAGGGGATGCTTTGAAAGGCCACGTCTGTATCTGCGGGAATTCTGAGCACCGCTGCGATAATGGTGGCTGGAATAGACTTTCTAATTAAAAAGAAAGAGATGCATGTAAATAAGACGGGATAATTGCATTGTCCTTCACCCCCACCCCTCTATCCTACCACTCTCTTTTAAAGCCTTCTTCTCTCAGTCCCAACCTCTCTCTCTCTCTCTCTCTCTCTCTCTCTCTCTCTTCTCTCTCTTTCTTTCTCTCTTTCCCTCCCTCGCACTACCTCTCTCTTATTCTCTGGGCTTTAATCTATTATTAGAAGGAAAGGCATCTTTCTGAAAAGCGTTGTTCTCTTCGAACAATTTCCCTTTTTTTCCAAGCAATTAAAGCCAGAGTCATTTTAATAACGCACATTGGCTTTCAATCAGTAAAACGAGTTTGAAATCTTCTCTGAAGCAAGTTCATAACACGTGTGCTCTTCTGTCGAAAACCTCTATTTACTCACAATGCACAATTCTTCGGAAGAGCATACCCACTGTTTTACGGGTCCTTTTTCCAGAGACGGCCTCAATTGAAGACTCCAGAGGAAGAATGACAAATAAATGTCACAAAAATCTATTTTTGTTTTTAAGCTGAAAGAATGAAGGGAGAAATGACGACTATTTTAGGTTATTATTTATTTTTTTTAGGTTTTAATTTTTTTTTTTAGGTTATTATTTTTTTTTATTTGATTTTTATTTATCAGATACATTAACGAGTTATACCAATAGGGAGGACTTTGAGGCCACGTGTTTTTGAGGCAGCACAGAAACAGCCATGATAGAAATCTCTCATGGACATTTTGCACGCAGTCTCGGTTTGTGTACCTCATATTTTTTTTTTTAACTTTAACTTTTTAAAAGAAAATTGCGACTGATCTATTTGAAATTGATTTGAAACGAAAGTGCTATCGACGAATCAAAGATTTTCTGAGATTTTCACGAGCTAAGTTTTGCCTTCAAGGTTCTGGTTCGGCCACTCTTCATACTCCTCACACCTTTGCAGGTGAGAGGCCAATGCGGGTGGGGCTGGAAAGCCATTGCTGATCAGTACCACACTCACACTCTCACACCCATAACTGAACATTAGTGAAAATCTCGCGACAGTTCTTAATTCGTCGATAGTACAAGTGTTTGAGTGTGGCTTGGCTATGTAAACACAAAAATCGATATACTTTTTCCTTTTGGAAGGATTTGCACGATGAAGAAATTTAAAACAAGCAAAATTTTCTCACTTGGATAGTCGTATTGGAATCCCTGTGTCCAGATAGCCACTCTGAAAAACTTGATTTTTCGTTTGAAACCAAATTCCACTGGATTAATTATAATTTTTGATGTGAGGTTAAAAACTATGAGGCAAACCAACCAGAATCTGATTGCACATGCTGACTCCCTTTGGGATAGGACTTATAATATGTATCAGCATCTCTATATATTTGTTATACCTCATTGATTCTCATCCACCAAAATTGATTGTTTCTTTATCCCATGATTGGCGGGAACCTGAAGCCTTTATCTCTAACGCATGATAAGCTCACTTATCATGCGTTTGGTCCCTGAAAACTGTCACTATCGAGGTCCCTGACGACCTACTGTCCTCTTTTCACATAAAATCAAGGCATATTTGGGGAAAAACACATTTTGTATATATTCTTTCCTAAAATCAACAGCATTCTTTTCATTACTCTACCAATATGACAACCCTTTTTACTTTCTCAATCTAATGAAGTTAGAAAAAATTGAGAAACTATTGCGATGGAGCAGAGATGTTCAAGGTACTTTGTTTCGATACTTGGCCCACTTTGACTAAGTCAATCATAATAATTATGAAATAATTGGCTCTCATCATGCCGGATATTATCCTAAAGAACATCGATCCATGACATTTTAATATTCCTTAATTAAATGTGGTTGGAGCGGTAAAATGTATAAAATTTCTGCGGTGTCTGTGATCTGTGAGTCCTTCTATATCCTAGCATAACTTTTGCACAATAGGTCCAATGGGGCAGTTACAAGGGTCTGAAATGTTGTGTTTTTTTTTATAAAGAAAATTATAGTACTTGATGAGCTGAGAACAACGGTGCCTTTGGTTTTTTCCTAAGTGTCCTAGTTTTGGAGATACACACGTGTAAAGATGTAAAAAATCGTGTGTGTAGTGACGTCACTACGCGGAATTCTCATTTAAAACAATGTATTTTGGGCCAAAATCTCATATTTGAAACAATGGGTCTTGAGGAGAAACCAAAGGCATTTTTGTCCTCAGCTCATCAAGTACTTTCATTTTCTTCATAAAAAACACATTTCAGACCCTTGCAACTGCCCCATTGTATTCAAATTTTGCAGACTGGTTGCTTTCAACTTTCCCCAGAGGAACTTTTTTTTTGTTTTTTGAACTTTTAATTTTTAGCTTAGTTATGGATGAAAAATGGTCCATGAAAAATCAATGGGAGAATGTGTCAAAAAAAGGAAAACTTTAAATATTTCTAAACGGTATAAAAGTATCAAAAGGGGGTGGGGGTCTTCCCCGGGTTGAATTTTATAAACAAATGCTTTAGAGTTGGGCAAACTCATCAGCTGAGGTAATAAAGCCAAGAAAAAAGAAAAAAAATCATATTAAAAAATATGAAAGTAACAGTAAAAAAACTAAAGGGGGGAGAGAGTTCAACTCAGGCAGTGCAACAGAAAGCATGAGCGAAACCGGCATGGGCGGATACAGAGAATTGTCTTTCTCTCTCTCCCTCCATTTGAACTTATGTGTTAGAAAAGAACAGCTGAGGGGGCCATCACGTGACTTTGGCCCCCTCTTCTGTCCTTTTCTAACGCACGTTTTCAAATGGGAGGAGAGAGAGAAAGACTATTCCCTGTATCCGCCCATGGAAACCGGTCGTGATGCTCTCGAACGCTGTCCTCGCCCATGCTTTATGTTGCACTGCCTGAGTTGAACTCACTCCCCCCTTTAGTTTTTTTTAAGCGTGCCGTATATATACGGTACGCTTCTTGTTTTCATTTTCATATCTAATATATAGGTTCAATGCCTTGCTTATGGCAAAACCTTTGGCGGGAAGGTTTGAAAAATTAAAAACGTATTTTCTTAAAACGGGTTTCATTAATCGTTAAGTTATAGCTGGAATCCAGGAGGTCTCGGCGTCTATTTTCTTAAAATTGTAAAAGTTTTGGTATTCCTGTTAATTTCATTAAGTTATTAAGCGTCAAAGTGGAATTCCTTTGAACGAGATTCCTATACAGGTCCAGCAACCTAAGTCATTTGTGCCAACCTATGAGTCGAAATTCCAAGGCAGGAGGGGGGTGGAAACATCCTTCACAGAAACCCTCTTTGCCCCTCGCCTTTGGGCTCCGCCGGTCTCAAGATTTCTTCACGGTGCATTAAGCGTTAGGGACTCCCATCGTAAAAGTGTCAAAATCTGTTTGACGAGGGTACATCGAAAAGAAGCGAGGTATTGATGAAGAGCGGGAGGGGTATAGAAAAGAGAGAGGCTCATTCATATCCTTAAGTAGACCTGTTTAATGATGACGTCACGATCAGAATTGGTTCCAAACAAATGCTCTATCTCGCTCACTCTCGTGGATTTACCAGATCCAAATTTTCGAACGCAAATTCATGCTAGTTAACCAACAGTTTTCTCAAATTTTATTGCACCATTAGATTCCACTTGCCTTAAAGTATCTTTTCACTGTACCATAATTCCTAAAAGATCACAAGCGAATTTACAATCACAGTTATACCGAAAGATGTTCTACGTTTTGTCCTTGTCTTACTCACGGTCTCTTATGGGAGTATCACCGCCATGACACTCAATCATTCTAACTTCTCTTCGTATCGAAGCTATTGTTCGAGGTATAACACATGCCGTGATGGTGCTGATGAGCGTATATCCTAGAATTTTGAAACTGTGAGTGTGACAAGGACAAAACATAGGACTTTCTTCGATATAACTGTGATTGTGCATTGATGCGCATTGTTTCAGAAAGTTTGTGTAGCGTTCTCATATTTTATCACTGAGAAAAAAGTGGGTGATAAAACTGTAAGAATAGAACCATAAATGTATTTCGCCTTATTTCAATCATAAGACCTATCGTTGCTATAATCAGCGCGCTTGAATCTACACGAATGGGGCTATTGCACACTTTTGCTATAAGCGATTTAATAGTCGATTATGGCGTAAAAACCTCAAAAAATAACGATGGCAGCACTAAAAACTTTCAAAATCCACTCCTAAACTCAATAAATGCAGTTATTTGCGGGAGCGTAATGGTGGCCGAAGGCACTAACAATGGGAGATTCCCATCTAACAATTCTGAAACTCCATCAAGAAGTGACCAATAAGAAACTACTTTCATTTGACACCGGTGTCACTTGGTGTTGCGGTACCATTCATCGGATGTGGATCATCACTCTGATGACTAATTACTCTGTGAATCATCCTTGTCAGCATAGAAAGAGTGACGAAATTAAGATAGGAATCTCCCATTGTTAGTGCCTTCGGCCACCATTACGCTCGCGCAAATAACTGCGTTTATTGAGTTTAGGAGTGGATTTTGGAAGTTTTTAGTGCTGCCATCGTTATTTTTTGAGGTTTTTACGCCTTAATCGACTATTAAATCGCTTATAGCAAAAGTGTGCAATAGCCCCATTTCGATTGTCTCTATGGAATTTCGATTATTTCTATGGGAAATAAAGCGCGGGAATATATATCCAATCGGAAAACTTTTTGAAACAATCGGAAATTTTTATAAGGGACGTGGAACCCAATGGTGTGAAAAACACAACTAGTGTAAAGAACGTGTTGTTTACTGGCACTTGTATTTAAAAATTTGGACCGTGTTTCGTATGGGAAAACCCACGAAAGCGAGTGAGACGAAGCCTTTGTTTAGAACCATTTTTTTTCATGACGTCACACTAAACAGGTCTTTTCATCGGAAACATTTGAAATTCTGGGGGATCGGCAAATTGAAAGCCCCTCAATGAGCGTCTATGGAATCAAGGGATTTTTGAGGACATTTTGGGCGTTTTGTTGAAAAATAGGTGTTTAAAATCCAGAACACAGGGAGCCAGAGGGGTAAAATTTGCATTAATTGCTCTAAAAAGTGAGAGGGGCTGTCACGTGTCTTCCACCCCTGGACAGCTTCCTCGCTGCGGCTATGGAATTGACTCTGGAATAACTTATTTACCTATCCTAAAAAGTTCGTTGCGTGTACAGTATTTTTCACTGGAAGCTTCTTCAAATTTTGGAAACTATAGGTCCATATGGAACTTTGCTTTTCCAACACGAAAAATGATATCGACCGACGGCAACAGAAAAAAAAGAAATAATATGACAATGCGTTATAGTGAATAATGGCATAGTTTTAACGGTAAACTTTCGATACTTTTCAAGAAAATAAATGGGGAGAGGGGGAATTAAAATCCACAAACGTCTTAAACCTCCACACCTACTAATCTATACCCCTAGAATGCTTGCTGTGTAAAGGGAACTTGAAATGGTTAGTTCTGTATATTAAAGGATTATTTTTTCATGAATTCGCAAGTGTTCCATTTATGCATATTACGTATCTACATCGTGACAATCGCAATAAGTGCTGACAGCAACTAAAACGGAAAAAAATATAAAAAATTGTTTATTATTTAGAATCACGGCTTTTCCGAATGTGACACTTTTTGACTTCAAAAAAACGCAACCTCATTTTTGATCCCTGAACAAGCCGTTTAAAAGGTGGAGGGATTTAGAAATATCTATCGTCTATAGTTTATGTAGGTAAAAAAGATCGAGCCTTATTTTCTCTTTTCAGGTTTCAATGGGTTTGTTGCAAACTTTTGCTACAGTGCTATAGAGTTTTGATTCTGATGTGAAATTGTCTGAAAATTACATTGGCGGCATCAAATAGTCATAAAATCCACTAATAAACCCAAAAACCCCATTATAAAGAAAGCCAAAATCTCAGTCGTAAAGCCGAACAATCTGTGCACGCGCACGACGAACATCAGAGATAGGTGACCCATTTGCCCCTTTTTCGTTAGGGGGGGGGGGGAAGAAAATATCTCTACAGTCAAACTGTGATTTTAAAAATGTGCGTGGTCAAGATGTTGTCTTTTGTGGAGGGGGTGGGGGGGAGCAAAATATCAAGAACAGGGTGTTTCAAAACTTAAGTGCCAAACTTATGAAGTGTATTTTTGGGGTCAACATACATATATATAAGACTTTATTTTCCTACATGAGTATGTGCTGCAAATGTTTCTCTTCTGAGCTAGAGCCCTCCAAAGTTTTGAAAACAAAAAACGAAAAACAAACACAAAAAACAACGCCTTTGACTCATCTCCTTATAGATACATCTGATCTAAATTTATTTTTTTAATAATTTCTCACCAAACAAGCTCAATTGGACAGCACTTGTCACAAAAGAGCCGAGTGACATTTTTGATAAAATTGAGTTATTGATTGATAGAGCTAGCAATACTGAATCTCGAAGCAACAAGTGCTTCTTCTATAATAACAACTATTTCCCGTCAAAATTCCAGGTAAAAGTGAGCTGGTGAGCCTCATTGATGTCATTGTCCATATGATGAAATAAAATGAGAACTTGGTTCCTTTTTCTGATTAGGTTAAACCTTAATCCGAGTCACGTAAGGAACCAACTCCGACTTGGTTCCTTTTCGGACTTAAGTCCGGATTAACGGATTTTAAAATAATCAACAGTGTAAACCAACTCTGCCGTTTGGTTTCTCTTAGAGTTTCGTTTTTCGTGATTATGCCAAAAAAAAGAAGAAAGGAACCAAGTCACTTTAAACGCTAAAAATTAAGTACCTTTCCTACATAGTAAATTCCACTTTTCCGGTGTTGAAATGCAAAAACACAACACGGTAGTTGAATGAAATCAAAACGTAAGTAATTCCAAGTTTTTTGTTTAAATGCTAGCTCTTCAACTTTGGACTCAATTTTCTCGAGATCAGCTCCATGTTGAATGCTGTCTAATTATTATCATTGCTAGCAAAAGCATTAAAGCTGTTCAGACTTTAGTGGCACGCTTTTCCAACACATGCGTGTTGGAATTTTCCCTGCTTGTTTCACTATTACTTTCATATTTTTTAATATGATTTTTTTTTTTCTTTTCTTCTTTTTTCTTGGCTTTATTACCTCAGCTGATGAGTTTGCCCAACTCTAAAGCATTTGTTTATACCATGTGGCCAAAGTATGTTGTTTTGTTTGTTTGTGAGAGAGTGTTCGTAGGGTATTCCTTACAGTTTATTTGTTTTCTTGACTCAATGTCAAAAATTAGGAGGGTGCCCCCCATAATGATGCCCCTACCAAACGGGAATCTATTGAAACTTTTTTCGAACTAACATTGCTTTCCAAAACTTCAATTTTGGAGTAGACACCTTGTTCTGAAATAAAACGGCATTCCTATGTACAGGGTGTCCCAAAATTGATAAAAAATATTTTTACCACGCCTTTTTGGGGCTAAAATAAGACTTTTTTTTCCTGTGAACACGTGTCCGAAAATGCCCCCCCTCGGAGCTACAGCCCCCGAAAGTTTTAAAAAAAATCTTCGATTCTAGCAACGGATCTCCGTAAAAATGGATGAAAATTGGTTTTCGGGGGTAACTTTACGCAATCTTCCCGATTCCGGGGTCGAAAATTTCCGGAAGGGTCAAGAAGGGGGGTTTGAGGGGGGTTCAAATTTTAAATTGAATGATTTTTCAGTGCTCTGTAAAAAAATGAGAAAAATAACAAAAGAATATGATGGAACAAAACAAAAGGAACATTTTTGATCTCTTGTGTTTTTTTCATAAGATATACGAAAAACGAGTAAAATCGAGTTTTCGCCGGGAGCGCACAGCTCGATAGCGCTGCTCTGTGCACTCAACTGACTTTACGATCGACTCGACGCAACGCGGCACTGAAACAGCGCTATCGGGCTGTGCGCTCCCGGCGAAAAATCAATTTTACTCGTTTTCCGTGTGTCTTATGAAAAAAAACTCAAGAGATCAAAAATGTTCCTTTTGTTTTGTTCCATCAGATTCTATTGTTATTTTTCTTATTTTCTTACGGAGCACTAAAAAATTATTTAATTTAAAATTTGAACCCCCTTCAACCCCCCCCCCCTTCTTGACCCTTCCGGAAATTTTCGACCCCGGAATCGGAAAGAACGCATAAAGTTACCCTCAGAGACCAATTTTCATCCATTTTTACGGAGATCCGTTGCTAGAATCGAAGAAAAACAGATTTTTTTTATAAAAACTTTGGGGGACTGTAGCTCCGAGGGGGGGGGGGATTTTCAGACACGTGTGCATAGGGAAAAAAAGTCTTATTTTGGCCTTAAAAATACGTGGTAAAAATATTTACTATCAATTTTGGGACACCCTGTATGTGTATATGTAACTTTGCGGATAGTCCGGTTCGATTTCGAAACTGCTTCTCCACCGCATCATTGAGAACGGAGAAAAAGCATGGAGCAGGAAGAAAAAAAAAAAACAAGGACGTCGAGAGAAAGAGAAAATAAGGAACGTTGTCCCCGTGTCGCGACTTCAAAAAGTTCTGAGTAATAGTTGCACGGAAGCGTATTAGTTTAGCGGAAGATGAAGCACCCCGGGCAAAAAAGTGTAACTTTCGCAAAAGCTTCACCTTTGCCGGCTTGTATCGCCGGCGCTCCCGTTCGAGCTGGATTCTAAAAGTCCCAATTTTAAGTTTTTCCAATTCAGCGAAGTTATTCCGCGGTATCTCGGAAACTGAAACTTTGGTAAATTATATAGTTCCCTGCTTCGCCTATGTTCAACCACGTTCAGCGGATAAAGGGGGCGTGATGAGTGTGTGTGAGAGGGAGGGGGAGAGAAAGATGGAGAGGGGGCGAGGGGGAGAGAGAGGGAGAAAGAGGGTGTGTGAGTGTGTGAGTGTGTGTGTGTGTGTGTGTGTGTGTGTGTGAGAGAGAGAGAGAGAGAGAGGGGGGGAGAGAGAGAGAGAGGGGGAGAGAGAGAGAGAGATTGATTGAACATTTTTACTATAGCATTAATCCTAAAAATTAAAACAATAAAATAGGATTAATGCCGTGGAGGTCAAGTTAGGACTTTAAAGTCCTTTCTTACACTTGAGCCTCCATGGCTCATCTCTAAACTAAAAATAACAAAATATGAAAAAGTGAAACAAAAAGAAAAAAAAACGAAGCAGAACATAATTAAAAACAAAAACAAGCAGGTAAGCTCCGATACATTGCATGTATTGGAAAAGCGTGCCTGTGAATTGTAAACATAAAAATCTGCGCATAAGTTGTTTCATTTGGTCTTCTGCTCTGCTGGTTTTTGCAGAAATAAGTTTTGCATAAAGGCTTACGCATACATGGTTTAAATATATTTATTATAATGTAGTTCATGGAGAACATTTGTCAATTTATTGTATTTATTTAAGGTACAGGAAGTGCTGTGGATCTTTGATTAAGAAAATATGACAATGTATATGCATTTGAGACGTAATTTTGAAAAAATATTTTTGAGTCGTTGTTTTTGCAGTGACACATTACAATTGGTTCAGTGTTTTGTTCATTTGTGGATTACAGCTGTTTGAAATGCATCAGCAATTCTTAAGGAGACATTGTAGTATGTAACTAACATATGAATTGAATAAATAGATTTATATATACATAAATGATTCATGATGAAAATTTGGATGAAATCACTGATTATAGAGTATTTGAAGTTTAAATGATTCAATTCTGCGTTGAATGGATGTAAAAGATTCTATTTATAATTTAATAAAATGAGAAAAAAAGATAGGTAGGCCATGGTTTTGTTGTGGAATGGTGATGAAAGGTAAAAAAAGGTAATTAAAATGTCTACATATTGATAGAGACGAAATAGAGTCATTCCTTTCAATATCTGAATTTTTAGACACAGTATTGGCCGATTTGGATCTGAAATTAAACAATTACAATTAATGTCATGAAAGCAATTCCTGCTATTTTTTCATTAAAGGCTTTACTGTACAGAGAAACCTTATGGTGAAACTCGAGATAAATTAGGCTGAATCATCTACTTGGAAAAATGCTATGATTAGCATCCAGTAAAAACATTACAGACGTACATACTAATTGAAGTATTAATAATTTATGCATCAACTTTGACAACTATAATTAGTGTAGTCCCCTACTTCATTGCGATGCGTCCCTTCAAGCAACAGAGTTGCTTACCAGAGTTGCAGAGTTTCTAGCCTTTCATTCGATGACATTCTATCAATGAGAAGCAAAACAATTACGCATATAAAAGCTTCCACCCCTCCCCCCTCTACATACATGTGCTTATTTTACAAAATTGGCCGTATAGTGGTACCTTTGATGATTATATTTAATTTTGGATTCTCTCAAAGAGAGCAAGTATAGTCTGGACTCAGCGCATGAGATTTCAATTATTTTACTCATCGGACGTGATTAAATACCAGAGGACCTGAATAGAATAAAAGAAGTCTACTATATTTTATATACAAAGTGAGCCAGAGCATCCGTTGCTGGCATTTTTCCTCGAAAATTACTGAAACAAATGATTTGAAACAAACAATCAGACAGAAAATTGACTCCAAATTTTTCATTTCTGATATTTTCATATGCTCCTGACAACCTCTTGGGGTGTATTCTGGGGGGTTCAAACACATTTTTCAACTTTTCTCGAAAAAACCCTCAATGCAGATGTAAAAATTCATTTATAATCTAAAAGTAAGAAAAAAAATCGTTTTATAAGTTTGAAAAATAGGCGCAACGTAGGAATCTGAACAAGAAACTTCTGTGAAGAGCTGATTTATAAGCTTTCAGATGGCGCAAACCGCGATGCCGAAAAACATTTCGTTCAAGAGTTATGACCGCGCAAAGTTTCAAATCTAGGCCAAAAATAGGTTCCGACTTTCGATTCTACAAAAAAATTTGTTGCTCCACCAATAATCGATGAAATTCATTGAAACTTGGTGGAAGCGGGTTTTTTGGGTCGCTGAATTTATTTTTGACATAAGTTTTTCAAAATTCTCAAATCATATATGGCCGCCATAGTTTTTCGTTCAGATTCCTTCATTGCGCCTATTTTTCAACTCAAAAAACGGATTTTTGGAAACTTCAAAAGTAAAAAAAATGCAAAAAAAGGGTCAAATATTTTTGAACTAAACACTGTAGCACATCAATCGAAAGATCTTTAAAATACGCATCTTTTGGTGCAAAGTTCACGTCAATATCTATTTTAGTTCAAAAGTTATGGAGCATTGGAGGTTTTGACTTTGACCCCCTGCTCTCCCGCTCCCAGTTGACCAAATTCAAAAAACTGCAGATATTCTGAAAGATGATGCTTAGCTCTATCATCCCTGAAAGTTTCATCCATTTTTGAGGGGGGGGGCACTCCTAATGGTAGCTGGATGGACCCCTTTTCATCAAAACAAATACCATTAATTGAGCCTGTCTCGTCCTCTAAAAAAATAATACAAAAACCATAACTTCGCTTACACTTTCGAACAGGCGTTAATGTTGTAACAGTTCCCGAAACTAAACAATTAAAGAATACTGATCTAATTGGTTTATTTAATGAGATTCATTTTCAACCCATAAAAGATGAATGTTAAAAATTGCGCTTAAAAAAAAAAAAAAAAAAAAAAAAAAAAAAAAAAAAAAAATCATTTATCAGCTGATCAAATAAGGCAAAGAAACGTGACTACTTCATTCCGCGCTCTCTAGCGGTTTCTTCTTGAAGCTTTACTTTTGTGAAGGTATCCTATAAGTAAAACCATGATCTGTATCGGTTTTATTTCGCGCCTTCTATTCGAAAATATCAGCTGACTCTAGACATTCACAGAGAAAGATCATCAAATTTTGAACAGGTGAGCCGCAGTGCAGCCAATGCAGCCAAACAATCACCGGCTGCAAACAATAATAAATAATAAAAAAAAAACATCACACAACGACTCGTTATCGGCCGCCCGTACGAAAAAACCCCGATTGTACTTTAAAATCAATTATATATTCAATAAACGTAACAATAACACCAAAAACAATGTCCAACATAACAAATTAATCATAAAAACAAACAAAATTTATTCATCGTAAAACCAACACAGCAAGTAAAATTACAACAAAGTTGGCAACATAAACGCAAATATTACCTCACCGCACTCCACTTACCCCTCAAAAGTGGCGAGTCCGTCGTTTAATTGGAATTATAAAAAAACTAAAGCATTAAAATGAATCCTACTATTTTTGCTGCAAACTTTAGAAGGTACGATTTCATAATTGTATCATTGCAATCCTCAAAACGCAACAGACACGACAGGAAAAATCACAAAATCAAAACAGCCGATTTTCAACTTTAGGCCACTCAGCATAGGAATACACGTGGAAAGCATAGGCTGCCTTATTACATTGTATACATTGTATACATTGTATTATATTGTTAGCAGCAAACGATCGGAATAAGCGTGCCATGTTCCATGGGCACGCTTAATAAATCTAAGAATGATATAGAAAGAAAATATCATAAAATATTCGGAAAAAGCTTTAAAAAACATGGGGAAGCCTTAAAGTAATTTGATAGATAATTTACAAATGAAATGGGGAAAAAAAAAAAAAAAAAACAAAAATGCCTCCCGCAGGCCGGTAAGACGAGTAGATTCCATGCTTGGTTACATCATTTTTTCAAAAATTACATATAGGTTATAATTTTCGTTAAATTTTTTTTTTATTTCATCAGCTGCTCAAAATCCAAATATTATTGTGAAAAAGATTATATTAACAATAGAAAAATGTGTAATCTTTACAATGCAAGTGAGAAATAAAAGCTAGGTTATATAAGTTTTTCACAAATTTCAATAAATAGGTTATGTTATGATTTTCTTTGAATTATTCATTTTTTTTTTTTTTTTTTTATCAGCTGTTCAACATTTAAATAAAAATACCCATGAGAAAAAGATTATAGTACCAAGATAGAAAAATGTGTAATCTTTGTAACGCTAATGAGGAATAAATCTGAATAAGAGCAGCTGATCAAACAAGAAAATAAATAAATAACGTACCTAAGCAACAGTGCACGTGTAAAACAAAGAACGAGCAATTATACCAATACTCTATCCTTGTCTTTCACATGTAAAATCCCATAAGAAACTAAATAGCTCCTAAAACACGTAAAACACAAGGAAAATTTAAGGGATGGAGCATATGAACTAAAAACATCCTCCACGATATATACTGAAATTTTTGAACCAAAAAACAATTTCTTCATATAAAAACACTGCCAAAAAACCCGAAAAACACATCACTTTAACTCGCTTACAACGCAAAACACAAAAAATGACTCAAGTAAAAAGTTGCGTAACAAAACGGTTAACATAAATTTTCCCAAAAAAAACGCTCAATACAAACACTCCTAAAAACAAACGTCAAAAACACATTTCACGACTCAAACACGGCCCATAGCGCGAAAACTAACAATCGGATTTACACCATCTTCGAACTCATCCAAGAAATCAACCCAACAAATAGTTGAGAAAAATTTCAAGAACAAAAACCAAAAATTACGAACAGGATCGTGGTACATAAAAACGGTAAAACTGGCTGAAACATACATATAAATATATATATATATATATATATACAATTTTCAACGAGTGGTATTTTCTCACTCAGGGGACCATGAAACGTGCTCATTTGATAAAATTTCCCGAAAAATCCAACATCGCACCCTCCGCAATAAGTAGATTCATGGAATCTACTTAAAAACAAAAAAAAACAAAAAACAAAAAAATAACAAGAAAAATCATAAATACAATAGGACAAAACTAAGGGAGCAAGAAAAGAAAAAGAAAATAAAAGAGAGGAAAAGAAAAGAAAAATAAAATAAAAGAGACTATGCACTTGCATTTTCAGGCAGCATCATGAGTCATTTGTGAACTAGACCTTTGAAAACCTCGAGGGAGAGAGAGAGAGAGTGAGAGAGAGAGAGAGAGAGAGAGAGAGAGAGAGAGAGAGAGAGAGAGAGAGAGAGAGAGAAATAGAGAGAGAGAGAGAGAAATAGAGAAATAGATTCAACATAAAAAGCGTATGATGGAGGCCGAATGGGCAAATCAACCCTGATGTATGCCGCATGCACCACAAGCACTAAAAGATGTGCGATGGCGGCAATTTAGACCCGTTTGTTTCTTACATTATGTTAGAAACAATGTTTTGTTTTCACTTTCAAATCCCGGCAAATCTTATGGACCGAAGAACACGGTCACTAACAATAGTACATCATTTGACATCTCACTGACTCGACTCCCTGTTTTTCAGTAAACGGCTATAACAGTGCGTGTCGTCTAATTTATTGTTTGATACGTTGACCGCTTCGCTCATGATTTTATCTGGCTACGGCATGACTTCGAGTAATTCGAGTCATTCTATCGTTTTTCCATAATCGCGACTGCCGCTGGCGTCTTCTCGGACGGGGCGAGCTCGTGATAGCACAGAATAATACAATCAGAACGGAAACTCCCATAAGAGCCAATGGAAGCAAGTTTGGAATTTACCGGCACCAATAGGCAACGCTGTGGTCCTATTTCCCAACATGGCGGCGTGTGTGATTTGTGTTGAAACTCATTTATTCCTTAAATTCTGGAAAGAAATCTTAAGTTTTTGGCCTCACTTTTATTCTAATGGCATTTCAGAATGAAAATTTCGCGGATCATGTCCTAATTTTTTTTTTTTCGAGAGCGAATCCAGATGTAAACATCCTATATCCCAACATGGCGGACGCAAAATGAATTTGCTTCAAAATCTGACAGAGTTTCCGTTCTGATTGTATTGTTCTGTGGTGATAGCTCCCTCTCTTTCATTCTTTCTGTCTTTCTCTTTCCCCACCTTTCCTGCGACTGTGTCCTACGGATTCGACTCCGTTTGGCGGTCCGGGCGAGCCCTTTGATATCTCCTTCTCTCTTTTTCTCTTTTTCTCTTTCTTCTTTTTTTTAACTTATTCTCCTACTCTATTACTTGACAAATACGAAATCCCAGTCATGTAATCGGAACCAGTGGCATAGCGTGCAATTTGGCAACGTTGGATTGTGTCCGTTTAAATCCTTGTAAAAGGTCGAATGCGAAGGTGTTCTTCAAACACCCAATGGTTCGATCTTTTTCATGTATGTAATTGGACGAGCTGCAACGTTGCCAAATTGCACGCTACGCCACTGATCGGAACATCGAAAGGCTTACAGCCTTTTTCCCGTTTCTGTTAACTGAAATTGAATGCATTTTGATTAGACAAATAGATTCTGATTTTAATTGCTGCAAAAGTAACACAAATGTGGAGACGCTGATCGAAAGAGAAAAAGAGTGAAGAATAAAATAAAGGGGGGAGGGAGAGAGAGAGAGAGAGAGAGAGAGAGAGAGAGAGAGAGAGAGAGAGAGAGAAAAAAAGATAAACATAGCGAACTAACCCGACCGCTCGATCACATCACATCACTTTTTTTTTCTTTTTTTTTTCTCGGGGCTGTTTTTCCTAGAAACCAACCCTTAATGAGCTATGAGTAATTTTTGAAAAGTTAAGAGGCAATTTGTGATTGACCGCTGGCGCGGTGACCTTCCGAATCGAAAAAAAATTCAATTTGCTGATCTCTCGCCCAGTCCCATTAGAGTCCCTTGATGGAAATATTGTATAGGGAGTACCGACACGAGCTCAACGAGTTGTGATTGGTCGTTGGTTTTAGGCTCTCACGGAGTCGAGCAGGAGTCGACGCACTATGGGGAAAAATAGGATTTTGGCGGCCATAAATCAATAACTTTTGAACGAATCAAGTTTTTCAGGCCAAACTTTCTACATCACTTCTTGGACTGACTATGCGCACTTCTCATAATTTAGTTTCCCCCCTCCCCCACCATAATCATATCCATATTATTGTCATGGACTCTTTTGCTGAAACAATTTTACGTATTTTTTATTTATTTCGTAGAATCCTGCTTCTTTATTTGAATTCTAATACAAAAGAGCCTGAAAAAAGTGGACGTTTGTGCACTTTAAGTTGATGATAAAGTACTTGTTAAAGCATTAACAATGAAGTTCAGTCGTTTAAATATTTTTCGCAAGTCGATATAACCAAAAAACAAAGAAAAATAATTAATAAAATGGAAAAAAAAATGAGAAAATGGCATTTTGTAGACGGTTGAAACTCCCCCCTCCCCTCTCCTGAAATGTTTCATACATATTATTATTGACGATTTTTTCGGTTTTAATGCAAGAGAAAAATTAAACTATTTTGACAGTTTTCTTCGCATCTTTCTTAAATTTACTTATATAGTGAATCCCCATGATCTAGCCGCAACGTTTTATTTTTTTAACGGTTCTTAAACATCGCATCGATAAGGGGGGAAATTGTGTGAGAATATGATTGGAAAATCATCGCACGATGTTCTTAATACATGTCCTTGAGTTTTGGCTCAGAATTTCTCGCAGAGGCACATTTTGTGAGTGTGAGGGAGAGAAAATATGAGAACCTGAAATCAAAGAATATTAGGGTAATCGTGATTTTTGATGGACAAATAAACGAATTTTGTCGTGCCTTTAAAAATAAGGGAATTGAGAATCAAAGGAGAGAAGTTGGGATTTTGAGATAAGCTCAACATGATTTACCAGTGTATATGAATGTACACGTATTTTAACCCTTTTAGACCAGATGTCCATTTCGGTGTACATCATCTAAATAACGTGGAATCAATCTGCAACACGCTCGCGTACACATTGTTGCCGCCAAAAGTTCAAACATCTTTAATAAGAGTTTTTCACTTCAAGAAACCTCCTATTCTTCTAAGGACAATGATTCAACCAAATGCATTTAATTTTCCAGTTTATCAAGAGAAATAACTATGAAAATTGCGGTTAATCATTTCTATAACTGTTTACACTGATTCTAGTATTTGAGCCAAGGTGGAGGCCAAGTTTCGATTTCTTAGAGCTCTCGCTGGGTTTAACGTTTAAATAGCTGATAAAATCATCGTTTGGAAAGGTACAGATTTCAAAAATCTCCTGTTTCGTTTAATTATTACCAAATTAGTCGCAATGTTAAGATCGAGGCTCTTTTTTACATTTTGAGATTGAGCGCAGTCCTCGACTTTAACCTTTTATAACTCAAAGACTCGGACGAGTTCGGATACAATATTTAGTGAGGTGGTGTAATATAGGTTCTAATTCATGGAAATGGGCTTGGCTAAGTGGTATCTCGTGGTACTTTTTTTTGCCGGTCCGTAATTGTTCAAAAATAAGAGTTTAAGAGGACAAATTTTGAGAATCCAATGGTACAGTTAGAAATGGATGAATTATCTGTGTATTATGCTTATTTTTTTCTTTAAAGGTTCTAATTTAACATACTATCAGAGTCATTAGAAAATACTTTCAAAGTTTCTCGCCCTGACTTATTAAAGATCAATGAAAAAACGACCTAATTTCCAATATGATTTGTCATTGGTTGTGACTGCGATAGTAGTCAAAACTGGATGGTCCAAATTCGTTTATATTGGGGATTTGTTACCTACCATTAGTATACTTTCGAATGAAAAAGTCAATTTTTTGAACTGAGAAGCTCGAAAATTTGATTTATGGCCGCCGAAATTCGAAATTTCCCCATAGTGCGACGACATCGAAGGCTCCACACGAAAGGAGTCGATTCGTAGAGGAACGTATGGGAACGGACCGGAATGCCGGCAAATCCGCCAGTCCACCGCACTGGTCTACTGTCGAACTTAACCTTCGAATTCGTTCACGCGGTCGACAAAATCGACTCCTGTCAAAATGCATAAAGCGTCGTGTCGGTACTCCCTATACAATATTTCCATCAAGGGACTCTAGTCCCATATGAAACAGCAGAGACGCGCCTTTACGAATCGATTCACATGTCACACATAGTTTCAGTCGATTCCCTTCGGCCAGATTTTTTATATGGTCCGTACCAAACATAAATATTTGTAACCGTGACCTTCTGAAAAGAAAAGCTTACTGAGTGTGTGCTTTGGTAAGGTTGTTCCGGCGAGGGTGGTGTAAGGGGGTGTTAATACCTTTGACTATTGTTTTGGAAGTGATGAAGGAAATTAGATTTTATTGGGTGAGGGGGAGGTAGGAGGGGAAGGGGGGAGGGTACGACTTTTAAATGCGTAATGACCCAAGGTATATGGAGAACAGGTATGGACAACACTTGACTCAGGGGGCTTGGCCACTTGGAAAAAAGCGACTTCGCCGCCATCTTGTCTCCTATTTACACTGTGTATATCTTGCATTGTTGTTTATGGTTAGGTTTGAAGGGGAAGTTTATCTGAAGCATCACTTTATTTATTTGAACAATGAAATGTAATTTTTATCTTTAAATGTTAATTTTGTGACTATAGAATGGATTAACATCATCAATTACGTTGTTCATCTTCTTTTTCAAGATGTGAAATCTAAATTTGAATCGCGCGGTCAGAAAAATGGCGGCGGAGTCGCTTTTTTCACAACCAATCAGAGCCAACCTCAGAGTGTTGTCCATACCTGTTCTCCATCTACCTTGGTAATGACCGTGGAAGACATTTCGGAGTTTTTTTTTTTTTTTATCATTGCGAGCGTATATTTTTTTTCAAATAGCAACACCATTTCGTTTCGGTTGCAAGCCGTTACAGTTGCATTATAGCCACTTGAAGTTGAAATCTGTTAGTGCATAAATTAAGTGCAGGCAGTATTGCACCCTCTTATTCAAGTTTAAGAGCGCAAAAGTTTGCACTTTCAACTTCTGCCAGTAGGGGACTATGTGGCGGTGCGGACGCGCGGCGGCGCTCAGAGAGAAAACGCACGCTCTCTCGTGATAATTCAGCGAGATTTATGGAAGAGCAAACACGATGGCTCCCACCGTATATGGAATATATAACCAACGGTTGCCGGATGTCGAAATGAAATACGCCTAATCTCACATTGAAGTGAATGTAAAAGTAGGCGAATTTCTTTTTTCATTCCTCATCTGACAACTCTGATCGGGAATGATCTCAGTTGGCGATAAGAGCAAGCAAAGAAGCAAAAGCAAACAAATAATTCGATCGTAATTTATGTTAAGGGAAGGGTATAGACGCATGGTAAGGTCGGTCGCGCTCAGCGTTTGTACGGCGTATGGTATTTCAAGAATTGGAAGGGGCGAGGAAGTGCAAGATGCTTGATCAAATAAAAAGGAACCTAGAAACTTGCTTGCATCAGTCCCTTGAGATATTTTTTTTCTTCTTAAAATGGTTTCCCGTCTCATCTTTTCATACCCTACTCCACTGTTTAAGTATATATGGTTCATGGAATGCTTGCCCGTTACGGAGAAGAAAATTCGATACTAAAAAGAAGCGAGATACATAAAAGACGTAACTTTGCCCTCAGACTTGATTTTTAAGTTCCTATCATCAGCAAGAATGTCGTCGTATTAATTTTCAAATAACGAAAAAGGCGTACATTTCTGAAGCGACGAATATGACTCGAGCAATATTGGTTCTGAGGATGCTTTATCGCTCAAAGCAAACACTCGAGACTTGGACATTCAAAAATTTGCTACTTTAGATGTCAAATACGTGAAATACTAGACAACCCCTCGTACCGTCCTCTAAGTTCAACAAGTTCTTACAATTTTTTTATTTGAAAGTTCAGCTTCCTTTTTATTGCGATATTTTTAAACCCCCTGCTTCTCCCTATTTCTCTCTCCGTATTTTTTCTCTTCCTGTAAAACTGCACTCCGCATTGCAAGAACCGCGGAAGCTAATGTTTTTCGGAATAAAAGCATGTCTGCTTTTGCGTTCCGAAACCCTCAACTATTTTCCAAGAAAACATTATGACTTTTTCTTTTTCCTTTTTTTTGGGGGGAGGGGAGGGGTCAAAAAAGGATTTCGGAAGAACCAAGAATCGAGGATACCTGACTATCATGTACCAAAGCAAACGGAAAACACTTTATCTCTCTCCTTCTTATATCAAAACATGCGTGATAGGCAGGTAAATGTATGTGGAGGGGGACGGGAGCTCTCTGTCCTTTTTTAACTTATACATTACATAGAAAAGATAGGTATCGGGTTGAAAAAAAGCTCCCTATATTCTCTTTCAACATAAATACGATTTTAGGGAAAATCAGAGGGAAAAAAAAGTTCTTGGGTGTGCCACCCGGACATTCAGCAGAGACGATCGTAATTTCTATTATATTATATTATATTGGACGAATATTTCTGTCGAGTTATCCCTTTGATTTAGAGCTGTGCGATGTCTCGTTCGGTCCATCGAATTCGCTTCGAGGTCAATTTCCAACATCGGAGCGATGTATCGAAACATCGAAAAGTCGACAAATATCGAAAAATATCGAAAAATCGATCCACGTCGAAGCATTAGCCTACATTGAAATATCGCCACATTGATCAGTATCGAATTGTTGATTTACATAGAACCATCGATTTGCAATAAAACATTCATTTACATCAAAATGCCAAAAAATCAACAAAAATTATTAAAAAAAAATTCAAGCATTGGATTTTTTGTTGCCGTATTTCTTGATTTTTATTTTAAAGATAGATCGGAACATGACCCTTTGGTCGGAAAATTGGAACCTTATTCGATAATCCCACCAAACATTAATCGCGGTCCGGATCGATGCGTCGATATTGATTGGTGCTTCAAAGTCGATCGATATGGATCGATGTTTCGGTCTGGATCGAAGTTGCAATGTTTCGATGTGAATCGATGTTTCGATTTGGATCGATGTTTCGATTTGGATCGATGTTTCGATACATCTCATGAGACATCTAACCGCATTCGATGTCCCTTAAACATCGAACATTGGCCTACTTTGATTCTTCCGTATTTTTCAAGAGCTTGCAAGTATGATCGATTTAGAAGAGACTGTTTCGTCTAGTTGTGGTGTCTAGACGGAACCGTGAATCTGATCTACTAAAGCTATTAAGAAGTTATCTGCTCTCCCTTTCATGACGGGCGTACGTATTTAGCATCGGAAATTAAATGACAATAATTCACTCTTGGCCATATTACGAGTATAGAGAGCGAATCGTTGCTCGAGCTCCGAACTGAAATCTGCTTCACCGCCCTCGCCCGGCGCACATGGCATCGAGGATCATGCCCCTCTATAATGTACCTCATCCGTTTAAAGTAGGGCTGCGTGGTGCAGCATCAATCACACACGTCGTCTGCAAATATTTCAGCCCTGGGGACTTATTTATCATTAACGGCTCTCCCTCGCATTCTCACGCTGAGGAACGAATCAGTTGAACTCGGAACTCTAAAATGCAATTCAAATTTCTATGAAGTTTTGAAAGTTTCATCCAACTATGGGATTAGTCTTCCCTGACTTATGCGCGGTTTCAATAGGAGTGATTTTCCCTCCATAGGTACGCGGTATTAAATCCATATTCGATCAAGGCAAAGACAAAACGAGTCTCGCAGAACAAGCTCTGATTTGGTCGGGATTCATCGAAACAACAGCCAACAGGCGCATACTGTTGAATGATGGGCTTAGGTTAGGTTAGGATTTCTTCAAGAGAAAACAAGGTCGCAATATAATATTTAAAAAATTTAGTCGCATTTTTGGCGAAAATAAGTTATTGGCTGCACTGCATTATGGCAAGTAGTGAGTGCTTTTTAAGGTGAAAAAGATAGACCGAAAATTCGTTGAAAATCAATAAAAGCTGAGATAGAAATCCCCATATTCGGCGAGAACAAGATCAGTCCATGCAAAATGAATTTTCTCTTCTCTGGATTTTCGAATATTTTAGTTTCATTTCGCACGAATTACTGGGGTAAACACAAATTAAGTAAATCGAACACTTTTAAATTTGCACTCGACTCATTATTGAGAGTGGAGACTCAGAGAAAAAAGAGAGCGGCAGAGAGACAGGGAGAGGACAAAGAGAGACTGATATAGGAAGAAAAGGGATAAAGACTAGAGGAGGACAGGGAGTAAGATAGTGTAAAAGAAAGAACAGGAGCGAGACAGAGCGTATGGAAGATGAAGAGAGACAGATATGAGGCGAGAGAGAGAGAGAGAGAGAGAGAGAGAGAGAGAGAAAGAAAGAGAGAGAGAGAGAGAGAGGGAGAAGGAGAGAGAGAGAGAGGGAGAAGGAGAGAGAGAGAGAGATGATGAACCGATTTTTTATTGGAGAAAAGAAGTAATGCTGATAACATAAATAAAATGAGAAAGCATACAGAGAGAGAGGAGAGAGAGAGAGAGAGAGAGAGAGAGAGAGAGAGAGAAAGAGGGAAAGAGAGCAGTTTACTTAAGACGCAAACACTAAAACAGGAATACTTAAAAGAATGAGTACATACAGAAAAAAAAATAAAAAATACAAATTATATACCTGAAAATGAATTGAATTAAAGAATTGAATATTTCACAATTGATGTGTATTTGCGTCCAAGAGGCAGAATTAAGACTGATCAGTCAGAGAGAGAGAGAGAGAGAGAGAGAGAGAGAGAGAGAGAGAGAGAGAGAGAGAGAGAGAGAGAGAGAGAGAGAGAGAGAGAGACAGAGAGAGACAGACAGACAGACAGACAGACAGAGAGAGAGAGAGAGAGAGAGAGAGAGACAGGCAGAGAGAGAGAGAGAGAGAGAGAGAGAGAGAGAGAGAGAGAGAGGAGAGAGAGAATGCAGTTTATTTAAGACGCAAAGACAGAACAGGAGAACTTAAAAGAATGAGTATAAATACAGGAAAAAATAAAAAAAATACAAATTATATACGTGAAGTTGAGTTGAAAATATTTCACAATTTATGTGTACTTGCGTCCAAGAGGCAGAATTAAGACTGATCAGTCTTCTCTTCCATTCTGCCTCTTGGCTCTCATGAATGGTGATTAAGATACACAATTAAAATAATTAATTAAATATTATTAAGAAAGATGAATGAAAAAAATAAATAATAAAAAAATAAAAAATAAATAAAAAATAAATTAAAATGAAGAGTTAAGTAAATAGATAAGGAAATGGTGAAGGGAGGGGGAGAGAGATAGTGTGATAGAGAGGGAAGAGGGAAAGGAAAGAATTGCTTCTGCTATGTGCGCTTTTGTATGCATTCAAAACAAGGGGATATGTAAATATTACTTCAAATGTTACTTGCCAAAAAAAATGGGTTAAAGGAACGTAAGATTTTGAATGATGCCTCGTACGCCATGCTTAAAGGCACAAATGGACAATTTTGGATCTCTTAAATCTATTGGCAGCTGGTTCCACAATCGGCTACCCGAAACGACAAAAGAATTGTCAGCTATTGTGGTCCGATGAGGTGGGATACGCAAATCGTACTTTCTTCTCGTGGATTCCAAGTGAGCAAATCGATTGTACAAATAACATGGCTCTCTTATCGAAAGCACTCGATGGACAGAATACGCTAAAAGCAACTGACGCCTAGAGTTTAAGCGAAGCCAACCAAGTTTTTCATAAAACGGAGTGACATGTTCGTAGCGTTGAATATCATACACAAAACGGACGCACGAATTTTGTAATCTTTGGAGCTTAATTTGAATGGTCACTGTTAGATCATTGTATACAATCGCTCCATAGTCAAACAGAGGAAAAATCATTGCTTGCACTAGTGCTTTTCTGACACCGACCGGTAAAGTGTCCCTAAACGTTCGTGACCTTTGCAAACAAGCAATGATTTTTCGTGATAAACTTGAGACTTGATCACTCCAAGTAAGGGTTTTATTAAAAACTATGCCTCAGCTCTTGGCGCTATCGCAATAAAATAGCTCCTGGTCGCCTAACTGAAGAGATGGTGTTGCCGTAGCCTGAATTGCTGTTTGCAATCTCGGATAGACGACCAACATAGCTTTAGTTTTAGTTGCATTCAGTGTTAAATCATGCTTGAGAGTCCAATAATATACTGAGTTAACGTCTGACTGAACGATTTTGATGGCATCGTCAAACATTGAGATTGGAAAACTATAATATATCTGTAAATCATCGGCATAGATAATATATTTACAGGATTTGAGACAATCAGAAATGCTTGAGACATATATTGAAAAAAGGAGAGGTCCCAAAACAGAACCTTGGGGAACTCCCATCTCACATAATAACCAGAGAGACATATTTCCGCAAGAGTCAATAACTATTTGTTGACGTCCAAGAAGATACGACGAAAACCACTGTCTGACTGGTTGAGAAATTTTTAGTTTTTTTAATTTAGCTAATAATATATTATGATTTACCCTGTCAAAGGCTTTGGAGAAATCAAAAAGTAAGAGAAGAGTTAGTTTTTTTTTTCATCCATTGCAAACCGGATATCATCCGTTACTTTTAAGAGAGCTGTCGTGGTACTGTAATTTTTCCTAAAACCAGATTGGAAAGGGTCCATAAGTTTACGCTTTGAAAGATGATCCACTAACTGCGCATGGACGATTTTCTCCAGAGCCTTCGACAGGGAGCATAAGAGACTAATAGGACGGTAATCCTGGAGAGCTGAAGGGTTCTTTATCTTAGGTAAGGGCCTCACAATAGCTTTTTTCCATTCAGAGGGAAAGGTGCAGGTCTTCAGTGAAAAGTTAAATACGTGTTTTATATGAGGTAGGATGGTTTTCAAATCGAGGAGCAATAAGTTTACAGGGACCTGATCAACCCCTTTAGAGTATTTGTTTAAACTATTCAAAGCCGCCTCCACATCCCCCAAAGTAACTTCAGAGAACCAAAAACTACTTTGGTCCTCAGGAGGAGACTGCTCATCGTAAGTCCTCGCGGTTTCCTTTAATAATTCCTTGTTTGCTACAGAAGAGCCAACGAAGTTTTTATTTAGGTCATTTAAATCAACATTTACTGGGTCAGCTCTGCCAGATTTTTGAAAACCAATACTACGCACATTATTCCAGAACTCAGAGGTTGGCAATTTTTTCTTAAATTTACTGGATACCCATTTTAATTTAGCATTTCTAATTTTTTGATTGACCTCGTTTCTAAGTATTTTGTACCTTTTTTTATTTTCCTCGGTTTTTTGCCGCCTGAAAAGTCTATATGCCTTGTCCCGTTCCGACTGTAAAAGTTTAATTTCCTCGGAAAGCCACGGAGCCGGTTGCCTTTTTGGCTTAAAAGTTTTAATTGGAATATTATCATCTACTACTTTCATAAATAAATCATTAAATATTGAAACTTTGTCATCGATGCAGTTAGCAGAATATAAAGATTCCCAATTGGCTGCTATCAAATCATTAGAAAACTTGTTAGAATCAAACGAGTGGAAGTCCCTTACTGTTATAGAACGTTTTTTAATTTTAGTCACGTTGGATTCAATGGCAGCAAAAATTAGATCATGGCCAGACAATCCAGGGACGGGTGTTTGGCCGAACTTAATAATACTATCGAAGTTGGTTGTTGCTATGACATCTAACCAGGTACTTGAGGTAGCTGTGTAGTGAGTGGGGTTAAGCGGTATTAGGGACAGATCTGCCTCTGCAAAAATGTTTTTCAAGTGCTGCGAGTCGAAAGAATTACTCATAAGGTCAGAATTAAAATCCCCAGTAACGATGACCCTTTGAAACTCAGGAGTCAAAGTGACTAAATTTTATTCAAAAACAGAGCCAAAAGCAATTTTTGGAGGCCTGTAAACGACTGCTACCAAGGTTTTAGCTCTTCCTTTGCCTAAGCTGCAGAACAGATATTCAGGAGACCCAGAGAGACCATCAGAGGAAATAACGATATTGGCTGGTAAATTATCTTTAATATATAATGCCACCCCACCCCCGCCCCTGTCCAACCGATCACAGCGAAATATTCTATAGTTAGCCAATTCAATATCACAATCTTTAATATATGGTTTGAGCCACGATTCAGAGACAGACAGACAGACTGACAGGAAGAAAAGAGATAGGGACTAAAGGAGGACAGG
Source organism: Trialeurodes vaporariorum (assembly GCA_011764245.1). Classification (NCBI taxonomy): domain Eukaryota; kingdom Metazoa; phylum Arthropoda; class Insecta; order Hemiptera; family Aleyrodidae; genus Trialeurodes; species Trialeurodes vaporariorum. The sequence continues at coordinate 6,650,765 of VMOF01000320.1, read as the reverse complement.
GAGTAAGATAGTGTAAAAGAAAGAACAAGAGCGAAAAAGAAAAAGAGAGAGAGCGAGTGGAAGATGAAGAGAGATATAGGGTATGAGAGAGACACAGAGAGAGAGAGAGAGAGAGAGAGAGAGAGAGAGAGAGAGAGAGAGAGAGAGAGAGAGAGAGAGAGAGAGAGAGGGAGAGAGAGAGAGAGAGAGAGAGAGAGAGAGAAGTAGGAGAGAGAGGGAGATGGAGATAGAGGGAACGAGAGAGAAATATAGAGAGAGAGAGGGGGGGAGAGAGAGAGAGAAGTAGGAGAGAGAGGGAGATGGAGGGAGAGAGAGAAAGATAGAGAGAGAGGGGGGAGAAAGAGAGAGGGAGGGAGGGAGAGAGAAAGATAATAATACAAATAATGGTGATGAACATAAAGGAGAGAGAGAGAGAGAGAGAGGGCTAGACGCACAGAGAGGGACAATTTGATTAGTTGTGAAGAAGCTGGATGGAATGTTAGTGAAATACAGAGTCATTATCAGGGCGAGTATGCTTTCTGCCACTCGGTTGCCTTTCCGCACGCTACGCTGCGCTTTAGCTGGTCCTCGTGGATTCTGAAAAGACTAGTTATGCGATCCCTTTGCGCCTTCATTCCTCTCTCTCTCTCTCTCTCTCTCTCTCTCTCTCCTCACTCTCTCTCTCTCTCTTTCTCTCTCTCTCTCTCTCTCTCTCTCTCTCTCTCTCTCTCTCTCCTCTCTCTCTCTCTCTTTCTCTTTCCCACACGAATCTTGAGTCTTAAGAGCAGGAATAAGGAGATGATATAGCTCTTTTCTCACTCCCTCCTCGTTCCCTCCCCGCAACCGCCTCTCTCCATCAGAAGGAAAGGTTGAAAATGAAGAGGAGAGGCTACATGGGAAGGAGCATGAAGGATGCGGGCAAGTCGAGTGCCCGGAGTTGAGGACGACCGACGACGGAACGCGGCTAAGGAACGCAACCAGCAACACAAATTCAGTCGTCCGCTCAGTGCTGCCGGATTCACACGCGTCTTCAAAACACTATACTTTTCCTTTATAAAAAAAATAAATCCTAAAATAGTGGCCTTTTTTGTCATATGACAATCGTGTGTATTTTAACGTCCGTTTACACCACGCGAACAAAAAAAAATCGATTCTATGAGGGCAAAGATCGATTTCTAAGTCGGGAAATCGATTCTTTTACATTGATTTAAATGGATAGAATCTAACGTTGGTAAAATTACAATGATACTAAAAGGACGAGATTTGGCAACAGCGCGTTCGTTTGTGACGACCGACGCGCCGAAGACGTCAGAGTAAACAACCGTGGAAAACAAGTCACGTCGTTGCGTTAAGATGAGAGGAATGAAGGAAGGGAGTGAGGGGAGGGGGGTGGGTGTGATGACGAAGGGGAGAGAGGGGGTGAGAGAGTGAGAGAGAGGGGGGGGGGGGGAGTGGAGAGGAACGTAGCCAACATGCGAGTGTTGATGATCCGTCTTGAATATATTTAATGTCTGCTTCCTATCCCTTCGACCAAACCTCCCCTCTTGGTGCCGTCACACAGCAGTGACAATCGACGGGGAACCGAGAATACACAGAAAAAAACAGACAAAAAACACTTTGGTATAGCGCTGACGAAACCTTTGGTAGAAAAATGACGCAGCAAAAGACTTTAGTTGAGCCAACCAAAGGTTCTTTACGCTTAACTAAAGAGATTTTGCTGGGTGAATAAAAAATTTGTTTGGCCCAACTAATGTCTTTTGATAGGTCATTTTTCTACCAAAGGTTTTGTCAGCGCTACCAAGGTGTTCTTTTCGTTTTTTCTATGTAAAATTAACACTAATAAGCGTCTGAAGCCAGCCTCGGTGGCTATGTGGTCACACGGAAGAAAAAAAAAAAAAAAAAAAAAAAAAAAAAAAAAAAAAAAAAAAAACTTGGAGAATTTACGATCTGCATAGCTGGTTTTGGGGTCTGCTAGCAAGTGTAGTAAATTTTACTAGATTATGGTATAATGTACCAATATGTTACCTTAATTTACCACAAGGTACGTTGCATGTACTATATTATAGACAAAATAAGGATTAAAAGTGGGAACTAGGCCAACAATAAATAAGAACTTCCGAGACATTTCGGTGCACTCACAGCACCATTATCAATCGGAAAAATAAAAAAAAATAAAAACAAAATACTCAGAACGAGTAGCACACTCCACAAAGATGGAAGAGGGACTGATTAACAAAATACCGCAACATCGGTTACATAAACAAAACAGACCAACAAAACGCAGACAGAGCCTCAATCAGTAGTTAACGTTTGGAAAAACTGGAGGTATACAACACTCAACTTTTCAACAACAACAAAAGTTGAGTGTTGCATACCTCCAGTTTTTCCAAAAGTTAACTACTGATTGAAGCTCTGTCTGTGTTTTGTTGGTCTGTTTTGTTCATGTAACCGATGTTGCGGTATTTTGTTAATCAGTCCCTCTTCCAACTTTGTGGAGTGTGCTCCTCGTTCTGAGTATTTTGTTTTTATTTTTCCGATTGATAATGGTGCTGTGAGTGCACCTAAATGTCTCGGAAGTTCTTATTTATTTTTGGACTAGTTCCCATTTTAATCGTTGTTTGTCTGTGATGTTTTTTTAGCCATTTAGTTTGTAATGTTTTAGTACTATACTATGGTGAAATTCGCGATACTTGATAGCAGACGGTAAAATTAGCTATGCAGATGGGAAATTCTACCCATCTTTTTTTCCGTGCAGGATACCTGACTGCCAATGAGGCTCTTGCGAACTTTGTCTGCAGGCGATTGAAGAGTTGATTCTTGCATAAAAACCTATAAAAATGACGATAAGCTCACTGAAAGATTACGAAATTCACTCTCAGAATCGGGCTTAGTCGCGGTTCGACGCAGGTATCATGGAAGATTCCTATCTAATTTGAGACGTTTCTCTGTGTTTCCGTTGATTATGGTAATGTACCATAGATAGGAATAGACAGGAATCTTCCTTGATACCTGCGTCGAACTGCTATTACGATCTTGCCGATTGAGCCGTTTAGTGAGTTTATTACTGAATTATAGACTTTCTCAGTGTGATTTTCGTGATTTTTCCTGGTTCTCACATCAGAATGGATTATTAATTTCCTTACAGTTAAAGTTTGCAAGAGCCCCATTCATAAATCCCGGGTTCAAATCCCAGTTGAGGCATCAGATTTTTTACTGGTCTTGTCACTCGGACTCCTTGAAAGTGGGTCTACGGCAAAGATTATATGGTGGAAATCTGAGTGCTTAGGACACAGATGTTAAAAAAAAAGTATCTGGTGTCTCCTGACAAAAAAAAAAAAAAAAAAAAAAAAAAACATACTTAGTAAAAAACTCTCTTTCGATATCTCTGTTGAATGAAGGCCCCTGTAGTGTGGATGAAAGCCACTAACCTCAAACAAACAAACGAAAAAAAAAAACAACAACAAAATCTATTTATACAGACAACAACCGTCCAGTTAAATTTATTGAAAAAATTTACAGAAAGCTGAGTTAGGTTGAATTTACAGAACGTATAGATAAATTATCGGTTCATTAAATAAAAATTCACTGAAATTCTGTTTTTTAACTAATAATGTTGCGATATTTTACGAACAAATACAAACATTAGCCAGCAAACGGAAACAACGCGTTTACCAAAGGCATCTTTTTAGTTTAAGTTCAAAAATGCCAATGTAATAAGAAGTGCTCAAAGACCATTTAAAATTAAAGCTTTTGTCTTTTTGCGTCTCATATTCTTAAATTTAAGAACAATCAACTAACGCAATATCTCTCCTTGCTGTTCCTTCGGTAGTAAAAAGTTTTACATTTTAAGTTGGAAAAAGAGAAACAGTCGCTTTTTAAAAATTTTGACAAGTGCAAAGTCTTAAAGGCAATTCAGTACCGAAGATGTAACTTTCAAACCGTGGTAATTATGTGGACATAAATATTTTTGATAATTAAAAAAAGAAACTGTAGGTATAAAGCCGTGTGATAAAAACAATTACTTCCTTGCTCGAAATCGAAATTAATCCATGTTCATCCCCAAAACACTTTAAAGACTAATGGTGAAATTGCAGAAAATGAAAAATGACTGCACAAAGAAATTGTAAAGAGTTGAGATTTGCAAATGAAATAGGATTAGACCAATCATACGCACTAAATTGAAAACAAAAATTGTTTTGCGGTGAGGACCCGTTTATACAAGAATAGATCCAATAATACGAGACGCGAAACAAAGAACTGTTAATTATCTTCTTAGCATTAATGAAATAAGGGTAGACGTTAATTTTTAGTGAGCAAAAGAATAAGGTAGACCTATTTTGCAATTAGACTCTATTTGTAAGTGGTCTTGTAATTAGACAATGGGCGAAGAATCGGTACACATAAAATGTTAGTGGACGAAATGACACATTCGACAAAATGGTGGTGGACGAAATAATAGTGTAGACTATAAGATAGAGTGTAGCGGTCTGTGAATCCTACACTGATTGGCTGCGACATTTTAGGCGTTCATGGAAATCTTAGGGACCAATTTCAAGATGGCCGACCGGGTCCATCGTGTAACCGGTGTAACCGTTGAACATTTTCTAGCGGGAAACGGTCATCAAACTCACCGATACCATTCTCATCAACAATGTAACATAACCTCAAACAACACGACCGCCGCCATCTTGAAATTAGGCCCTAAGAGCTCCATGATCGCAGACCGCCATACTCTCCTTATATAGGTACTCTCGTATAGACCTATTTTTAAGTAGACAAAAAAAAATACTAGATGTTATTGCCGTAGACTAAGCGACGGCTTAAACCAAGGTACTTATATTTATTTAACAGGTATGCTCGACTCGCTTCCCGCGTCATCTCCAGTGGCGCGCAGTTCAAAAAGCATTCCAAGATGGCCGACAAAAGAAGAAAACATTGTATACTCTTTCCAGAAAACAGCGGGCAATTTTCTGCGGGATCGGGAGAGGGAAGCCCAATGTTTTCTGGAAAGAGTATACAATGTTTTCTTCTTTTGTCGGCCATCTTGGAATGCTTTTTGAACTGCGCGCCACTGAAGATGACGCGGGAAGCGAGTCGACCATACTAGAGTCCCTATATACTATGAGAGTTGCGCCATTGCTGAATCCATTTCTGTTTGGCTCTCAGATATAGGCTGCCAAGAAAGCTCCAAGAGGCAAAATACAAATGGCGGAGGGTTTGTTTACTTTTCGCGAACTCGCTTTCATTGCACATTTGAAGTAACAGTGACCGCGGTAATTTTTGAGAATTTTTCCTCAGCTTGAATTTTATTACGGAGAACATTATCTCTTCTAATAACGACCGTTATTGTCCAGAATCTGAACCTAACCTATAAGAGATAGCGAAATAGTGGCAACAGTGCAGAGGCAAATGGCCATCCGCCATTTGCAATTTCCCTCTTGGAAGCTCCATTGATCCGCTTCTTCTTCTTCATTTTGAGAGTCTTGTCGCAACTCTCATAGTATATAGGGACTCTAGACCATACCTGTTAAATATAAGTACCTTGAGTATAGACCTATTTTTAAGTAGACCAAAAAAAAAATACTAGATGTTATTGCCGTAGACTGAATGACGGCTTTAACCTATTCAACTACTGTGTGCTTTTGCCCTCATATACACGCTTTACTCAATCTCTGTGGCAATTTTGGGAGAAGACGCTGGAAAAGGGGATAGGAAAGAAAGAGAGGGAAGGTCCTTAAGCCAACTCGAGGATCCAGGAAAAGGAACTTATATACCATGAGCTCTTATTTTTATTTCTGTGCGTCGTTGATCATCTAACAAATAAATATGTCTCTGAGGAGATGGCCGCAGCAACTCGCTCACTCACCCCCTACTTCGCCCCGGTCCCTTCCACCCACCAACCACCTCCCCTCCCCTCCCTTTATCGAAGCAAAAAGTCGTTGATTCCATCTGGATGCAAAACTCGTAAAAAGCGTTTCATCATCATATCCATGCCGCGAGCTAGATCCTCGATTGCCCTCTAAATAGGTGGCTGGAGGCCTCGCATTTTATGATACGGGAGGCAAGCGATTCTCCTCTCTCGCAGAGGCTCTGTAGAGACATCCAGAAGCGGTGGCTATACGTATTTTAGACGAGAGTTTGGTGGAATATTTGTTCTGAACCTTTGTTGCATGGAATTGAGGATCTTTGCTACACAAAGCTCTGTAGTCTGTATTCAGATCTCGCAAGGCAAATTTCTGGGAGCTAAGTGGAACGAAGAAAGCTGTTCTTGGAAAGAAATAACCGCGCGTGAAATGCGTGGATTATATGCTTTTTCCTAGAAACCAGCATTGCGTTTGAATATAGACAGACGCGGTTTTAGTGATGACGTCAAGTGAAATAGTTAGTTGAGCCGGCAGAGCTGCCGTTTTGCGTATCATTAATGCTATTTTTCTATTCATCGATGATTCCGCCGGTTGAGAAAAGATTACAGAGTTCAGTTCAGTGTATGACTGTAATGCACGAAAATACTCGCATCTATAATCTCTCCTTATTAATCGGTGGAAACTTCGTTAATTAATTAAAATATCCGCAAGTTTTTTAAAGTCATCGACGACTCCACCGGTTGAGAAAGGATTACAGATGCGAGTATTTTAGTTCATTACAGTAATACACTGAACTGAACTGTGTAATCTTTTCTTAACCGGTGAAATCATCGGTGAATAGAAACAAATAGCATTGGAATATACGAAAAACGGTAGCCCTGGCTTGAGCGTTCCAAACAAGAACCATAGCAGTAGAGATATTTTTTTCAACAATATACGAATGGCAAGAAAAAGGGTTATTAATTTTCAAGCCCCCCCCCCATACTTCCTTCTCCCTCTTTATTACAAACCTACGAACCGTGAGTCGATTAATTGTCTCCGCACTTCGATTATTTTAGATGAACTGTGACGCAGGTCTTAGAGCCATACTTAGACCAATATAAATATACGCATACTAACTATTACCAAAAATGAACCGTACAATCATCACTGAAGGATCCAACAATTTTATAAATTACAACAGTTTGTTCTTCCCATTTCATTGCCTGAGAAACAATCGATCAGTCACGGGGATGCAGCTCCTTCAAAAATCTAATTAATCTTACATTTAAACGGGAAGAATTCGCTGTTTGATAATGCTAACACTGGTCAACACGTATTTTGAAGCCTGCAATATTCCAACTGTTTCTGGGTCTATTTGGCGCGCTGATTCCGAATATGGCCTCTGTTTGGCCGTATCAGCTCTAGTTTTCAAGATATGGGGCCTACAAGGGCCAAAAAAGGCGCCAAAAGCGCTTAAAAATGGTTTTTTTTTTTCGAATAAATCAAAAACGATTGCAGGAAGCAAAAAAGCGATGATTTAGTTTTGTTCCTCATAAAATTTCAGTGAGGAAATGTTCTTAGCAACTTTTTCGTTGGAGTCACCCTTATCCGCAAAAATCCAGATCGAACTTTTGAACCCACAGAATCGGCCGAATTCACCCCTAATTCGGCCGTTTCCAGTCTTCCGAGCAATGGCGTAGCGTGCAATTTGGCAACGTTGTTCTGTGTCCATTTAAACCCAGGTAAAAGTTCGAATGCAAAGGTAAACACCCTACAGACCGATCTTTCTCGTGGGTTTCAATGGAAAAACTGCAACGTTGCCAAATTGCCCGACTAAAAAAAAAATAATAATAATAATAATAATAAAAAAACAAGCAGGGAAGCTCCGATACATTGCATGTATTGGAAAAGCGTGCCTGTGAATTGTAAACATAAAAATCTGCGAGTAAGTTGTTTCATTTGGTCTTCTGCTCTGCTGGGTTTTGCAGAAATAAGTTTTGCATAAAGGCTTACGCATACATGGTTTAAATATATTTATTATAATGTAGTTCATGGGCGAAGATTTGTCAATTTATTGTATATTATTTAAGGTACAGGAAGTGCTGTTGGAGCTTTGATTAAGAAAATATGACAATGTATATGCATTTGAGACGTATATTTGAAAAAAATATTTTTGAGTCGTTGTTTTTGCAGTGACACATTACAATTGGTTCAGTGTTTTGTTCATTTGTGGATTACAGTTGTTTGAAATGCATCAGCAATACTTAAGGAGACATTGTAGTATGTAACTAACATATGAATTGAATAAATAGATTTATAATATACATGAATGATTCATTAATGAAAATTTGGATGAAATCACTGATTATAGAGTATTTGAAGTTTAAATGATTCTGCGTTGAATGGATGTAAAAGATTCTATTTATAATTTAATAAAATGAGAAAGAAAAGATGGGTAGCTCATGGTTTTGTTAGTGGAATATGGTGATGAAAGGTAAAAGAAGGTAATTAATAAATGTCTACATATTGATAGAGACGAAATAGAGTTATTCCTTTCAATATCTGAATTTTTAGACACAGTATTGGCCGATTTGGATCTGAAAATTAAACAATTACAATTAATGTCAATAAAAGCAATTCCTGCTATGTTTTCATTAAAGGCTTTACTGTACAGAGAAACCTTATGGTGAATACTCAAGATAAAATTAGGCTGAATCATCTACTTGGAAAAAATGCTATGATTAGCATCCAGTAAAAACATTACAGACGTACATACTAATTGAAGTATTAATAATTTATGCATCAACTTTGACAACTATAATTAGTGTAGTCCCCTACTTCATTGCGATGCGTCCCTTCAAGCAAACAGAGTTGTTTATCAGAGTTGCAGAGTTTCTAGCCTTTCATTCGATGACATTCTATCAATGAGAAGCAAAAAAAGTTACGCATATAAAAGCTTTCACCCCCCCCCCCTCTCCATACATGTGCTTATTTTACAAAATTGGCCGTATAGTGGTACCTTTGATGATTATATTTAATTTTGGATTCTCTCAAAGAGAGCAAGTATAGTCTGGACTCAGCGCATGAGATTTCAATTATTTTACTCATCGGACAGTGATTAAAAACCAGAGGACCTGAATAGAATAAAAGAAGTCTACTATATTTCATATACAAAGTGAGCCAGAGCATCCGTTGCTGGCATTTTTCTCGAAAATTACTGAAACAAATGATTTGAAACAAAACAATCAGACAGAAAATTGACTCCAAATTTTTCATTTCTGATATTTTCATAAGCTCCTGACAACCTCTTGGGGGGTTTTGGGGGGTTCAAACACATTTTTCAACTTTTCTCGAAAAAACCCTCAATGCAGATGTAAAAATTCATTTATAATCTAAAAGTAGAGAAAAAAATTCGTTTTATAAGTTTGAAAAATAGGCGCAACGTAGGAATCTGAACAAAAAACTTCTGTGAAGAAAGCTGATTTTATAAGCTTTCAGATGGCGCAAACCGCGATGCCGAAAAACATTTCGTTCAAGAATTATGACCGCGCAAAGTTTCAAATCTAGGCCAAAAATAGGGTTCCGACTTTCGATTCTACAAAAAAATTTGTTGCTCCACCAATAATCGATGAAATTCATTGAAACTTGGTGGAAGCGGGTTTTTTGGGTCGCTGAATTTATTTTTGACATAAGTTTTTCAAAATTCTCAAATCATATATGGCCGCCATTGTTTTTCGTTCAGATTCCTTCATTGCGCCTATTTTTCAAACTCAAGAAACGGATTTTTGGAAACTTCAAAAGTAAAACAAAATGCAAAAAAAGGGTCAAATATTTTTGAACTAAACACTGTAGCACATCAATCGAAAGATCTTTAAAATACGCATCTTTTGGTGCAAAGTTCACGTCAATATCTATGTTCGTTCAAAAGTTATGGAGCATTGGAGGTTTTGACTTTGACCCCCTGCACTCCCGCTCCCAGTTGACCAAATTCAAAAAACTGCAGATATTCTGAAAGATGATGCTTAGCTCTATCATCCCTGAAAGTTTCATCCATTTTTAAGGGGGGGCACTCCTAATGGTAGCTGGATGGACCCCTTTTCATCAAAACAAATACCATTAATTGAGCCTGTCTCGTCCTCTAAAAAAATAATACAAAAACCATAACTTCGCTTACACTTTCGAACAGGCGTTAATGTTGTAACAATTCCCGAAACTAAAAAATTAAAAGAATACTGATCTAATTTGTTTATTTTAATAAGATCCATTTTCAACCCATGAAGGATTGAATGTTAAAAATTGCGCTTAAAAAAAAAAAAAAAAAAAAAAAAAATCATTTATCAGCTGATCAAATAAAGGCAAAGAAACGTGACTACTTCATTCCGCGCTCTCTAGCGGGTTCTTCTTGAAGCTTTACTTTTGTGAGAAGGTATCCTATAAGTAAAACCATGATCTGTATCGGTTTTATTTCGCGCCTTCTATTCGAAAATATCAGCTGACTCTAGAAATTCACAGAGAAAGATTATCAAATTAGTGAACAGGTGAGCCGCAGTGCAGCCAATGCAGCCAAACAATCACCGGCTGCAAAACAATAATAAATAAAAAAAAAAAAACATCACAGAACGACTCGTTATCGGCCGCCCGTACAAAAAAAACCCCGAATGTACTTTAAAATCAATTATATATTCAATAAACGTAATGAAATAACACAAAAACAATGTCCAACATAACAAATTAATCATAAAAACAAACAAAAATTTATTCATCGTAAAACCAACACAGCAGAGTAAAATTACAACAAAGTTGGCAACATAAAACGCAAAATATTACCTCACCGCACTCCACTTACCCCTCAAAAGTGGTGAGTCCGTCGTTTAATTGGAATTATAAAAAAACTAAAGCATTAAAATGAATCCAACTATTTTTGCTGCAAACTTTAGAAGGTACGATTTCATAATTGTACCATTGCAATCCTCAAAACGCAACAGACACGACAGGAAAAAATCACAAAATTCAAAAACAGCCGATTTTCAACTTTAGGCCACTCAGCATAGGAATACACGTGGAAAGCATAGGCTGCCTTATTACATTGTATACATTGTATTATATTGTTAGCAGCAAAACGATCGGAATAAGCGTGCCATGTTCCATGGGCACGCTTAAAAAAACATAATACGAGAAAACTCTTAATTCGCTCTTAATTGACGCAGGTACGTACACAGGATTTTTTCACGCAACCCCCCCCCTCATCTCATTTTGGTGACCCATTTTGGCAGTGACTAGTCAGCAGCGAAAACTGACTGCATACGCGCTATCAAGATCGCCGAAAGCGCTTATTCCCTCTTTCACCCGCCCCCTCTCTAATCACGCTGCATCAGACACCGCGGTTTATCTTATCTCTTCCAGATATTTCTCGATGCAGTTTATCTTATCTTTTCCAGATTCATCTTCCGCCACTACACATAAAATTGGGCCTCATGAAGCAATTCATAAAAGCCATGGACAAGAACGGCTCTGGCTTTCAATACATAGTCCGCAAAATGCCTAATGTTAGTATGGAAAAACTGAAAGCAGGCATTTTTGACGGACTCCAAATAAGACAGCTCATTAATGATTCAAATTTTATGAGTTCTTTAAGCAATACTGAGCGTCAAGCCTGCGGGCCGATCATTTACTTTATCGTTAAACCGATCGTTAAAACTGTCTACGAGTGATGCTATTGGTCGAAAATTGTAAAACTTGGCTGTTGCTTTGGTAACCATCGTTAAGAGTCTCGTTTTATAAAGGCTATTCATGAGTTACCAATAAAAAACGGACACTATAACGATGGTTACCATAGCAACGGCTAAGTTTTACAATATTCGACCAATAGAATCACTCATACGCAGTCTTAACGATCGGTTTAACGCGATGAAGTAAATGATCGGCCCGCTGGTCTTCATTCGTCAGTGTAGTCAAAAACTTTCTTGGGAATCACAGGGCTGACAACTATGCTGAAATTGTGCAAGACAGCCACATGATGGCAGACTATTGTTGGAGTCTTCAGCGAGACTGCCCTTCTCGGCCTCATTCCAGGAAATCTAGAAGAAGGAGCTTTTTCTTCAACGAGTGACAGCTAAAAGACACTTCTTTTTGCAACTAAATTAATTTTAATGCTGTACCATCAATTTTTGAATAGTATTCTAATGTTTAGTTTGGAATATCTTTTCTATTTATTTTCTTCTAGACACAGAACAACGTTGCCAAATTGCACGCTACGCCATTGCTCGGAAGACTGGAAACGGCCGAATTAGGGGTGAATTCGGCCGATTCTGTGGGTTCAAAAGTTCAATCTGGATTTTTGCGGATAAGGGTGACTCCAACGAAAAAGTTGCTAAGAACATTTCCTCACTGACATTTTATGAGGAACAAGACTGAATCATCGCTTTTTCGCATCCTGCAGTCGTTTTTGATTTATTTAAAAAAAAAAACCATTTTTAAGCGCTTTTGGCGCCTTTTTTGGCCCTTGTAGGCCCCATATCTTGAAAACTAGAGCTGATACGGCCAAACGGAGGCCATATTCGGAATCAGCGCGCCAAATAGACCCAGAAACAGTTGGAATATTGCAGGCACCAGAATTTTTTTTTTTTGTTGACCAGTGTAATCATTCATCGGCACGCATCTATAGTGCAATTCAGATCGTTGTGTTCAAAAACTGAATAGAGTTACACGTGTCGTTATTGAAACAACTACTATTCAAATTTTCTCAGTTCTGACTTCTTCCCTGGGTGTGTCTTAAACTCGCGAATACTGAACACACATCTAGGGAAAAAGCAGGCCCAATCGATCATATTGAATGAGAAATTATACCGCGTCGGAAATAAAACGAATTCGGTTGAGGAGAAAGCAAAAGAGAAAAGCAGGAGGAAATGAAAATACAATGGAAAAGGGAGAACACACTATTAGTCAGACCAAACAGAAAGCTTGTGCTCAGAAAAATGTAAGGCTAAAAAAAAAAAAAAAAAAAAACCCTTCTTTAAGCCAAGCAAAATATCGATGAAACGCCGTGGCGCCCTCCCTTGTCTCGAAAAAAAAAAAGGATTATGGAATACTGGGGGTTACTTAATATTCATTAGGCACTCAGTGATTGACTTTTGGATGAACAAACGTCTGTTCAGACAAACTTGGTGCCAGTTTTGAGAGGCTCGGATTTTTCCTCCTTTTTCCGTTTTTTTTTTGTTTTTTTTTGTTTTTTTTTTTTACCCCCCGTCTCAGCCCCCCCCCCTTCCGACCGCCCTACCCCTCCTGCCATCCAAGCTCCGGAATAAATGAATGTTCCTTTCGCTCCGCATTCCAAGAGTAACAGACGCTCTCGAGGCTGTTTAAAATTCTCGATCGGTTCACGTCGCTTTTTCCCTCTCGCAGTGAAAGTTTTCATCGGAGCTTTCAGGAATTTGAGGAATGTGACTTCACTGATAATAAATCCAATGCCATATTAACTTGAGCTCCGCGCAAAAAAGCAGTAAAGTATATACCCGACGCGTTATGAGGCCCTTTTTTCTTTAAATGGGTCAGTTGCATTGTTTTCAAACAGGGCGGGACAAAAGCAGCTGACGATTGATTATCAAAAAGATTTTTTTTTTTTTTTGTTTCAGATTTTTCTACAGTCAAACACTTTGTGTTGGTTTAAATTAGAGAGGAAGAATAATTGATTTTTAACAAGAAGCGTAGTGTTGCGACCGATCGATTGATTCTTATGATGGCACAATTGCAACTTATGAATGCAAAACTGCAACTTGGTTTTTGACGTTGTTTGGTCATCTCGATGGTATCAAATCAATCAGGCTCATCTGTACCTAATCAAAAGATGCGGTTCAGATGAATCTGATGTCTGATGAAGCTATCGATGTTCGGAAATACGTCGAAAAATTGTTTTCAACGATTGACAGAATTGATGTTTAACGAATTAAAATACTTGGTTTTTTGACTCGGGTTTGGAGTTATAACTCTTCGGACATACTATGTTACAGGAAAAACCTGATTTTGGGCCAAACTATTTTAGCCAAGGCCCAACCGGATTGGCCTAGAGAATTTTAGGCCGAACTAGTTTGTCCTGCATATCATCAGTTTGGCCTGAACATTTTTGGGCCGAACAGGTTGGGCCTAGGGGCAACTGTTTCAGCCTATAAATCCTTAAGCTGCCTAATTCAATTATATTTTACTTCAGCAAATGAATAAATAAAGGGAATGGTTCAACTGGTTATGAATGAAACGGCCTAGTTGCAAAATATATGAAAACTCTTGAAGGCATTCGACTCCATTTTCCGAGCAGAATCGAAAGAGGGGTCACGATTAGGGTTTTGGCGACATGACCGTCTTGCCTATGTGATGAGTCATGTGTTGCAATGAGTGAAACGGCCCCATTGCAAAAGATATGAAAACACTTGAAGATCGACTCCATTTTCCAAGCTGAATCGACATAGGGGTCACAAAAGCTGGGTTTTGACGACATCACCATTTTGCACATTGTGATGAGTTTGTGTTGCTATAAGTGAAACGGTCCCATTGCAAAATATATGAAAACCCTTGAGAGCGATCGACTACATTTTCCAAGCTGAATCGATAGAGGGGTCACAAGCGGGGTTTAGGTAACATCACCATGTGATAAATCATATGTTGCCATGAGTAAAACGGGGGGGGGGGATTTAAGATAAATTTTAAATTCAAGTTAAAATAAGCTAAAACAGTAAAAATGAATGAAAAAAGTTAAGCACACATTATTTACATTGCGATGCAATCCGCTAATCACGCATACTTCCAAATGCAACCCGCTATACAAGCTATATCAACGCATTCATGTAGGCGAGGGACTCTTAAATTTTATTCATGTGTAATTTTAAAGTAAAACACATACAAACAAAAGCCATTCGAAAATGTATTATTTTACAGCAAAAATTTTACTTTATTAAAATGCTCTTCCTCGTTTCCTTGATTCTGTTCTTACATTGAAAGTTGAAAAAATTGTCCATAAGCAATGAAATTTTTGTTTGTTTTTCTTTTCATCGATAGTTCTTCATCTCTGTCAGTATGGATTTTGTTATTTTTTGTCGTAAGAAAATGCAAATTTTGTACGAAACTACTTTGTCCTAGGCCCAACTAGTTTGGCATGGAGAATTTTAGGCCAAACGAGTTTATCCTAGGCCCAACCGGTTTGGCATGGAGAATTTTAGGTCCAGCGCGTTTGTCCAAGGCCCAACCGGATTAGCCCAGAGAATTTCAGGCCAATACGGTTGGGCTTAGGCCAAACTAGTTTGGCCTAAAACCGGGTTTGTCCTGTAACATACATATAGAACATACACCAATGCATCGGAGTTTCCAGAAACATCCCTCCAAAATTCAAACTTGATGTACACAGAAAATAAAAAATATGTTGAGCATAGGGTGTTAAAAAAGTGTGTTGCAGGTTAGCACGTTGGATCAATCGATCTGAGCTGTAAAATTAACCGTCAGAGGAGTTAATTTGACAAAAGACGGTGTTACTTGAACCGCTCAGGCTTGTTAATCCAACATACTATCATGCTATACACACTTTTTCAACACCCCAGGCTGTAAAATCAACTAATTTTTTTTCTGTATAATTTTCGAAGAACTTAAACGCCAACATTGAGTCCACGGCCACACCGTAAGTCATTTGAAAAAGAAAAAAAAAAGTCCACCCAAGATTAGAAAAATATAGATTAACTTTGTCTTGAGTAAACGGAGTACCGCTTAGCGCAATACTCCCGCTGCGCCCCGGGGGAAAGCGAGGAAATAAAAAATCTGTTTGTTTTTGTATAGTTCCGGAATTCGTTAGCCCCGAAGACAAAAGTAATAACGATAAGGAAATTAAAGAATTTAAAGAAAAACAAAACCTCGATTGCAACTCCGTTGGAACCCGCTCAAAGCAAGTTTGAAACAATAGTCGGCTACCGGAGAAGAATTCCCTGCAGAGCACCGCGGTGCAGCAACCGATTACAAGAGGGCGAAACGCAACCCGCGTCGCACAGAGGAATGGAACTAACGAGCAACACATTTATCTATAGAGTGGCAGTCTAACCTCTTATTATGAGCCAAGTCCGAGTTTACTCGTTTTTCTCCTCTCAATTTGTCAATTTCAAATTAACAGAAAAAATGAGATAAATGAAACTACGATGGTTCCGTCGCGTACTTTTGCTACATCAATATAACTCATTGTTTCTAACGTAAAATTCGGCGAAAATAACGATGCGCACATTAAAACTTTCAAAATCCACTCATTAACTCAGAAAATACCTTCAATTTCAAACAACCCGCGCTACACTAGACACTATCATCACTGACATACAACTACATAGATGGAACCATCTCGTTTATGTAAACATGAACAGAACTTACAAACATTTGAATGTTCGATTAGATGCGTACATTTATATATTATTTTGTAATCTTTGATAAATTGAAAAGACCAGACTGCAAATGTGGCCAATAGTTCGTGTATTTAGAAGGGGATTCCATCATTATGTATAGTTACGATGTTGTTCACTTATGCACGGTGGTTCCGTCTATGTAGTAGTATACCGGTGCAAATAATGTCTAGTGTAGCGCGGGCTGTTTGAAATTGAAAGTCATTTCCTGATATTAATGAGTGAATTTTGAACGGTTTCAATGTGCGCATCATTATTTTCGCCAAATTTTACATAAGAGTCAAGGTTCTATATTGTAGCAAAAGTATGCAACAGACCCATTATTGGACTCTCGCAAACTTTTGATCCAAGCAAATAAATATTCCAATTTAATGTAAAGACCAGCAAAAATCACGAAAATCACACTGAGAAAGTCTAAAATTCAGTGATAAACTCACATAACTGCTATAGCGGCAAGATCGTAATGGCGGTTCACCGCAGGTATCGTGGAAGATTCCTGTCTATTATGTCACTTTCTCCACGGAAACACAGAGATATACCTCTCAATTTAGATAGGAATTTCCCATGCCACCTGCGACCCTGCGTCTCTCCGCCATTAAGCCCGATTCTGAGAGTGAATTTCGTGATTTTTTAGTGCACTCATCGTCATTCTAACTGGTTTTTATGCAAGAATCAACTCTTCAATTACCTATAGTAAAAGTTTGCAAGAGCTCCATTATAACAAGAGCCAATATCTTGTATTAACCCTTGTATTACTGGGGGGGGGGGGGGATGAATTTTCACCCCAGGTCAGTTTTTTAAAGATAAAAAGCTTAAATTAATTTGAACAAATCACTTTGAGCTCCCAAGTCAGCCTCGACGAGGGTATTTTAGTTTCTTTCTACTAAAAATTAGACATTTTCATCAACTTTCCCCTTATTTCGGGGGGGAAGGGGAAATTTCCCCCTGCGAAAAAATGAGGGGAAAAAATCATTTATTGAGAAAAAAAAGAAATATTTTTTCATGCACTTTAAGTAATATGTATAATTGTCTCTAGGCTTATAACTGGGATTTTGTCAAAGGAACGGTTAAAATTTTTGGAATATTTGAATTTCGTGCTTTTTAGGAAATTCCTCACCATTTATTTAAAATTTGACCAATTTGAAAAAAACAAAGCAGACTATTCTTACTCAGAGAATACTGTACAGTATATGGTTTTTACAGATTTGAAAAACATTAAAAAATATGCCATCAGCAGTGGTTTCAAGTAAGGGTGAACACCCCCCCCCCCCTTTGGTTATCAGAGGATGTAAAACACTTTGGTAACACAAGGGTTGAAAATTAGAATGACTTACATGAAAGTCAAACCCAAAGGCCTTTCGATCAACATGATCATCATTCATCACCCAATGTTTCCAGTGGTGCAATTTGACAACGTTCTCTTTTGCCCCTTTAAACACGTTAGAAAGATCGAAACATCTGGTCATCGCCGATGACCGAAGCATTCGATTTTTTCAGTTCGTTTAAATGGAAAAAGTAAATTGTTGCCGAATATATATTACGCCTCGCTACTGAATGTTTCAGTCTTCGTTCGGGATTATCCAGAAATATTTTTACAATTTTTGAAAGACGTCATTGGTGGCTCAATCAATCTGGCAACATTGCATTCCTCCCATTTGATTGCATAAGAAATAATCGATTAGTCCCGGGGCTTTAGCCCTTTCGAGAATCGAATGTTAATCATACATTCAAATGAGAAGGATGCACACTGCACAGTCGCAAGATTGGTGGATCCGCCCACGACGCACGTAGGAGTATTTACCCCAAAAACCTGGCCAAAAATATTTGCGTGTTCTTGAATATTTGAAAATCGATTTTGGTTAATTTTCCAATTTAAACTCAAAACTCCTATTGCACGGTTTTTGGTTGGAAAAGGGGTAAAAAATTAAGAATTTTGGCTCAAATGAAAGGTCGATAGCTCATTCTTTTGCCGAGTTATTGACGCTTATTTCATAAAAAAAGGCTTGACTTCAACATGTTTTTTTTAAAAAAGGGGCAATTTCTTGCAATTTTTAACTGTTGGAGCAGTTGCCTAAAAGGGTCTACTCTAACCCCCCTTGTTTTGGTTGTGCCCGGTTTTGCCCGGAACGTATTCAAAATTGCCTTTTTTTAAAAAGATAGAGCCTAAAATTAGAGATTTTTTTCGTGTCCATTTTAAATTAGATGTAAAAGGGTCAAAAATGCACGGAAAAATAAATTGTTGCCATCATAATGAAGCACATGCCATCTAAAACAACGTCCATAATCGCTGAAATGTTTGGATGCCCCAACGCTTGTCCTCGATGAAAAATGTTGACTGATTATTAACAGCGCTTCGAGCGGTGAACAATCGCAGGTGCGTCGAGCGCTCAGTTCCATGTTGTCCCCTAAACAGTAGATAAACGTAGATGTTCCGACACATCTATTACGCAATAGAGCGGTTACTTACCTCTCAAAAACCATCAATAGTTTGTTTTTTGGACGACTTTTCAATTTTCCGTTTTTGGCCAGGTTTTCGGGTCAAATACTCCTACGTGCGACGTCTGACAAAAATTGTATAAATATTTTAAACGGAAAAATTGTAATCGGACCTTTGAAGAAAACAAGGTGCAATGAGACGATTCTACATTGCATGCAGCAGCCACCACCTCAACTGCACCAGCCTCTATATAAGAAACTTTGAAGCTAACACGCAATGACACTATGGGAAGAAACAACGACTCACGGCTCGACGCCCGTCTCAACGGTGAGTAGATAACTATTCCTACGTAACTGTCGTGGTTTTGCCTACCTTGAAAATTGAAGGCATTTCACGCACGATAAACACAGTGGCCTTCGTAACAAAGAAATGGCACTCGCGGGGATGGAAGGACCGGAAGTTACTGACCTACGAGTTATTGCACGATGCATATTAATACACTTGAAAGAAAGTTTGTAAGTACAGGGTGTTTCAGAAAGTTTGTAAATACAGGGTGTGTCAGACAACCTGGCGAGCTTCTACAGTGGCAAAACCAAGGATAATTTACGAAAAGTTTGGAAACCATATGTAAAACGTATGTCCACCTCAAAGAATTCGGGGGAAATATTTTCAGTAACTTAAAACCATACCTTGTGGCCGAATTTAGAGGGATACCAGAGTTTAGAAAATCGTATTTTTCGATTACATCATAATCGATTACTTTTGAAGAGCAATGGAATTGGATGTAATGCGTTATCAGGTCTGCAAATTTCAATGAAACTATAATATTTACTTAATGATCAATTTACTTTATCGTAATAAATTGGTTTAGTTGAAATAATTGCGCCCGATCGCCACTTAAATTTATCTTGATTTCTTTTTAAAAGTGATCGAAGAACGATTAATCGAGTCCCATTACCCATTTGCCCAGCTCTATCCTGGTGAGTACCCAAATCTCGCGGAATAAATCAAATGAAAAGAGTCACTGGCGCAGCCAGGATATCTTCCATCTCTCTCATTTCCCATTTGAATGTATAAGTAGGAAAAGGGCAGAAAGAGGGGGTTTTATACCGTTGTCCATCCTTGTCTAACATACGTCTTTTAATGGAGAAAAGAGAGATATGAAGAAACTCTCAGTGCGCTACTGTACAGAGTAATGTTTTGACTTTAGAATCGAGAACGTCTCATACAACGCATGCATGTCAATCTATGCGACTGAACTGATTCTTGGTGTGTTTTGATTGATTCGGGGAAAAAATCGATACTTTTCCGTGAATTCTAATAAGAGAAAATTAATGTACATACATACTTGCTCGAGCTATTAGTCCATGCACGATGGTAGCTAAAAATTTCCGAAAATGCGGGTGAGTAGTTTTAAAGAGCCATCGACTTACTCTCCCTTTTTTTCTTAGACTTTTTAATCCCTCCCTAGTCATTGCCTAAATTTTGATTGGAATTTTGTATAGTAAGCAGAGCTCTCGTCGGAATGAACATTCCCTCCAACCATTTTCCCCTCTCATATTTTTTCCTCAATAATATCTCATATTTTTATGGTATACAGACCAATCCGTATAAAATATTTACCCGTCGGCAAATTCTTTTGAGTCTAGCTACGTCACAGCTAGGGATGGACTCAAATGTACTCTCTAGAATAATTTGTGTCCAGCAAACTGTGGTATATCTCGATTTGGCCCGATTCTTTGGATTTTTTTTTTTGACACAGTCAAAGACAGCGTCGTCGCATTCATTTTCAAACTTGCCATTATTTAAAATTGAGTTAGATTGGATGACTTTGCGTAACTATGCACTATTTGACAACGATGCAGTGAGAGCATATACAGAAAACTCGTTACAAATACATCAAAGAATATCGACGCTCTTCATATTTTCATAAGTCAACCCTCGCCTCCATCCCGTTTATTTTCCCTTCCAAAATCTGTCAAAGGAGAGTCCGAAAGGCAAAACAAGGATTAATTTTTCGTATTGGGGTGAAAAAAAAAATCCTGAACAGGCGGAGAATACCGCAAGTAAAAACTCGGAAAAATTCATTTTAAGGCGCGGATGACTTTTCAGATTGCCCGAAAAAGAATCTCGGACATTTTCCCATTCCAAACCCTGAAGAAGAAAAAAAAGTTTAATTTTGAAACGAAACCCTTTTTTTTCTTTTTTTTAAGTTTAAAACGATACATCACGAGCTGGTTGTGCAGCGGCAATTTTTGACTCTAAAACTTTCAGAGCTTTCATCACCTCAAAAAATACTTGCTGACATTTACGAAGCTGGATTAGGTACTTTTCCTCCTATTTTTTTTTTTTTTTGGGGGGGGGCTGCCTGGAAGGTGGGATTTGACTGCTCTAGTGATTTTCTCTGAAGTACTATAGAGGGACTGTGGAAAACGATACCTTCTGGTTTTTACATCATATTTAACTATTCATTTGCTTATACCAAAAGTTTGCAAAAGCCCCATTGAACTGTTCTCCCACCACTATTTCTTACACGCTGAGGAGGCAGACTTATTTAGACCAAAAATGTTGTTTTTCAGGGTGAATAGATGTATTAAAAAAAATAAAACGCTTTAAAGTTAACACGCAATGGCAACGGGAAGAAACAACGAATCTCAACTCAACAGTCGACACCTGTCTCAGCGATGAGTAGTCAACTATTCCTACGTAACTGTCGTGGTTTTGCCTACCCTGCAAATTGAAGGCATTTTACCATTGAGTGTCCACGCATCACTATTTTTACACGTTGAGAAAACAGACTTATTTAGACCAAATGGGTTGCTTTTCAGGGTGAATATAGATGAATTAAAAACAATAAACAAAACAAAGATTACTAATTAAAATACTATAAAAACCAACTTAATAAGAATCAAACAAAGTAACTCACCTATTTGCACTTGACACCCAGCGAGGCGAGAGACCGAGAGAAGAAGAGAAGGAGAGCACTCTAATTTCCATCAGCTCTTAACGCGCGGTGCAATGGCTGCTTCCCGGGCCGTTTCCACTCTCGTTTCCCGTTTCCGTTTCCGGTGAAAATAATCACTTTCGATCAATTCACGACAGCCTGCGAACAAGAGAATAAAAACAGGAAAAAGAAGAAATAAAAACAAAAGGAGGGATGATAAACGGGGATTTAGCAGCTGCGAAGATGCAGCATAGGATTTGAAGCCCCGGGTATAAAATGCGGGATTTTCGCTGGCGGGCGGACAGGGTCATAGGGGGGGGGGGGGGGGGGGGGAATAGAGAAAGAGTTGTTGTGGTGGGAGGGGGGGCATCATAAAAATGAGCCCCTTTACACTGCATCATGATCGCCACCCCGCGCCGCCGAAGTTAATAAAAACAGAAAATCCGACCCCGGAATCGAATGATTTCTCATTAACTGAAAAGCGAGCAGGATGAAACTTTTTCGAGGTTAATCCTATTTCTTTATCGACACGCGGGCGCTCTCCAGTTACCGCGTGCCGACTCTGCTTTTGAGCTACAAAAATAAATGCGTCTTGCCCCGCGCCTGTACCGTCGAATCAAGCATCGCTTTTCAAATGCGTTCCGAGCGCGCTTTTTTGAAGTTTATCTCTAACGTACAGTGTTGTCAATTTAATGGAGAAGTTGCAAGGGTCTGAATAGAGTCCCTATATGTAGAGAGTTAAGACAAGAGGGTAGTCAACTTCTGATTGGTCCATGAGTTTTAGGCTCTACGGATGCCGCCATTGGATGCGATTTTGCATTTTTGTTTACAATCGCAGTTGTTTACCAGCGGTATCTTACGGATGAAGAGTTAATTTTCGACGAATCTGTAAATTTTAATCATGAAACGCCTCAAGAATGTCTATAAATCCCAAAAGACCCTTTCAAAGCGTAAATAGATGTCGATCCACTAAAGCAGTAAAAGATTACATCGTTAGAAACTCAGCAGCACTGTAATCTTTGCAGTGGACGAAAACACAACAACGGCCCTCAGAATGTAAACAAATGTGCAAAATCGCATCCAATGGCGGCGCCCATGGTTTCACTTGTCTTAACTCTCTACATATAGGAACTCTAGGTCTGAACTGGTGTGTTTATAGTAAAAACTACAGTGCTTGATGAGCTGAGAACAATGGTGCCTTTGATTTTTCACTAAGTGTTCCAATTTGGAGTTACATACGTACACGTGTAAAGTTGTAAAAAAGCTTCTGCATGGTGACGCCACAACGCGGAATTCCCATTTAAAACAATGCATTTTTAGCTAAAATCTCTTCCTCTGAACAATGGGACTTAATCAGAAACAAGAGGCATTTTTATTCTCCGCTCATCAAGTACTTTCATTTTCTCTATAAAAAACAACAACATTTCAGACCCTTGCAACTGCCCCAATAGGGGTGAAAAATTCATGGTTTTAATGCTCACCAATGAGCTATATAGCGATAGAGAGGATTAATAAGACGTAATATTGAAACTTTAAAAAGGCTTCTGTGAATTCTGCGACTTGCACTGAACGATTACATATAATACTCAAAAAGCTAAATATCAAACATATTGTGAACAAAACTACAGTCATATCGCGGCACGCGTTACCAATACATAAATTGTATTGGACTTCCCTTGCTTGTATTTTATTTCCTTCCTCAGTTTCTCAATTTCTAACCATATCATTGACTTCAAGGACTTCAAGGAGGCTTCTGTGAATTCTGAGACTGGCATCGAACGATTACATTTAATACTCAAAAAGCTGAATATCAAAAATATTGTAAGCAAAATTACAGTCATATCGCGGCACGCTTTACCAATACACACATTTTATTGGTTTCCCTCTACTTGTTTTTTACATTTTTCCTCAGGTGTTCAATTTCTGATCACATCATGGAATTTTCCGTGGTCACGTTTGGCAACTGCACTGATGAGTCCCGCATTTCAATCCAGTTAAGCCGGAATAAATCAAAACGAGAGGCCCATATTGGTGTTGCCTGATTCACAATTTCAGACTGTGCATTTTCCAATGAAACCAATGTAAAATTGTCGTATTTAACGTGAAATCTGACAACGTTAGCCCGTATCTACACCGCAATACCCTTTAACACCTTGTGAAACCACACTGCCACACACACTACTAGCCCCCGCCGCGCTTTTGAAAACATCCGGTTTTTGCGATTACGATTGCCTATTGAATAACTGCGCACCCCTTAATCAAGGCTTGGGACGGTGAAACCCAAACTACGAAGCATAGGAACAACTTTGAATGATTTTTCAATCAAAAAGTTGAGTATGATTGATTCAGTTCCAATAAAATTATGACGAAAGCTCACTGAAGCACTTAATTCATGTATTTACTTTATGGCTGCATTTCTTCCGCAGGGTTTTGATTTACTTCCCTACGAGAGTAATTTAATATCCGTTGAAAAGTCTTAAAGGTTCATCGTGCCGTTCTGTGAACGTAAAAAAACGTCCTCTTTTCAGCCTATGGAGTCCTTTTTTCAGTCGAAAAGGCAAGAGACAATGGAAATGTATAAAATTCTATAGGTTTAAATACAAGCCGTGTGACATGGAAAAGCAGAAGAAACCTATCGTGAAAGTCAATATTTTACATTTAGTATAATTAACCAATAACTGTGTAGGTAATGATTAGAGATCATGTTGTGACGCTAAAGCAAAATACTTATGAACGTTCACTGCTTCAGCTCTCTTCTCTGCAGCTGTAACCTCAAGAAAAGCCGCAAAAATGACAGTGTCAGAGCTCTTACTTTAAAAAAAGTAATTTCTCGGAAACACGAAAGAACACGGAAAAGTTATGATCATAAAAATGGGTTGCTATAGTGTTTGAGAACCATTTTCGGTCACTGATTTGACGTACTTACATTACGTTAAGTGTACGAAAATATAACTAATAATTAATGTGTGCCCATATTTTAAGCTAAACATCGTTTTCGATATAAAATACCGTTCAACATTTATGTTAAAAATGGCTTGAAATAAAAGCTAATCGCTGAAAAGTGGTTAAAATGAATGTAGAATGTAACTAATTTTGTGTAAAAATGTCCACATATTTGCTCAAAATGATACAAACGGCCACTTGGAGTAAAGGCAGTTTTCGGTGTAAAATAAGGTGACCACAGGTGAACGTGAAAAAAGAGGATTGCGTGGAGCTCTCTTCAAATTACGCACATATATGTATTAGCAGATGCAGGAATCTGTCCTCTCTCTTTTCTCATTAGAACGCATATGTGTTAGAAAAGGACAGATTAGAGGCTGTCACGTGATTTTCACGCTCTCTCTACATTTTTCTAGGACATGCATTCGAATGGCCAGAAAGGGAGAGAGAGAGAGAGAGAGAGAGAGAGAGAGAGAGAGAGAGAGAGAGAGAGAGAGAGAGAGAGAGAGAGAGAGGAAGAGAGGAAGAGAGGAAGAGAGAAGAGAGAGAGAGAGAAAGAGAGAAAGAGAGAAAGAGAGAGAGAGAGAGAGAGAGAGAGAGAGAGAGAGAGAGAGAGAGAGAGAGAGAGAAATAAAGAGAGAGAGAGGGAGAGAGAGAGAGCTGAATGGCGATCTTGGAACACCGTGAGGCCGCGGCAGTGTGGACGCGGTGAAATAACGCCACAAGCCATGCACGCAACCGCTCCTATCGTCACGTGCTCACGCCAAACCACGCTCAGTCGCTCACGTTCTTTGCGACCAAATGCGTGACATACGAACGAAACCACCTCTCTCTCTCTTTCTCTCTCTCTCCCTCTGTCTCTCTCTCTCTCTCTCTCTCTCTCTCTCTCTCTCTCTCTCTCTCTCTCTCTCTCTCTCTCTCCTTCTGTTTCCCTCTCTCTCTTTCTGTTTCCCTCTCAGTCCAAAAGAGCAACTGAGGCGCAATAGCGCCCTGCTCATCATAGCATAGCTCACCTCACCTGCCATAGCGGCGCACCATGGTCCAAGATATAGTGAAAAGTGGCAAAAAATCGGAAAGTAAATTTCGCATCCATTCACAGGCGGATACAGGCAGTTGTCTTCCTCTCTCACCTCCCATTTGTAAACGTGCGTTAGAAAAGGACAGAAGAGGGGGCCAAAGTTACGCGTGATGATCCCCTCTGCTATTCTTTTCTAACACGTAAGTTCAAATGGAAAAAGAGAGAGAAAGACAATTGCCTGTATCCGCCAATGTATCAATTCATCCTTTATACACTTGTAAGTCCAATTTTCATCGCAGAAAACACTGTTAACAAATAATTTAAACCGAGACATGTCACCAGAAAGGTTTAACCCTTTACTGCATGATTTTTTTTTTTTTTTTTTTTAATATAATAATTTTTTTTTTTTTCAGTACAATTTTGATCCTTGAGACAGGGAAAAATAGGAAAAAATTATTTCCATTATATTTCAATGGTAAAGAGCCAGGATATGAATTGTTCCAAATATGGCCTTACCCGCATTTAGGTATCCATGCAACTGCAAATAAAGTTTTCAGGCTATAAACAAAAAAAAAAAAAATTAAAGTAGTAAAAAATAAGTTAGTAAGTTTCAATAGTTGTTTTTTTTTGTACCCCTACGTTACTCCAAAACATAACAATGAAAATGGCTGCTCTCTATCAGATTTTCAGTGAGCTATTTTTAGTCACTCAGCACGTTCTCTATCCGGTGCTACGCTCTCTAGGACAAAATCGACAATTCTTACTCGTTTAGTATCTGTTCCACATATGACCCACCATGCAGCAACAGTACAACTCAGGCCCCCTACTTTTAGATAAGGCTTCAAAGTAATTGTTCCAGATCTGGGCTCATCTGCAGTTAAGGGTTAAACTAAACATGAAAGGTCGAAAACGATGATAATTTGTGGTCACTTTTTTTCAATCTCAGACCGTAGTGCGGCGTTGGCTGCGCCGTATTATTAAAGCAGATAATTGTAAAACAATGTAAACATCAAGGCTCAGAAATATATTCCACCCTCGGTTCTCACCAGTCAAACCCCTTGCATAACGGAGAAGTCAGGGAAAGCACCCCCTCACCCCCCCCCTTTCCTCCTCCTCACTCACGATTCACGGCACCCTCAGGAACACCGCCCTGATAATGTAATTATGTTCATCATTTCACTTTCACTCCTCTTCATTACAGTTTTAAGCTATAAATGCGTTTCTCTCCGGTGACGAGACTTTGCAGACAGGTACCGTTTTTGTTTAATTGTGACTTTAACTAGTGGTCTTTAATGGAGTCGATGTCCAGAACTTTGCTTCAATAACACAGCAGGATTTCAAAGAAGTTTTAGGAACATTTGTCCAATGGTTTTAGTCCGTGTTGGGATCGGTCCAAAATGTAATGTCCCATAACTGACGTCCAGCGCATTTTAAAACCAAATGTTTGGGTCCAATAACATATTTGTCCAAAAAAAGTTTGGCCACTCTCAATAAGTACTGGAATTTTTTCAAAGGCCCGTTTGTATCCAAAGACAGAAATGGAAAATGAAAAATTTGAAATGGATAATACACTAATATTAATGTGAGAGAGTAAAGAGTGCGACAAATGACTATTGTAACACTAATTTATTCCTATTGAATAAGTGTCACAACTTTTGTTTGGACGATAAGCTCAGCTAATCTTTGTATGCTTGGCGACCAAGTTTCATTAGTAAAATTAATTCAGATTGAGAACATTAGCAAAAAGCTATTAAAAATTCGCTGAGCATGAGCAAATACTAGCGATAAAAATTTATAACAGTTATATGATATTATTATAGGCATACGTTAATTGAACGAAAGTTGATGGACGAACGTTCCTAAAACCTTCAAAGAACGTCACGGGGGAAAGAAAGCTTTGGTTTAATTTACTATCCGGGTGTGTCTGAAAATTTAGTGAGACAACATGAATTGAGGTGGCAGCTGTAATAACGGTCCATAATCGTCTGAGCCCTTTTATGCGGAGAACATATTAATCGATTTGTCATACCCTCAAACAATCATCCTCAAAATTTCGTGAAAAAAATGTGAAGTTTTGAGGGCAAGAGAGCAATTTGAAAATAATCAGTAAGGTAAGTGACCCAAAGGTGGCCATACCTATGCTTGGGGCCAATTTGTACGTATGAGGCATGAGAGATAAAAAAAACTAAATATGTCACTTTACTATTCAGACAGTTGGCTAGCATATGTTAATTTCATTTTTTTTTTTAAATTTGCTTGTTTTTGAGGTTCATTTTTAGTTTGAAAAAAGTAGAGTTTTGACATCGAGCAAAACATGCCCCTAAGGTGGCCACCCCTCATATTTTTGATGCGCCTTAGGTGGACACCCCCTTTTAAATTTCATTAATACGTATTCAAATGCTATTGTATCGTTCAAAAAAGGAATCTAGACCCTAGTTACACCATAAATTATGATGATTATGATGGATTGAAAGTCAAATGTGGAATCAATTTAAGGGCTTAGCTTTTACGATTGTTTACTGCCGTGAAAATTAGCTGGAGACCTACGAAAATGGACGTGTCACTGTTCCGCACCGACTGAATTGCCCGATGCTCTAGAATTTCGGTGTGGGGGAAGCGATAGCATCCTGCTATACTCAGCGCTAACGCCATCTATCGTTAATGCATGTAAATATTATTACTTTTGGTTCTTTTTAGCAATGAAAAATTTAAAGCTGTTTTTCTCAAAACTTGATTTTCGCCTATGGGCCTTTATTCCAGCTACCGCCTCTGTTTTAACTTTAACGAGAATTGAAAATTGGATACTAGTTTCCTGATTCTAGTGACAACATCACTGGTATTTTCTGAGGGAGTGGCTTATTCTCTAACAACCAGAGCAAACCCTACACACTACCGCCATTCACAAATATGGAGGTGTCGATTTGCGGAGAAAATTGACAAATAAATTTATTTTTGAAAATTAAAGTTTCTATCTGAAGCGATAAAGTGTGTTATGTATCTATATAATATATACCAATAGCTTACGAGATAAGGCAAGATACGCGAAGGTTTTAGAAACTTTAAGAAAATCTTCTCGATTTCCTCAATAATTTAGCCCCGAGCGGCTTTCACGCCAAACATGTCCGATTGAATTAAAACTGAGCAAATATAGTTTGCTGCTGATTTTGATTTAGTAGGAAGGAGCACCAAAAGGCAACCCTCCTTATTGCGTAATCCTCTCAGAGAAGTAAATATTTTGGGGTGGACATTTTAGCTTAAGTGAACGTATACTTACAAGATCGAAGTTTGCTCATGTTAATTTTTTTTTTCTTATTCTTGCATCTCTGTGCTTACTTACAATAATTAGAATAAGACATTTTTTTTCTGTAAGTCGGAAGCTGATATGACTTTGCGTTCAAGATACCAAAGATCAAAGTTCTTTTATAACTATCCTCTAAAAATGACCACAATTTTACTGCTTGTTTTTTCTGTTTCTTTGTTTCTGTTTTTTTGTTTCTTTTTTGTTTTTTGTTTTTGTTTTTTTCATTTTTGTGGTTTTTTTTTTAAAAAAAAAAAAAACAAAACAAAATAAGCATCAACTTTCAGCAAGCCGTAGAATGATAGGTTCAGGTAAGCGTGCAGAAAATTTCCAGAACATCGCATTAATCATTCTTTTGTTTGAAAATAAAACCAATATTTGAGACTGCGTGTTTGCTATCAAAGATTTTTCACGAAAAATTCAGCATCACCAGTTTGAAAATATTTGAACAAGCAGGGCCGTGCCGGGGTAGAGGGGGTACCCTTGCCCCAGGTTTCACAGCCATGCACGCTCTCACTGTCTGCCATCTATCTAAACATGCCTTACTGCCAAGTTTGCCTCCAGTTGAACGGTGTAAGAGCCTCACTGCACGCTGTTCCAGCACTTCACTTTTCACATTCACCGGGTTAGTTTTGTTTTTTTTTTTCTTTTTTTTCGGAAGTTTAAGTGTCCTCCTTCGCCAACTAGGGCCCAACAGACGAAATGGAAGAGAGAAGAAGAAGTAAAGATGATAGAGAGAGAGTAGAGTGTTAGTTACATCTATGTCCTTCCGAGATGACTAGATCTGAGACCGTCAAATCTTGTCACCTCGGCCGGGATTCGAACCCGGGTCCTCTGGGTTAGTGGCCAGTTGCGCTGACCACCAGACCACGGAGGCCGACCACCGGGTTAGTCCATTGATGTGGCTTCTATCATTGACTCCATCTTTGTCACAGATCTTCACCCAATAAACTCCGCGGTACTCATTTTTCAGTTCAAACTATCATTTTCATTGTGTGTGTATTATTAATGTAAGCTGTATATTTATTTATATGAATGGGTCTGTTGCAAACTTTTGCTACAACGATTAAGAGTGTTTAATGTAATGTAAAATTAACTGAAGAAGAACGCGAGAAGAGACACGATTACTGCTGTTTCTGAATAGTAAACGATGCATTTTACCAGGAATAAAACTCTCACAGTCCTTAAGGCAAGTTTGATTTAAGTCTTCAAAGGAAAAGATTTAAGCCATTTCGTGTGTAAAAAGTTTGACTTTATTATTTCTACTGATGTGTCCAAGGCGAGCGTGCCATAGACTTGTCATCGATGGATCAGGTGACTTCGTCTCCTTTGACCCATATAAAATTAAGCTCATATAACTTTCCCTCTTTTGCCATCCCTTCTTTCTTCAATTTTCAGCAGCCAATCAGAGATGGAATCTCATATAGAGAGAATCTTTCACGTACGAGGACTCGCTACTCTAACCCCCTATGTATAAAAACGGCTGAAGATATGTGAAGCAGCGTTGTAGTGGCTAGCGCTAGCCATATCTCATTTAACTTTTTTTTACAACATTTTGTCAATGTTTGCAACATTGTGAAGGTACTATAGACGAATTAAATATTGTCATGAGGTTTTCAAGAGTTAAGTTTCGCTTTGAAACTTGAAAAAAATTGGATCCCTTCATATACCCTCAAACCCCAATTGGGACTGTCGTCGGCGCTTTTGAAAATATCAAAAACGAAAAAATTGGGGTCAGTTTCGTATCTGACTTTTATGTTTCAAATCATTTGATTCAGTAGTTTTCGAGAAAAATGCTCTAATGGGTCTGTTGCACACTTCGGCTACAGCGTTTCAAAGTATCTATTCTTATGTAAAAAGCCGAGAAAATAACAATGGCAGCATCAGAAAACACTAAAATTCAGTATTAAACTCACAAATTGTGAAAAACACTAGACACTATTCACAACTGTATCTTCCCACCACGTGCACGATATTTCGCGAAATTAGCGCGGCACTTTCAAATAAACACGGCCGACTGTCATCGTAGCTGACTCATAAACAAATAAACGGTAAACACTGACGGTGACTGTTCGAATTCTTACGTTTCAATGTCTTCAACTCTTCACAAAAGGTCGTGAAAGGTACGGAGACCGATATTTGTGTCGAAAACTTATCAAAATGAACAATAACTCACAGGAGTTCCAAGGATGATGATCGAAGTTGGAATCATCCTTGGAACTCCTGTGAGTTATTGTTCATTTTGATAAGTTTTCGACACACACCTTTCACAACCGTACCTTTCACAACCTTTTGTGAAGAGTTGAAGACATTGAAACGTAAGAATTCGAACAGATGCCGTCAGTGTTTACTGTTTATTTGTTTATGAAGCCAGCTGTGATGTCAGTCGGCCGTGATTATTTGAATGTGCCGCGCTAATTTCGCGAAATATCGTGCACGTGGTGGAAAGATACAGGGGTGAATAGTGTCTAGTGTTTTTCGCACTTTGTGAGTTTAATACTGAATTTTAGTGTTTTCTGATGCTGCCATTGTTATTTTCTCGGCTTTTTACATAAGAATTGATACTTTAAAACGCTGTAGCCGAAGTGTGCAACAGACCCATTCAGGTGGTTTTTGTACAGGCGGAGCCATAAGTCCTGCGTCGACGCAACCCGCATCACATGTGTAGTTAATGCTCTCTTATCTTTTTTTTGTCTGTTTTGTTCTCTCAAGACCGCGATAGGTTCGGGTTACTTGTAGTGTGGGTTGCGTCAAATGAATTGCCACTAATGGCTCTGCTTGTAAGTACACCCTGTACAATATTTCTATCAAAGGGATTCTAAGGGACCACTGCCGCAGGTAGGTATGCGTATGAGTGTGAGACTCATCTGCAACGGCTCTCCCACCCCACCCGCAGTGGCCCCTTTCCTGCACGGTGTGAGGAATATGGCGAGTAGCCGAACTAGAAACTTGAAGGAGAAACTTAGCTCTTGACAATCTCGCGTCAATCATTCATTCGTCGATTAGTCCATGGTGCAACTCAATTGAATCTAAAGCGACTGATTTTATTCTTTGCAGAGGCATGAAATTCTTTAAATTCCTCTTTGCCGTGCTCGCAATGGCAACCATCTTTGGATCAGCGGTTGCAGGCAATCAGGGGCCTTGCGGGGACATAGATTGCCCCCTGGTTCAAAGGGCTGATGGCATCTGGACTTGCTGCCAAAAAAACCATTCAGTGTGTTCAAAATACTGTAGGGGCTAAAGCTTTTTTTTTTTAAGCGTGCCGTATATATACGGTGCGCTTCTTGTTTTCATTTTCATATCTAATATATAAGTCCAATGCCTTGCTTATGGCAAAACCTTGGCGGGAAAGGTTTGAAAAATTAAAAACGTGTTTTCTTAAAACTGGTTTCATTAATCGTTAATTTATTGCTGCAATCCAGGAGGTCTCGGCGTCTATTTTCTTAAAATTGTAAAAGTTTTGGTATTCCTGTTAATTTCAATAAGTTATTAAGCGTCAAAGTCGAATTCCTTCAAACGAGAATTCCATACAGGTCCAGCAACCTAAGTCATTTGTGCCAACCTATGAGTCAAAATTCAAAGGCAGGAGGGGGGTGGAAACATCTCCCGCAGGAACCCTCTTTGCCCCTCGCCTTTGGGCTCCACCGGTCTCAAGATTTCTTCACGGTGCATTAAGCGGTCGTAAATGTGTCAACATCTGTTTGACGAGGGTACATCGATAAGAAGCGACGAGGTATTGATGAAGAGAGGGAGGGGTATAGAAAAGAGAGAGGCTCATTCATATCCTTAAGGTACCGTTCTAGAATTCATCCCTTTATTGTCTCGATGCAGAAAAGATTATGAATAGCAGCACTTTCCAATGTACATAGATATACAGTATCACAGGGTAATGTAATCTTTTTTGCACGGATGCAGTAAATGGTTGAATTCTAGAACGCTACCTATGTAGACCTGTTTAGTGATGACGTCACGATCAGAATTAGTTCCAAACAAATGCTCTATCTCGCTCACTCTCGTGGATTTACCAGATCCAAATTTTCGAACGCAAATTCATGCTAGTTAACCAACAGTTTTCTCAAATTTTATTGCACCATTAGATTCCACTTGCCTTAAAGTATCTTTTCACTGTAACATAATTCCTAAAAGATCACAAGCGAATTTACAATCACAGTTATACCGAAAGACGTTCTACGTTTTGTCCTTGTCTTGCTCACGGTCTCTTATGGTAGTATCACCGGCATGACACTCAATCATTCTAACTTCTCTCCGTATCGAAGCTATTGTTCGAGGTATAACACATGCCGTGATGGTGCTGATGAGCCTATATTCTAGAATTTTGTGCTCTTAAGAAACTTATAACTGTGATTGTGCATCGATGCGCGATGTTTCAAAAAGTTTGTGATAGCGGGCTCATATTTTATCACTGAGAAAAAAGTGGCTGTTAAAACTGTAAGAATAGAACCATAGATGATTTCGCCTTATTTCAATCATGAGACCTATCGTTGCTGTAGTCAGCGCGCTTGAATCTACACGAATTCTGATTGTCTCTATGGAATTTCGATTATTTCTATGGGAAATAAAGCGCGGGAATATATATCCAATCGGAAAATTTTTTGAAACAATCGGAAATTTTTATAAGGGACGTGGAACCCAATGGTGTGATAAACACAACGTGTAAAGAACGTGTTGTTTACTAGCACTTGTATTTGAAAATTTGGACTGTGTTTCGTATGGGAAAACCCACGAGAGCGAGTGAGACGGAGCCTTTGTTTGGAACCAATTTTTTTCATGACGTCACACTAAACAGGTCTTTGCATCGGAAACATTTGAAATTCTGGGGGATCGGCAAATTGAAAGCCCCTCAATGAGCGTCGATGGAATCAAGGGATTTTTGAGGACATTTTTGGCGTTTTGTTGAAAAATAGGTGTTTAAAATCCAGAACACAGGGAGCCAGAGGGGTAAAATTCGCATTAATTGCTCTAAAAAGTGAGAGGGGCTGTCACGTGTCTTCCACCCCTGGACAGCTTCCTCGCTGCGGCTATGGAATTGACTCTGGAATAACTTATTTACCTATCCTAAAAAGTTCGTTGCGTGTACAAAATTTTTCACTGGAAGCTTCTTCAAATTTTGGAAACTATAGGTCCATATGGAACTTTGCTTTTCCAACACGAAAAATGATATCGACCGACGGCAACAGAAAAAAAAAGAAATAATATGACAATGCGTTATAGTGAATAATGGCATAGTTTTAACTGTAAACTTTCGATACTTTTCAAGAAAATAAATGGGGAGAGGGGGAATTAAAATCCACAAACCTCTTAAACCTCCACACCTACTAATCTATACCCCTAGAATGCTTGATGTGTAAAGGGCACTTGAAATGGTTAGTTCTGTATATTAAAGGATTATTGTTTCATGAATTCGCAAGTGTTCCATTTATGCATATTACGTATCTACATCGTGACAATCGCAACAAGTGCTGACAGCACCTAAAACGGGAAAAAAGATAAAAAAAACTGTTTATTATTTAGAATCACGGCTTTTCCGAATATGACACTTTTTGACTTCAAAAGAACGCCACCTCATGTTTGATCCCTGAACAAGCCGTTTAAAAGGTGGAGGGATTTAGAAATATCTATTGTCTATAGTTTATGTGGGTAAAAAAGATCGAGCCTTATCAAATAATTTTCTCTTTTCAGCTTTCAATGGGTTTGTTGCAAACTTTTGCTACAGTGCTATAGAGTTTTGATTCTGATGTAAAATTGTCTGAAAATTACATTGGCGGCATCAAATAGTCATAAAATCCACTAATAAACCCAAAAAACGCATTATAAAGAAAGCCAAAATTGCAGTCGTAAAGCCGAACAATCTGTGCACGCGCAAGACGAACATCAGAGATAGGTGACCCATTCTCCCCTTTTTCGTTAAGGGGGGGGGGGGGGGAGAAAATATCTCTACAGTCAAACTGTGATTTTAAAAATGTGCATGGTCAAGATGTTGTCTTTTGTGAAGGGGGCGGGGGGGGGAAGCAAAATATCAAGAACAGGGTGTTTCAAAACTTGAGTGCCAAACTTATGGAGTGTATTTTTGGGGTCAACATACATATATATAAGACTTTATTTTCCTACATGAGTATGTGCTGCAATTGTTTCTCTTCTGAGCTAGAGCCCTCCAAAGTTTTGAAAACAAAAAACAAAAAACAAACACAAAAAAACAACGCCTTTGACTCATCTCCTTACAGATACATCTGATCTAAATTTATTTTTTTCATAATTTCTCACCAAACAAGCTCAATTGGACAGCACTTGTCACAAAAGAACCGAGTGACATTTTTGATAAAATTGAGTTATTGATTGATAGAGCTAGCAATACTGAATCTCGAAGCAACAAGTGCTTCTTCTGTAATAACAACTATTTCCCGTCAAAATCCCAGGTAAAAGTGAGCTGGTGAGCCTCATTGATGTCATTGTCCATATGATGAAATAAAATGAGAACTTGGTTCCTTTGGCTGATTAGGTTAAACCTTAATCCGAGTCACGTAAGGAACCAACTCCGACTTGGTTCCTTTCAGTGGCGGCTCGTGCGATTTGGCAACCATGCTTTTTTACCATTTAAACCTATGCAAAAGTATCGATATCTTGGGGGTGCATTGCACCTCCTGAAGATCGATTGTTTTACATAGGTTTAAATGGAGGGATTCCACTGTTGCCACATTGCACGAGCCGCCACTGGTTCCTTTTATAGAATTGGGAACGGACTTAAGTCCGGATTAACGGATTTTAAAATAATCAACAGTGTAAACCAACTCTGCCGTTTGGTTTCTCTTAGAGTTTCGTTTTTCGTGATTATGCAAAAAAAAAAAGAAGAAAGGAACCAAGTCACTTTAAACGCTAAAAATTAAGAACCTTTCCTACATAGTAAATTCCACTTTTCCGGTGTTGAAATGCAAAAACACAACACGGTAGTTGAATGAAATCAAAACGTAAGTAATTCCAAGTTTTTTGTTTAAATGCTAGCTCTTCAACTTTGGACTCAATTTTCTCGAGATCAGCTCCATGTTGAATGCTGTCTAATTATTATCATTGCTAGCAAAAGCATTAAAGCTGTTCAGACTTTAGTGGCACGCTTTTCCAACACCTGCGTGTTGGAATTTTCCCTGCTTGTTTTTTTTTTTTTTTTTTTTTTTTTTTTTTATAGCTCTAGGCTTGAGTCATTGGCGGATCCAGCCCTCGTGAACGGGGGGCGGCCGAACTTGGGATTTTCGCCCCCCCCCCCAGTGACCCCTTTTGCCTTTTTACTCTCCTCCTTTCCCCCTTTTGTACCCCTCCTATTCCCTCCCCCAGTCTTTTTCCCCTTTTTTGGTCAAACGGGGAGGGGGGCGATCGCCCCCTCTTCCCCCTCCCTGTATTCGCCAATGGCTTAAGTGGTGTTGAGTTGTTGAATATTGAGAAGAAGACAAGGTACTACGATCAAGAAAAGTGCTCTGTCTTTCTTCGCATGCCTCCCCAGCGACGCGCTACGCGACGCCCAACAATTTTGGACTGATCGACGAAAAAAACCTTAATACGGTTCCAGGACTTTTCGTCCATCGACTTTACGTCCACTCGTTCTATGTCCACCGCTTCTTTACATCCACAAAATTGTCCGTCCACCCAACTAAACGTCCACAAAAACAAACTTCGACCATCATCGTAATAATTGTGGACATTAAATGTCCACAATTGGACCATTTGTATTTTCTTCTTTCTTAAGATATGATTTTTTCATCTTTCTTTCACAGTAAGTTTACTTAGTTTACCCAGGAATGTATTGAGACATTTCAGAGATGTTTATTCGAGTTCCTGTGGCATTTTTTCTTAACTCCAAATAACCCTGAGTAAGTAGCATTATAACCCAGAACTTGCTTTTTTTTAAACTACGTACAACTGTTTTTTAACTATGCCCCGCTAAAGGACAAGAATGATAAAGTACCAAGTTTTCCTGTTACTGTCATAGAAATGAATTTATTTTCGCACCTTTTTATCGAATATTTCCCATTTTATGCTGTCATTTAATTGTGGAGAAATGCAGCTCGGTGGACGTAACTTAAGTGGAAGTTACTTCTCTGGACGTCTATAGCGGTGGAAATTACAGTACTGGATATAAAAACAGTGGACGTAAAGTCTGTGTAGCCTTAATACGTTCAAAATAGCCTGTACTTGATAATAGGCAACAACATGATTTTTTAATGTAATGCAATCAAATAAAATACCAATTGCATTGTTTGGAATTATTTGTGGTCCATCCATAGTTTATTTATTTTACCTTTTTGCACGAGATCGTGTTTGGGAGCACCTGCGCAGAAACTAACTATGGAGTCTATAATAAAAGCGGAATGGGGGATTTGAAGAAAAAAGAATTGCGTACGAGAATTACACAGCAAAGTATACACGAGACATCAAAAACATTGGTGGAAGCAACGAAATGGCAAATAAAAGGTGTTAAGAAACAAAGCATACAGTTTGATGCAAACATACCTTTAAAGATTGATAGATGGGCTAAAATAGTTAACGAGCTTAAATGCTAAAAGACCCCTTAATCCCATAAGTCCCGGGACTTTTAAACCACCCTGTATACCATAGTATATTAGATACTGCCAAGTATTGTAAACAAAAGACAGTTATAATCAGTGATAACTGTTTAATGAAGGCGCGCAGTGAAAAGTGCATCGAGGATAAAATATTCAACGGGTTGGGTTCCAGGAAGTGAATTTTTGACGTGCTCCAAGTTCTTCAATGTCACGATGAAAAACTCCCCCGCCTTAGAACATTTGTTAAAAGTTTGTGCTATCACTTTTGATGAAACTTTGTCTGATTTTGTATCAGGT
Organism: Trialeurodes vaporariorum; assembly: GCA_011764245.1. Taxonomy (NCBI): domain Eukaryota; kingdom Metazoa; phylum Arthropoda; class Insecta; order Hemiptera; family Aleyrodidae; genus Trialeurodes; species Trialeurodes vaporariorum. The sequence goes on along the minus strand of VMOF01000320.1, from coordinate 6,613,018 downwards.
GCAGCGCCAGAGGTTAAGTATGCTATTAGGCATTCAGGCAACGTAGCGTTTTGATCATTTGAACCTGCGGAGCAGACCTGTCTTTTTGTTAGGCTTTTAATCGTTGAAAAGGTGCAGGGCTCATCAGAACGTCCCCTCTCCTCTTCCGGGGCACCGCCAACGTTAATTTAAATAGGAAAAGAGACTTACGAGCAGACATGTCTTTTTGATGGGCTTTTAATCGCTGACTAGGCGCAGGGCTCATCAGAACGTCCCCTCTGCTCTTCCGGGGCACCATCAATGTTATTTTAAATGGGAAAACAGACTTACGAGCAGACCTGTCGTTTTGGTGGGCTTTAAATCTTTGACAAGGTCCAGGGCTCATCAGACCGTCCCCTCTGTTCTTCCGGGGCACCGCCAACGTTAATTTAAATAGGAAAAGAGACTTCGAGCAGACCTGTCTTTTTGGTGGGCTTTTAATCTTTGACAAGGCGCAGGGCTCATCAGAACGTCCCCTCTGCTCTTCCGGGGCACCATCAATGTTATTTTAAATGGGAAAACAGACTTACGAGCAGACCTGTCGTTTTGGTGGGCTTTTAATCTTTGACAAGGTCCAGGGCTCATCAGAACGTCCCCTCTCCTCTTCAGGGGCACCGCCAACGTTGATTTAAATAGGAAAAGAGACTTACAAGCAGACCTGTCTTTTTGGAGGGCTTTTAATCGCTGACTAGGCGCAGGGCTCATCAGAACGTCCCCTCTGCTCTTCCGGGGCACCATCAATGTTATTTTAAATGAGAAAACAGACTTACGAGCAGACCTGTCGTTTTGGTGGGCTTTTAATCTTTGACAAGGTCCAGGGCTCATCAGACCGTCCCCTCTGTTCTTCCGGGGCACCGCCAACGTTAATTTAAATAGGAAAAGAGACTTCGAGCAGACCTGTCTTTTTGGTGGGCTTTTAATCTTTGACAAGGCGCAGGGCTCATCAGAACGTCCCCTCTGCTATTCCGGGGCACCGCCAACGTTAATTTAAATAGGAAAAGAGACTTACGAGCAGATATGTCTTTTTGGTGGGCTTTTAATCGCTGTTCTGGCACAGGGCTCATCAAAACGTCCTCTCTGCTCTTCCGGGGCACCATCAATGTATTTTAAATGGGAAAACACACTTACGAGCAGACCTATCGTTTTGGTGGGCTTTTAATCTTTGACAAGGTCCAGGGCTCATCAGAACGTCCACTCTGCTCTTCCGGGGCACCGCCAACGTTAATTCAAATATGAAAAGAGACTTACGAGCAGACATGTCTTTTTGGTGCGCTTTTAATCGCTGACCTGGCACAGGGCTCATCAAAACGTCCCCTCTGCTCTTCCGGGGCACCATTTATGTTATTTTAAATGGGAAAACAGACTTACGAGCAGACCTGTCTTTTTGGTGGGCTTTTAATCTTTGACAAGATCCAGGGCTCATCAGAACGTCCACACTGCTCTTCCGGGGCACCGCCAACGTTAATTTAAATAGGAAAAGAGACTTACGAGCAGACATGTCTTTTTGGTGGGCTTTTAATCTTTGACAAGGCGCAGGACTCATCAGAACGTCCACACTGCTCTTCCGGGGCACCGCCAACGTTAATTTAAATAGGAAAAGGGACTTCGAGCAGACCTGTCTTTTTGGTGGGCTTTTAATCTTTGACAAGGCGCAGGGCTCATCAGAACGTCCCCTCTGCTATTCCGGGGCACCGCCAACGTTAATTTAAATAGAAAAAGAGACTTACGAGCAGACATGTCTTTTTGGTGGGCTCTTAATCGCTGACCTGGCACAGGGCTCATCAAAACGTCACCTATGCTCTTCCGGGGCACCGCAAACGTTAATTTAAATAGGAAAAGAGACTTCGAGCAGACCTGTCTTTTTGGTGGGCTTTTAATCTTTGACAAGGCGCAGGGCTCATCAGAACGTCCCCTCTGCTATTCCGGGGCACCGCCAACGTTAATTTAAATAGAAAAAGAGACTTACGAGCAGATATGTCTTTTTGGTGGGCTTTTAATCGCTGTTCCGGCACAGGGCTCATCAAAACGTCCTCTCTGCTCTTCCGGGGCACCATCAATGTATTTTAAATGGGAAAACAGACTTACGAGCAGACCTGTCGTTTTGGTGGGATTTTAATCTTTGACAAGGTCCAGGGCTCATCACAACGTCCACTCTGCTCTTCCGGGGCACCGCCAACGTTAATTCAAGTAGGAAAAGCGACTTACGAGCAGACATGTCTTTTTGGTGGGCTTTTAATCGCTGACCTGACACAGGGCTCATCAAAACGTCCCCTCTGCTCTTCCGGGGCACCATCAATGTTATTTTAAATGGGAAAACAGACTTACGAGCAGACCTGTCTTTTTGGTGGGCTTTTAATCTTTGACAAGATCCAGGGCTCATCAGAACGTCCACACTGCTCTTCCGGGGCACCGCCAACGTTAATTTAAATAGGAAAAGAGACTTACGAGCAGACATGTCTTTTTGGTGGGCTTTTAATCTTTGACAAGGCGCAGGGCTCATCAAAACGTCACCTCTGTTCTTCCGGGGAACCGCAAACGTTAATTTAAATAGGAAAAGAGACTTACGAGCAGACATGGCTTTTTGGTGGGCTCTTAATCGCTGACCTGGCACAGGGCTCATCAAAACGTCACCTCTGCTCTTCCGGGGCACCGCAAACGTTAATTTAAATAGGAAAAGAGACTTACGAGCAGACATGTCTTTTTGGTGGGCTTTTAATCTTTGACAAGGCGCAGGACTCATCAGAACGTCCACTCTGCTCTTCCGGGGCACCGCAAACGTTAATTTAAATAGGAAAAGAGACTTACGAGCAGACATGTCTTTTTGGTGGGCTTTTAATCGCTGACCTGGCACAGGGCTCATCAAAACGTACCCTCTGCTCTTCCGGGGCACCATCAATGTTATTTTAAATGGGAAAACAGACTTACGAGCAGACCTGTCTTTTTGGTGGCCTTTTAATCTTTTACAAGTCGCAGGGCACATCAGAACGTCCCCTCTGCTCTTCCGGGGCACCGCCAACGTTATTAGAGCATGAGTGTCATGCTCTATTGAAATCGTTTCTACAAGGTCAATAATGCTTTTCTTATAGGAACGGCATGGTTCGGGGGTCCGCTCGGGGGATCGCTTGGTTTCAGTATCGAGAACGGGTCCTCGAGGACCGATTGACCCATGTGATTCCGCCAATCCGGTGTCCTCCCAATTTGTCGCTTTTTCTTTGTGGCGGGAGTTTTTGGCCAAGATTGAGGTTAAGCATTTTTGGGAATGTAATTACGTTACTAATTTGGATCAGACTTCAACGAAATTTTCTGTACGAGATATTGGGGTTTTATATCAGAGGATTGTGTCCATGTTTCGTGTATTCTGCGATTTAAAATGCATTTAGATGATTTCAAATTTCCAATCCTGTTATTGTTGATGTTTCGGTCCGCTAAAAGAGTTCGTTTGGGGAACGCGATCGGCGTTGCGTTTTAAGGTGAATCCTCAGCGACCTGTAGTAAGATTCTCATCCGCTAGATAACGCCACTGTTCCGCGGTCCTGAAACCATGCTTTTTCCGCCTTTAATCGTTAATTGCGAGAGCTAGAGTTAACTTTTCGAAAATGTAAGAACGTTGCGTTCTAGATCAAATCCTAAGGAAAATTTTAAGACCATTCCGAGCCATGGACGAAGATATAACTAAGAACTGCCGACTTCCTATCTCCGCCCGTGTTAAAACCTGTTAGCGGGTTTTCGAGCGCGACCGCAGCGCTCCAAGCAGCAGTAAGGGTCAACTAAAAGCGAACCGCTGCAGCGGTGGCCGCTCCGGCTCCCTTTCTCCCATGCCTTCCCGCAAATGTATACCGTGTAGGTAATTTGAATCACGATTGAACGAAGGGAACAAATGATCAGCGAATTAAAAGGAAGCAAAATCCGCTAAAAAGCAAACGTCTGGAGTATTTCTTGAAAGATTCCTGAATTGTCGAAAATGATTAATCAAGGACTGAAATACTATACACCACAGTTAACCTCAAAACGGAATCAAACAAGAAAGAGTACATAGGCATTTGTTTTATTAGTAGAGATCAGGCGACTCTTTTAATTTGCTGATGATTTCTGTTACCTTGTCCAAAGTTGATTCTGAATTTCCCTTGCTTTCGATCTTCCATTGAGATACTGAGTTATCTGATCCTCTTGGGTCGCCGACAACAGTTGACAGCCATGCCATAACAGACCAACTCCAACAACGGTTTTAGCAGTAGCACAGCATGTGAGCATGGACACATCGCCAGGATCGCTCACTTGAAAGAGTAGTTCAGCTGACCGCTGCTTGGAGCGCTGGGGTCGAGAGCAAAACAGGACTAACAACAGTCTAGTTATATCTTCGTCCATGGTTTTGCGACGACCTCCCGTCCCCTTTGCCCTCCCCACGAACTACTGCACCTACTCCTACAACAGTTGCTTGCCGCGTTGTGCAGATTGCATGAATGATGTGTGTCCATCTACTTCATCCCAATTTCACAGCCATCACGGATGCCACGCCCGCCACGGGTCTTCTACCTGGTTTTATGCGACATCGGTCATCGTGGCTCAGTGTTACATGGTAATCAGCGGCGGATTCGGGAAAGGCACGCCCCCCCCCAACTCACGGTAGCCTTTGCCTTTTTTCAACAGAAAAAATCCCATAAATTCCTCCCTGCAAATTTGAAAATTCATAGGCGTGAACCCCCCCCCCCCCTAAAAGAATTTTCTGGATCCGCCATTGGTAGTAATTTTTGCGGCACACTACGCCGGATTCCCGTGCAAATTCCTACACTTACCTTTCTCCCTTATCTGTCAATGGGCGCCCCCCCTAATTCAGAAAAATCAAAACTTTACAATAAAAAAGAATCGGAACATTCGAAGATCAAATAATAACGAAAGGAGTAAGAGTTAACAAACTTTATTCTTAGTTTACTTTACAATTTTAATTAGGGGCGTAATTTAGGGGTGGCAGGGCGGGAAGTAGCCCCCCCCCCCTAAGCAGTGGTGCCCAACCACCCCTTGCCACTATACAGCTCGCCCCCCAGTTTCAGGATTCCTCTCCCCCCAGATCTAGACCTCCCCCTGATTTTTACCCCACCCCCTCCTGATTCAGACGACATCATCCTTCCCACCCGTCATCTCCCTCGCCGAAAGAAGTTTTAAAATCTACTAGTATGAACGTGTCTATATTGGCAACTACCGTTGGCAACGAGAATTTTGCGAACTTCCTTGAAAATTCAGAATCCTCTGGTCGATAATTACATGATTAGAGAATGTATAGGCAAGAGTTTTGGTTTTGTTAATTTAAATAGGTTAACTCTTAGAATTCATCAGGACAATGAAAATAAAGAAGGAATAGTTGTACTCAGCTTTTTACTATTTCTATCATCTGATGCTGTCACTTTATTCATAATATCAAACACGTCAAAAATAGAATTACTTTTGATACAACTACATGCTACAATCACTTACAATTTCTACCATTTGGAAGGATAATTGATTTATTTTCTATTTTGGGCGGAAGTGGGGGGGGGGGGGTTCTCTAGACTTGCCCGTCTCTAGGTGGTGTCCCCTAGACCTTCCATTGACATTCAAAAAGTTGCCCCTCCGGGCAATTGTTTTGCGGGTGCCCATGTCTTTGTCCATGGTCTCTGAACCAGAAATTGAACGTTCTTTCGGTCTGTGGTTGCCTTCTTTTCTCATAAGTTTAGACACGGCCACCCTGTAAACCCCACAACAAGTTAAAAGTCCGCAATCCGCACCCTCGACCCGCAGCCACTATCAAAAGTAAATTGCCGGTTGACTTGCAGGTACTCTCCTCCTCCTCCCCCAACTTAGATTAGACACAAATATAAAATTAAAAAAAAAAAAAAAAAAAAAAAAAAAGTGAAAAATAGAATGTATGCCCCAGCAAAGGGCCCCCTCCACAGTTTTCCAAGAGAGGGAGCGACCCCCTTGCCAGCGTAACTCCGAAAAAATAATTCCAACTGGGGTCCAAGTAACTCAAGTAAGGTCTCAAAATGAAATCAGATGGATCCAAAATTTTAACGGCGAGTACCGGTAAGCTTACTCTTTTGATCGGTCCAAACCGAATTGCGATACATCGATTTACTCTCGAGATATCGATTTTTCAAAGGCGCGCGGTATAGGGTCAGAAATCTAAGATTCTCTAAAATCCGCGAATTTCGACTCTCATGGACCTAGCATGCGCCGTTAGAAGTCATATGTGAGTTTTTGAGTTCACATGAAGTTCATTAAGGGCCCTGACAAATGTCGGACCGATAAAGTCTATATCGGGGGGGGGGGGGCGTGGCCCCAACTCCAGCGTAAGTCTCACGTACAATGTCTAACTGCGGCCGCGGGAGGTCCCATAAGATCCGTTTAAAAACTTGGATGGATCTGAATTTTTTCAAGAATTATCTAAAAGCTGAAGCTACCGCCCAATCCAAACCGCAGTGCGCAATCCATCGATTCGTTCTCGAGATATCGATTTTTCAAAGGCGCGCGGTCTTGTCAGATCGACCTTAGAGGGCGCTGGAGGCTGGAAAAAGGCGAATTTCGTCTCTCACGAACCAGTCGTGTGCCGTATTATATCGGTTCCGCTTTTTTTCGGGTCCCAATGATGTCCCGAGAGGGCTCAATGCAGTTTCGAGCCAAAAAATATCATCTTAGTGGGACTTATTAAAAATATCAAACTACTCCCCGTTTCAGCGTAACTCTGACAAGAAATGTCTAACTGCGGCCGCGAGAGGTCCTGTAAGGTCATTAAATAAACTCGGATGGATCTGAAATTTTCGAGGTTGTCAGTCACAAGCAAGCGCTTTCGACCGGTGCAAACCGAATTGCAATACATCGATTCACTATCGAGATATCGATTTTTCAAAGGCGCACGGTCTTGTCAGATCGAACATTGAAATAAGCTGTGGATACTCTGTATCCGCGAATTTCGTCTCTCATGGACCGTTTAAGCTCCCTTAAAAATCGAATGAGCTTTTTGCAAGTTCATATTACGTTCCTTAAGGGCCTTGATGAGTGTCGGATGACATTTGATCAATATTAACATTCATTTTTTAATCTGAGACAAAAAGAGCTGAAACCATAAAGACGAAGAATTTCCATCGTGATGACTTTGGTTCAAGCGAGGAAAATTCTATAGAAGTCCCAAATAACTAGACTAGACTTTCCGGCTTGCTAGGATTGGTATTAAGAATTTCCTTACTGATGACTTTGGTTCAGGCGAGAGAAATCTAAAAAAGTCCCAAATAACTAAACTAGACTTTGCGGCTTGCTAGGATCGGTATTGCGTCATCCGATTTTAAAGGAACTATCACTATCGAAATCGATTTTCAAAACCACAGTATTCACCTCGCCTCGTGAACAACTGTTTCAACACGCTATAAGTAAATTTTCATTCCCACTTTGACCTATCAAGTTATTTTTACAGCGATCACTGTTATACAAACACAAATGCAGCGTTGCGATTGACTTTGTCGCAGTTTTGTACTATCAATATGGAACTCCACACTTACAATGATTTACGGCCGACACTCATGCTCTCTTTGCTAACACTGTTCCAGTGTTGCAAGTTCCAACTTGTTTTAAATTGGAAAACAGACTTACGAGCAGTCTTGTAATAAAGGTCAAATTCGATGGTCATCGCTGATTACTTAGATAATTTGATATTTTGGATAGGTTTTAATGGAGCAAATGGAAAATTACCAAACTGCACGCTTTGCCACTTTGCAGTGCAATCAGAACGTTTTCAGGAACGGATCCAGGAAAACGTCCTTCTCTCTCGCTGACCATTTGAATGCAATAAGTGTTTGAAAATGATAAGAGATGGGGCGAAAATAACGTGACTGCCGTTATAATCTGTTTTTTTTTTTTTTTTTTTTTTTTTTTTTTTTTTTTTTTTTTTTTTTTTTTTTTTCTAACACACACGTTCATGGAGGATAGACTCCTGAATCCATCATTGCGTTTTTCTCCTTCAGTTGGTTCTTAAAACAATGAGAACTCTTGCAAAATTTTGCTATAGAGGATTGAAGATTGTTGATTCTTGCATAGTAACCGGTAAAAAAGACAACGAGAACTCAAAAAATCACGAAGCTCTCTGTCAGAATCGGGCTTAATTATGGAGACACGCATGTATCATGGGAGATTCCTATCTAAATTCAGACATATCTCTGCGTTTGTGTGGAGCAAGTTGCATAATAGACAGGCATCAACTATGATACTTGCTTTGAACCGCCATTACGATCTTGCCGTTATAGCAGTTATGTGAGTTTATTACTGAATTTAAAACTTTCTCAGTGTGATTTTCGTGATTGATCTTCGCTGGTTTTATTTACATCATCAGCAGTTATATGAGCTCATTACTACATTTTAGACTTTCCTTGTGAGATTTCCGTGATTTTTGTTGGTTTCTACATAGTATTTGACTCGGTATGTATTCATTAGATCACAGCAAAAAAAAAAAAAATTGCAAGAGCCCGTTTCTCTCACAGTCAAAAGTGTTCAAACAATTCGAGAATCGATTAAGGTAGGTGACCCAAAGGTGGCCCGGCTCTTAAGGTGGCCCACCCCAGCTTATTTCAGTTAATTACACGAATTGATGATTAATGGCCTTAATGCTGAGTAGCAGGATGCTATCGCTTCTCCCACTCCAAAAATCAAGAGCATCGGGCGATTCAGTCGGCGCGGAACAGTGCAACGTCCATTTTCGTAGGTCTTTAGCTAATTTTCACGGAAGTAAAAAATCGTAAAAGCTAGGACCTTAAATTGATTCCACCTTTGACTTTCATTTCATCATAATCATTATAATTTCTGGTGTAACTAGGGTCTAGATTCCGTTTTTGAATGATACAATAGCATTTGAATACTTATTAATGAAATTTAAAAGGGGGTGTCCACCTTTAGGTTCATCAAAAATATTAGGGGTGGCCACCTTAGGTGCATGTTTTGCGCGATGTCAAAACTCGCTACTTTTTTTCAACGCAAAAAAACCTCAAAAACAAGCAAATTTAAAAAAAATGAAATTAACATATGATAGCCAACTGTCTGAATAGTAAATTGACATATTTAGTTTCTTTATGTCTCTTGACTTATACGTGCATATTGGCCCCAAGCATACCTATGGCCACCTTTGGGTCACTTACCTTATTCAAAACAAAATTGGATCTTTAATTGATTCTCAATATTTTGATTCCAGTGCCGTAGCGTGAAATTTGGCAAAGTTGTTATTTGAAGATCTTAAAATTTAAATCCATTCAAAAGATCGAACTACAGAGTGTTTGGTGAAGACCTTTGCATTCGACCTTAGCACGTGGGGTTAAAGGAACAGAGTGCAACGTTGCCGAATTTCACGCAACGTCAGTTTTATTTCAATCCTCATTTCTATTTATATTCATACGTGCAAGATGAATTTGAATTGATGCGATGATGCAATATACACGATAAAAACTAGACAGTGTGGGCGAACTTTTGTCTCGTATTCCTTCGTTTTCCTCTCCAACTTTCTTTCTTTCTTCTATGTATTGGATAAGTTGCGAGCTTTTACAACCACTTCCGCTGAAACTGTTATGTTTGAGCTAAAATGCGGTTGTGAAACGATACCCGCAATTCCAAATAAGCTCAGATAAAACAAAGAAAAGGTTAGGATAAGGATGCAAAGTTATGCGATAGTTACGTACACTGTACAGTATCCCTCAATTCTCTTTTGGTGGCGAAGAGTTTACTTTAGGGTGAATTCAATCTCCCTCCCCCCCAATAATTTCTACGCGCCCCCGAGACTCGTACGAACGTGCACACATAAGTAGGTACATAACTGGGAAGGTAAAAACGGAAAGAGGGAAAAGCGTTTTTTTTTTTTTTTTTTTTTTTTTTTTTTTTTTTTTTTTTTTTTTTTTTTTTTTTTTTTTTTTTTTTTTGTGACGTCTATTAGGTCCCTTTCAGAGCGTCGATTACGAAATATGCGCGCGCTTTTCCAGGGAGTAGTTTTCCGATCGCGCACAGCGTGAGTAGCGAATAAACAAGAGTCACTTAGAGTGAGCGTAATAACGGTCATAATGGCACCTAAAGCGCGCGGTATCAGGAGATTTCGTCCTTCTCTTTTCGTGCAACTTATTTTCCGTCCATCCTACCTCGTCCTAAGCTATTTTTTGTCCTTGAATTGTCGTCCTTTTAAACTTTTGTCCTCTGCTTTGGTTATGTCCTTTTTTTTAAAAAAAAAAAAAAAAAAAAAAAAAAAAAAAAAAAAAAAAAAAAAAAAAAAAAAAAATGTCCCGTCAATTATATAGTCTCAAAAAAAGTATTATATTTTGAGGTCCGTTTCTATTGAAGAAAAGTTTGAGAGATTTTAAATTTGATAAAAAGGATAAACTGACAAAACTTATCGCAACAAGTTACACATTTGAAGGTTACGCTTACGGTCGGAGGTTACTAGGCTACGTTCAGTGGAGTAGAATGCAATGTGGCAACGTTGCAGTTCCTCCATTTAAAACCATGAAAAAGATCGAACTATCGAGTGTTCGGTGAACCCTTTTACTTGGGTTTTAACGGACCCAGTACAATATTGCCAAATTGCACGCTACGTGGCTACCACTGGCTACGTGAAGTCTTGTTGCTGAAAATAAGAAGCAATCTCATCTATTAGATTATTTTTGAGGGAATTAAAATTTCTAGATTAAATGACAATGTCAAAATCAGGTCGTTATTAGGTCATTTCAGTATAAATGCGTGTCCAATTAATACGCACAATCAAACCCTTAAATTTCTTGGAATTTAATGGATAAAACGTAAGTTTGCCAGATTTGGCGTTACGCCGTAGCATTTCCAGGAATTTTTCGTTTTCTCTCTTTGCCTGTTTGAACATATCTGTTAGAGAAGGTCAGAGACAGGGACTTAAGTCATGTGACAGCCCCATGGGGCGTATCCCCGTTTGTCTCGGGAATATTTTCAGTTTAAATCTATTCAAAGCTTAGCGATGCTATAGCGATATAGAGGATTTGTGGAGCTTGATATTGAAAACTTCACGAAGATCGCCATGATGGTAAGCTCTTGTAAGGACGTTTTTCACACAGCAGTGGCGGCTCGTGCGATTTGGCAACAGTGTTTTTATCCCATTTAAATACATGGAAAACAATCGAAACTCGAGGAGGCTGCCAGCCTCCGCTTGAATCGAATTTTTACCTAAGTTTAACGAGGGAAAAATGCATGGTCGCCAAATCTCACGGGCCGCTACTGTCACACAGGCACGGTTTGTTTGCCTCATATTTTTTTAACGTTTAAATTTTTAAGAAAAAACTGTGACGACTATTTGAAATTGGTGTTAAACGAAAGAGCAAATGTTTTAGAGTGGCTATATGGACCAGAAGTCGATGCAACTCACTAGCGCAACCAGGATCTCTTCCATCTCTCTCATTTCCCATTCGAATGTATAAATAGGAAAAGGACAGAAAGAGGGGGTTTTATCCCCTTGTCCATCCTTGTCTAACATACGTTTTTTAATGGAGAAAAGAGAGAGACGAAGAAACTCTCGGTGCGCTACTGATGCAATTGTTTCTTCTGGAAGGATGTGCGCGATAAAGGAACTGACACATAACAAACATATGCAACATTTTCTCACCTGGATGGTTTTATTACAATTATGTGACCATAGATAGCTACTCTAAAACACTTGCACGTTTTACTCCTGGCATCTCATGACATTTGAACATGGGCAAAAAGGTGCGATGTCACAGGAACCCCCCCCCCGAGTGACCCCTCTATCGGTTCATTTTGATAAATGGAGTCGATCGCCCTCAAGGGTTTTCATATCTTTTGGGGCAACTCGGGCCGTTTCACTCCCGGCATCTCATGACTATTGAACATGGTCAAAAAGTTGATTTCACTGACATGGGCGTGCCGTTAGAGGGGGGGAGGGGGCGTCTGGGTACCCTGACCCTAGCGGCACTCTCCGAGGGCGCCCATAAAAAAAAGTGATCAAATTTATAATTTTGGGGGGCGCCAATTCGAGGAGGGCGGCAAGATTGCATTCTTGACCCCCCCCCCCCTCGCTGGAAACCCCGGCACGCCCCTGTTAAAAGCCAATTTCCATTGGATTAATTAAAATTTTTGATTGAAGGTTAAAAAATATGAACCAAAGCAACTAGGATCAGATCACCAGTAGCGGCCCGTGAGATTTGGCAACCATGCATTTTTCCCACTTAAACTTAGGTAAAAAAATCGATTCAAGCGGAGGCTGGCAGCCCCCTCGAGTTTCGATTGTTTTCCATGTATTTAAACGGGATAAAAACACTGTTGCCAAATCGCACGAGCCGCCACTGCTAGGATCAGATCACCCATGCTGCCTCACTATGAGATAGGACTTAAAACATGTATCAGCCAGTAGCGGCCCGTGAGATTTGGCAACCATGCATTTTTCCCGCTTAAACTATGGTAAAAAATCGATTCAAGCGGAGGCTGGCAGCCACCTCGAGTTTCGATTGTTTTCCATATATTTAAATGGGATAAAAACACTGTTGCCAAATCGCACGAGCCGCCCTTGGTATCAGCCTCTCTATCGCTATAGCTCGTCCTGCTTAATTTAAGTCACGCGAGATCCCCATGGGAGCGTGTCTCTATTTGTCTCAGGAATATTTTCAGTTTAAATCTTATTTAAAACTATGCGGATTTTAACCGGCAATCTGGCAGCGATGTAGCGCGCGTTGTGTGAAATGCTTCCGAATGCAGCGTGACGCGGGAGCCGCGCCGCGCGCCGCGCTGTGGCCGATGGTGCGTTTCGATGGATGGCGCGGTGCTGGCGATATACGAAATCTGACTCGCTCAGTCGCAGTCTGTCTCTTTCGGGGTTTTGCACGTGCCAAAAGCTATCGAATAATCGCGTTATGAGCAGAGGATACAAGGAGAAGAGGGGCGATGAATGAGGCGAAAAGGAGAGAGAGGAGAGGGTTGGTGGAAAGAAAGGGTTAGAAAGGGGAGGGGGAGGGAGGGAGGGGAGGGGGAAGAAAGTTCGCCTTCAAAGCTCCGCCGCGATAAACGGTAGTTTCGAATTTCTTTTTCCACCGATGGAACGTTAAGAATCATTGACGGAACACCCCGACGACAACCTTCCGCACGATGGGACGGAGTATTGAATTTCCTGGACATTTTTTTTTTTCATGGACAAAAATCAACATTACGAGCAATGGGTCTGTTGCGTACTTTTGCTACATCAATATAACTCGTTGTTTCTAACGTAAAATTCGGCGAAAAGAACGATGAGCCAATTAAAAACTTTCAAAAGCCACTCATCAACTCAGGAAATACCTTCCATTTCAAACAACCCGCGCTACACTAGACACTATATCACCGACTAATAACTACATAGATGGAACCATCTCGTTTATGTAAACATGAGCAGAACTTGCATAAACATTGGAATGTTTCGTTTAGATGCGTACATTTTAAGCGTGCCGTATATATACGGTGCGCTTCTTGTTTTCATTTTCATATCTAATATATAAGTCCAATGCCTTGCTTATGGCAAAACCTTGGCGGGAAAGGTTTGAAAAATTAAAAACGTGTTTTCTTAAAACTGGTTTCATTAATCGTTAATTTATTGCTGCAATCCAGGAGGTCTCGGCGTCTATTTTCTTAAAATTGTAAAAGTTTTGGTATTCCTGTTAATTTCAATAAGTTATTAAGCGTCAAAGTCGAATTCCTTCAAACGAGAATTCCATACAGGTCCAGCAACCTAAGTCATTTGTGCCAACCTATGAGTCAAAATTCAAAGGCAGGAGGGGGGTGGAAACATCTCCCGCAGGAACCCTCTTTGCCCCTCGCCTTTGGGCTCCACCGGTCACAAGATTTCTTCACGGTGCATTAAGCGGTCGTAAATGTGTCAAAATCTGTTTGACGAGGGTACATCGATAAGAAGCGACGAGGTATTGATGAAGAGCGGGAGGGGTATAGAAAAGAGAGAGGCTCATTCATATCCTTAAGGTACCGTTCTAGAATTCATCCCTTTATTGTCTCGATGCAGAAAAGATTATGAATAGCAGCACTTTCCAATGTACATAGATATACAGTATCACAGGGTAATGTAATCTTTTTTGCACGGATGCAGTAAATGGTTGAATTCTAGAACGCTACCTATGTAGACCTGTTTAGTGATGACGTCACGATCAGAATTAGTTCCAAACAAATGCTCTATCTCGCTCACTCTCGTGGATTTACCAGATCCAAATTTTCGAACGCAAATTCATGCTAGTTAACCAACAGTTTTCTCAAATTTTATTGCACCATTAGATTCCACTTGCCTTAAAGTATCTTTTCACTGTAACATAATTCCGAAAAGATCACAAGCGAATTTACAATCACAGTTATACCGAAAGACGTTCTACGTTTTGTCCTTGTCTTACTCACGGTCTCTTATGGTAGTATCACCGGCATGTCACTCAATCATTCTAACTTCTCTCCGTATCGAAGCTATTGTTCGAGGTACAACACATGCCGTGCTGGTGCTGATGAGCCTATATCCTAGAATTTTGTGCTCTTAAGAAACTGATAACTGTGATTGTGCATCGATGCGCGATGTTTCAAAAAGTTTGTGATAGCGGGCTCATATTTTATCACTGAGAAAAAAGTGGCTGTTAAAACTGTAAGAATAGAACCATAGATGATTTCGCCTTATTTCAATCATGAGACCTATCGTTGCTGTCGTCAGCGCGCTTGAATCTACACGAATTCTGATTGTCTCTATGGAATTTCGATTATTTCTATGGGAAATAAAGCGCGGGAATATATATCCAATCGGAAAATTTTTTGAAACAATCGGAAATTTTTATAAGGGACGTGGAACCCAATGGTGTGATAAATACAACGTGTAAAGAACGTGTTGTTTACTAGCATTTGTATTTGAAAATTTGGACTGTGTTTCGTATGGGAAAACCCACGAGAGCGAGTGAGACGGAGCCTTTGTTTGGAGCCAATTTTTTTCATGAAGTCACACTAAACACGTCTTTGCATCGGAAACATTTGAAATTCTGGGGGATCGGCAAATTGAAAGCCCCTCAATCAGCGTCGATGGAATCAAGGGATTTTTGAGGACATTTTTGGCGTTTTGTTGAAAAATAGGTGTTTAAAATCCAGAACACAGGGAGCCAGAGGGGTAAAATTCGCATTAATTGCTCTAAAAAGTGAGAGGGGCTGTCACGTGTCTTCCACCCCTGGACAGCTTCCTCGCTGCGGCTATGGAATTGACTCTGGAATAACTTATTTACCTATCCTAAAAAGTTCGTTGCGTGTACAAAATTTTTCACTGGAAGCTTCTTCAAATTTTGGAAACTATAGGTCCATATGGAACTTTGCTTTTCCAACACGAAAAATGATATCGACCGACGGCAACAGAAAAAAAAAAAAGAAATAATATGACAATGCGTTATAGTGAATAATGGCATAGTTTTAACTGTAAACTTTCGATACTTTTCAAGAAAATAAATGGGGAGAGGGGGAATTAAAATCCACAAACCTCTTAAACCTCCACACCTACTAATCTATACCCCTAAAATGCTTGATGTGTAAAGGGCACTTGAAATAGTTAGTTCTGTATATTAAAGGATTATTGTTTCATGAATTCGCAAGTGTTCCATTTATGCATATTACGTATCTACATCGTGACAATCGCAAAAAGTGCTGACAGCACCTAAAACGGAAAAAAAGATAAAAAAAAACTGTTTATTATTTAGAATCACGGCTTTTCCGATTATGACACTTTTTGACTTCAAAAGAACGCAACCTCATGTTTGATCCCTGAACAAGCCGTTTAAAAGGTGGAGGGATTTAGAAATATCTATTGTCTATAGTTTATGTGGGTAAAAAAGATCGAGCCTTATCAAATAATTTTCTCTTTTCAGCTTTCAATGGGTTTGTTGCAAACTTTTGCTACAGTGCTATAGAGTTTTGATTCTGATGTAAAATTGTCTGAAAATTACATTGGCGGCATCAAATA
This sequence comes from Trialeurodes vaporariorum, assembly GCA_011764245.1. Lineage (NCBI taxonomy): Eukaryota > Metazoa > Arthropoda > Insecta > Hemiptera > Aleyrodidae > Trialeurodes > Trialeurodes vaporariorum. Next base: position 6,597,015 of record VMOF01000320.1, on the reverse strand, counting down.
GTCATAAAATCCACTAATAAAACCAAAAAACGCATTATAAAGAAAGCCAAAATTGCAGTCGTAAAGCGGAACAATCTGTGCACGCGCACGACGAACATCAGAGATAGGTGACCCATTCTCCCCTTTTTCGTTAAGGGGGGGGGGGGGGGGGGGAGAGAAAATATCTCTACAGTCAAACTGTGATTTTAAAAATGTGCATGGTCAAGATGTTGTCTTTTGTGAAGGGGGCGGGGGGGGGAAGCAAAATATCAAGAACAGGGTGTTTCAAAACTTGAGTGCCAAACTTATGGAGTATATTTTTGGGGTCAACATACATATATATAAGACTTTATTTTCCTACATGAGTATGTGCTGCAATTGTTTCTCTTCTGAGCTAGAGCCCTCCAAAGTTTTGAAAACAAAAAACAAAAAACAAACACAAAAAAACAACGCCTTTGACTCATCTCCTTATAGATACATCTGATCTAAATTTATTTTTTTCATAATTTCTCACCAAACAAGCTCAATTGGACAGCACTTGTCACAAAAGAACCGAGTGACATTTTTGATAAAATTGAGTTATTGATTGATAGAGCTAGCAATACTGAATCTCGAAGCAACAAGTGCTTCTTCTGTAATAACAACTATTTCCCGTCAAAATTCCAGGTAAAAGTGAGCTGGTGAGCCTCATTGATGTCATTGTCCATATGATGAAATAAAATGAGAACTTGGTACCTTTGGCTGATTAGGTTTAACCTTAATCCGAGTCACGTAAGGAACCAACTCCGACTTGGTTCCTTTCAGTGGCGGCTCGTGCGATTTGGCAACCATGCTTTTTTACCATTTAAACCTATGCAAAAGTATCGATATCTTGGGGGTGCCTTGCACCTCCTGAAGATCGATTGTTTTACATAGGTTTAAATGGAGGTATTCCACTGTTGCCACATTGCACGAGCCGCCACTGGTTCCTTTTATAGAATTGGGAACGGACTTAAGTCCGGATTAACGGATTTTAAAATAATCAACAGTGTAAACCAACTCTGCCGTTTGGTTTCTCTTAGAGTTTCGTTTTTCGTGATTATGCCAAAAAAAAAAGAAGAAAGGAACCAAGTCACTTTAAACGCTAAAAATTAAGTACCTTTCCTACATAGTAAATTCCACTTTTCCGGTGTTGAAATGCAAAAACACAACACGGTAGTTGAATGAAATCAAAACGTAAGTAATTCCAAGTTTTTTGTTTAAATGCTAGCTCTTCAACTTTGGACTCAATTTTCTCGAGATCAGCCTCATGTTGAATGCTGTCTAATTATTATCATTGCTAGCAAAAGCATTAAAGCTGTTCAGACTTTAGTGGCACGCTTTTCCAACACCTGCGTGTTGGAATTTTCCCTGCTTGTTTTATATTAATTTGTAATGTTTGATAAACCGAAAGGACCAGACAGCAAATGCAGCTTATATTTCACGTCTTAAAAAAGAAATGCCATCATTTTGTAGTTACGATGTTGTTTACTTTGGTTCCGTCTATGTAGTAGTATACCGGTGCAAATAGTGTCTAGTGTAGCGCGGGCTGTTTGAAATTGAAGTGATTTCCTGAGTTGATGAGTGGATTTTGAACATTTTTAATGTGCGCATCGTTATTTTCGCCAAATTTTACAAAAGAATCAAGGTTCTGTATTACTGTAGTAAAAGTATGCAACAGACCCATTAATGACAAGATAACTCAAAATTGAGATTTATAAACAATTTCACAGCTTAAAATGCTTCAGAAAACATGGATTTAGAAAGAAAATAACGAATTGTAATCGCTTCTGAAGCAAAAAACCAAAACATTTTATGTCCGGAAAAATTCATTTTTCGGACCAGCGTGCGTCGCGCTACGGAGCCCCGGGATTTCGCCTCCGCCCAGTCGACAATAACTAAACGAACGTACACGTTAAGTTCTTGCACAGAGAGCGCACGGCGACAGCTTTAAATCGAGCGCCCCTCTTCACACTGTTGCCGACTGAATGGGGGGGGGGGGGCACTTACAAATATGTTTCCAAAAGAAAATGCGAACGGTGAAATCTGATGGAATAAAAACCAGCGAAAATCACAAAAATCACATTGAAAAAATTTAAAATTCAGTGATAAATTCTACAGTCTGTTTTGTAGGCATATTAACCCCTTATGGACCGAGCCCGAATATACTCGGTTTTCTCCTCTAGTCTATTTCACATTGTTCCAGTGTCAGGATTCCGAATAAACACGACTCTCGATGTAGTATATAAAAATATGTAATTTCGACTGGCGCCTTCAATGCGTCGTATATGCAATTCCAACTCCCCCGAGTACGAACAGTTAACTACCTTCCCTATACAAACGGAAAAGTGACGATCATGTGAACTAACCTGGTCTTTAAAGGGTTAAAAGGAGGGGGGAGAAGGAGTGGGGAGAAGGAGGGGGAGAAGGAGCGAACGAAGGGGAAAATTGAGTGCCACGCCTGCAACTGAGAAGGAACTTTGTTAATAAAAATGAATTTTTATATCAGCTGCGCAATTTTCAAAATAGCCCTCTAAAGTTTCAATATATCTACGAGGTTCTTGCAAACTTTTGCTATAAGCAGATGAATAAGTAGTAAAATCTGATTTACACGGAAAAAAAACTACGGTGAAAATAACCATACGGATATCTGATTTTGGCACCTGCTAGATGTTATGGAAATGTTAACCAGAAGTATACTATGTTTTGACTAGGTACTAGGTGATGTTACCTGATTGCATGTCGAATTTACTCAAAGTATCGGTAAATGTACCATACTTCAGGTCAAGTTTACCATAACATCTAGCAGGTGCCAAAATCAGGTATCCGTATGGTTATTTTCACTAACCTTTTTTTTTCGTGTATAAACCAGCGAAAATCACGAAAATCACACTATGAATAAAGTCTAAAAGTCAGAGATAAACTAAAAAAAAAAAAAAAACAAATATAACGGTAGTATTGTAATGGAGGAGCTATTGGCAGGTATCATGACAGAGTCCTGTCTACTCTGACACTTTCTCTACGGAAACACAGAGATGTCTCAAATTAGATAGGAATCTCTCATGACACCTGCGTAGCTCCTCCAGGCCCGCTTCAAAGAATGAGAAACTAAACTGTCTTAAACAACTTCTTTGAAATAAAACCGTTGATTTAATGTCAGCTTTAAAATGATGCGTGCGGAAAGGAAGTTATTACAGACAAAAATAAAGCGTAATTTTTCCGTAGGAACGCAAGGTCAGATTCAGCCATCTGACAACTGTGGATTCTTCCCATTTGAATGTAGGACAAACAATCGATTAGTAAAAGTGCCACGGTCCGGGGTCCCCTCAAACGTGTGTTCCTTTTACGTTTAAATGAAAAGAATGTGTTGTTGCAAAATTACTAAACCCGCACTCTTGAAAAAACGCGAGCAAAACGGATTGCGAGAATAGATATGAGTAATATCGGGTCAGTGCAACAATAGTTCTAATTGATTGCAAACATCAATATAGTTTCTTGGCTCCTCCTTAAACTTCTTTGGACGCCGCAATGAAATCCGTGATAGCAATACATCATTCTGTAGTTCCAAACAAAACAATAACAACTTCAAAATTGAATGTCTGATCAAATTCAGATTGCATGGGGGTAGATTCTTAATCTGCACGATCCCCGAAAATGAAATGTCCGAAGAACGCGATTGTCTACATTCACAAATACGTGCAAACAAGTTTTCCTCAATTATACAAGTTAGTTATTGATAGTTTGGACAAAAAGCGTTGCCAATCCAAATATTCAACCAATAAAATTAGACGTTTTGTCCGTGTCGGGCGTATAGCCCATATAATTGTAGACCTATAACTGACCTGAAACCAATTTTTTAATTCTTGTATTTATGGAACTAATGTATTTTTATTTCGAGAAAATATACTGGTCCTTACACTCGTAATTTCACACAGTAATAAGAGGCCCATCTTTCTTTAACTAGCAAAAGCGTGCAATCTGCCAACCTTGCATTTGGTTCATTGAAACCTACGAAAAATATCGAACTATCGAGGAATTGGCCGTGACCAGCAAAATCAATCTTACTATTGAGTTCAAATGGGCAGGATGCTACGTTGCCAGATAGCACACTACGCCACTGTAAAACGTCCAAGAAAAAAAATTACTTAAACCCGTGCCACACCTAAGCAAAGGCGAACGCTACGAAAAAAATTCGCACCATGTATTTAAATGCAAGTGGCCACACCAGAGCGAACGTTTTGGCATTTCGCAAGGGACTCAAGGTGTTTTGTCATTGATAGATGACTTCCACTATAATGTAATGGGTAGTTATTGACCGATGAATATCCGTGCATCGTTTAGGCTGAAAAAAAAACAAAACAAAACAAAAACAACAAAAAACAATTTTTTGTGTATTTTTTGTAATAATTCAGCATCATGAATATCACAATAAACAACGTGACGCTCCACTTTTTCTTTATTTAGGAATCAATGACAAATATCGGAAAAAATAAGAAGAGAGGTTTCTAATAGCTTTGACTTTAAAATGTTCACGTTTTGGGGGGAAAAAATAACATAAACTACATGGATTACAAATGGACAAAAGCGGGAAGATGTTCCGTGCAGGATACGTCGCGTCGCAAGGTATGTCACACCACTGAGCGAACGCGAACCAGCGTTCGCGTTCGCTTAGGTGTGGCAGAGGCTTTACTCCATTTTAAAACTGTTGGAATGTTTTTTTGAGAATTGGGTAAAGCTCAGGAAGAAAATATATTTTATGAGAATTTATAAGTATCCAAACGTTAAGCGTACAGATATCAAAGCGCGACTCATTCAAGAGAATCTCAAAAATCCTAAACGCAGTTCGTCATTTCCGAAATTATCGTGGCGAAAGGAGTCAAAAAGGATAGAAGATGAGATTTCTATTTCTTAATTCGAAAATCGAATCTACCTCCGGAGGTGAATTCGAAATTTCCAATTGTTGGAATTCAACGGTCTCCGGTGAGACCAACGAAGCAATCGAATATCATCAAAATAAAATGCAAATCCATCGAATATCATACGACGGTGAATGATATTCGATCGCTAAAATTTGTTTATAGAGTATAGGAAAACTGCGACGTCTGGGACTGTCTTCTTTAGGGACGAAAACAGCTGGTCACATTTTACGTAACTTATAAAGGCGAGGGGAAGAGAGAAGAGGGGGGAAGCATAGATCGCATCTGATCTGAGATTTTGAAGATTCGCCGGTAACCATCTCCGATACTTCGCTAATGGGTCTGTTGCATACTTTTGCTACCGCAAAATAGAACCTTGATTCTTATGTGAAATTCGGCGGAAATAACGATGCGCACATTAAAAACGTTCGAAATCCACTCATTAACTCAGGAAATCACTTCAATTTCAAACAGCCTGCGCTACACTAGACACTATTTGCACCGGTATACTACTTCATAAACGGAACCACCGTGCATAAGTAAACAACATCGTAACTACAAAATGATGGCATTTCTTTTTTAATACGTGAAATATAAGCAGCATTTGCTGTCTGGTCTTTTTGGTTTATCAAAGATTACAAAATAATATAAGAAATGTACGCATCCTAAACGAAACATTCCAATGTTTGTAAGTTCTGTTCATGTTTACATAAACGATATGGTTCCATCTATGTAGTTATAAGTCGGTGATATAGTGTCTAGTGTAGCGCGGGTTGTTTGAAATGGAAGGTATTTTCTGAGTTAATGAGTGGATTTTGAAAGTTTTTAATGAGCGCATCGTTATTTTCGCCGAATTTTACGTTAGAAACAATGTGTCATACTGATGTAGCAAAAGTGCGCAACAGACCCATTGAGAGTGCGTTTGGGTACACACTCGCGGAGAGGGGGGGGGGCGCATATCTGGTTGCGTGTGTTAACTAGTGGATCTGACCGATAGATTGCGTTAGCGTTACCTTGAACTGTTGCGCGGCAACATAGAGAGAGAAGGATATATACAAACCCCTTAGTCCGCTCGTGTGAATAATCGACGTGTGACAACCATGCCCCTGGGTATATGGTGTGCGAAAGCAAATTTGAGATCTACCCGACGCTATAGCTAACTTCATTCGTATGTATGCATTTATTTCCATATTTGAATGCATAATTCTGGTTGATATTATTCGTTCAAGTCTCTCCTTTCTCTCCCCTTAGACATAAATACCACGCACAATATTCGCATGTAAAACCCTCAGCGCTGCCGTTTTTCTTTCAATGCACCGATGATTCCACCGGTTGAGGAAAGATTACACAACTCAGTTCAATTTATAATTGTAATGCATGAAAAAACTCGCATAAGTAATCTTTTCACAACCGGTGAAATCGCCCTTAAATTATTAAAATATCCACAAGTTTTTTTTTTTTTTTTTTTTTTTTTTTTTTTTTAAAATCAATGTTTTAAAGTTAACGACTCCAATGATTCCACCGGTTGAATAAAGATTACACAGTTCAGTTCAGTGTATGACTGGTCGTGTACAATGAGCTATAACTTTAGAGTGGCAGCGGGCTGGTCCACCTTGTGCCACACAGGGTAGAAGGAATCCCGGGAAAAAGCGGAATTTGGACGGCAGATTCCAAGGTTTGAGGTTAAATTTTGTAGGTCGTTCGGAATTTGGCGGGAATTTGGACGGTAGATTCCAAGGTTTGAGGTTAAATTTTGTAGGTCGTTTCCGGCGATGCCCGAGTTTGTTTACGAAACGACCGGAAACAACCTACAAAACTTAACCTCAAAATCGATTTTTACGGCAAGATGGCGGCGCCCTAGGTGACAACAATGAACCAGCGGAACGTTCCTTGATGTGCCACTCTAAAGTTATAGCTCATTGGTCGTGTACAACACAAACATACCCGCATCTGTAATCTTTTGTCGACTGGCGGAGTCATCGATGAAAGTCATCGATGACTTTATAAAACACTTGCGGATGTTTTAATAATTTAACGGCGATTGCACCAATGGGGCTCTTGCAAACTTTTGCTATAAGCAAATAAATAGTGCAATCTGATGTAGTACAGACCAACAAGAATCACGAAAATGACACTAAGAAAGTGTAAAATTCAGTAATGAACTCACATAACTGCTATAACGGCAAGATGGTAATGGCGGTTCGACGCAGGTATCATGGGAGATTCCTGTCTATTTATGTCACTTTCTCTACAGAAACACAGACATATGTCTCAATTTAGATAGGAATCTCCCTTGATACCTGCGTCTCTTCGCCACTATAAGCCCGATTCTGAGAGTGAATTTCGTGATTTTTTAGTGTACTTATCGTCATGTTTACAGGTTTTTATGCAACACGGAGAAAAATGATTCGCGCCATCTGCCCAGAATCTAGCTTCTTTTACCAAACTGCTGAGTTGATTTTCGGCACAGATAAATTCCTGTATAAAGCAGCCAGACCAGTTTGGTTAAAATTTAGACTCCTCATCTAGTTACACCGTTTCGCCGCTTGGCTGCGGGGTACCACTCGCCGCGTTGCAGAGTCGCCCTTGTCGCGTTGCGTTGTCTCGCTGCTCAGCTGCATCGTTTTGACGCCTCGTTGCAATGTACTGACTATATCATGTGAGCATGCAACCTCTCACACATGAGAAAAGTATGTAACCGGCAGTTTGGTAATTGAAATGAGACTCGTCCGCTCTTCGAACCTGGCTAATCGAATGGCGTATGCCATATGTATATTTGCTCCGTCTAAAGTCAAATATGTTTTCTAAAATTTTCAGTAACGTGAAGTCTGATGTTCTAAAAAACCGTTAATTAAAAGTGCTCGGACTTCGCACAACTTCAGAAGTGGAACCTTTCATTTCTGAGAAAAAACTTATTTTCACTCATGTTTATTCTGACATGCTTCGTTCCATTTAGTCCTTATTGTATAATAAAAGTAGATTAAATAAAAAGTCAACGTAAATACCTTTCAACATAAACGCAGAATGCAGTACACCGAACCAAGATGAATACATTGTAGATGTCATTTCAAACTGATTTCAAAAATAACAGGCTTTGGGTATAAGAATGTTATTTTCATAAAAGCAGTTTCAAAAATGTATATTTTTAGCAACCTCGTAATCCCGTATGCACACGCCATGAATGAAACCGTACAAAAGTATCACCAAATATTCAAATAAATGTGTCACGAAAATACACAAACACAAAATTATGAGAGACGTCTCTTCTCGAAATGGCTTAATGGTAAAATTGTTGATTGTAATAAACGTGGAATATGTGTTTACTACTTTCAAAACAGAAACGAAAATTGTTATATTAGAACTTCAATCAATCATTGATGAGTATTTTTAAAGGTACTTATATGATCCGAACATAAAACGATGAAAACTGTCACACAAAAATATAAATAAATAAATAAAACAGAACATTTTTGAACGAAGACACTACACTTTTGAGCTAGAAAATTGCACACCAAAAAATACTATCATTCTGAGTTAAATAGTTCGAATGCAGCAGTAGCGTAAACCCCTCAGATCAAAGTAAGCCCGATAAACCCGCATTTCACTAATTCATACAAACCACTCACAACACATATTTTATTCGAACAGAGCTAAATAATTTAAAACAAATCAAAAGATGACACATTTCTATTACACACCAAACAGGCAACAAACCGTACTGACTGCACCACAAGACTGACGCCTTGGCCCTGATTGTGAGTGACATTCCTCCCGGTCTCGTCCCTTTCTCGATTTGACACGCATCATTTGAAAATATACGTTGAGACGAAGAACCCGAGCCTCGTCGGTTAATTACAAAGGAAGTAAGAAAAAACGCGCGAAGAAACCTTTCAGTGAATGAATGAGAACGATAAATGTTTTAAAAACCCTACGAGAATGGGTGACTAAATTTATAAACACACTCTATATTTTCAACCATCAGCATCTATTTCATTTCATGAGAATAGACAGCAGCGCCCATGATCTGACCGGTTGAATTCTGCAACCTCTTTCACGATATCAACCGTCTGAGTTTGGTAGATTCGATCAGCCCCGTTCAACAGAGCGAATGAACCGTTTGAATAACGCACCTAAGTGTTTCAGACTTGCGGCTCGACTAAGGCCTAAGGAAAGGAACTAAACCCATCTTGTTCCTATGTTTTTCCAACTTGTTTATTTTTATAATCAACTTGGTAGAGACTCCTAGAAGATCCATTGCATATTTGAGACTGTCTTTTGCCAGACTGGTTTGGTTGAAAGAATTGACGGATTTTTCTCCGTGAAGAATCAACTCTTCAATCCCCTATCGCAAAAGTTTGCTAGAGCCCCATTATGAGAAATGATCGCAGATCAGAGTATTCGGCGTGCAGTACATTCATACATTGAATTGAAGTGCGTGTAATCTTTCCTCAACCGGTGAAATCATCGGTGAATTAAAAAATGGCATTCGTTATACGCAAAACGGCAGCACTGAAAACCCTTTCCATTCGCTGACTCGTCTCTTTTCACGCGCCACCACGTGCATGCGTGGTCACCAAAAGACAGTTTCGTTAATGAGGTCATATAGAGATCTCCCTAGCCAATCAGAAAAAAACTGGTTTACTCATATATTTCAGCCATTCAGATTTGAGCGAAATTTCAAGTGACGTAAGACTGATACCATCTACCAACGCATTAATGTTTGTTTACTCCTCTCGGTTCGGTATACTCACGCAGTGTTGCCGAATACTGTGACTTTTCCTGTGAGTTTTAATGGGAAAAGCCCAATAGCGAGGCGTGCGATTTGGCAACGTTCCTTTTCCCCCATTTAAACACATTAGAAAGGTCGAAATGCCTGGTCATCGCCGATGACTGGAACGTTCGACTTTTTTGGTGCATTTAAATGGAGAAAATACATTGTTGCCAAATTTCACGCCTCGCCACTGGAAAGGCCACAAGATCTGGCAACACTGTATATTCAAGTATTTAGATCGCGAATGCTATTTGCAGAGTTAGATATTTCACCGTACAGCAAAGTTTGGAATCTATAATTAAGTGTATATTCTTCTCAGTCGGCGATTCCATTAAAACTTTTCCTTCAACGAGGGTTCTCAAGAGGTACTCGGACTTTATGTCCACTTCGTATACATCCATATTTGTTTAAATTCTCTTGTCTTTATGCATGCCCACTTTAAATCATGAGTTCATAACAAATCTGTCCACAACTTTTAATGTCCACTCATTAAAATGGTAATAAAGAGGTAACTCAAATCAAGTCTGAGGACGGCTAGTCTTGCATTTTTCCAAAATCGAATAAATCCAGCATTTTCGCGGTATAGTGCCAATTTTTAAACTATACAATTCCATTTATTTTGCAGGAGGTTACCCGTTTCAGGTGAAACATTCATCAGTTAGTTCTATAAAATTTAATCTCTATCTCGGGCGAGGAAAAATTGGACCAACGCACAGTGGAACCAATGCAACGAGCTATAACTTTAGATTGGACTTTTGGATTGGTCCGCCTTGTGCCATACAGGGCAGAAGGAATCCCGCGGGGAAAAAAGCGGAATTTGGACGGTAGATTCCCTGGTAAAAATGACGACTATACGACTATTCCAAAAACGACTATAAACATAGTTGAAGACTATAATCTATAGTTGGCCAACTATAATCCATAGTTGGCCAACTATGTTTATAGTCGTTTTTGGAACGGTTATAGTCGTCATTTTTACCAGGGTTCCAAGGTTTGAGGTTAAATTTTGTAGGTAGTTTCCGGCGATTCCCGAGTTTGTTTACGAAACGTGTCCATACTTGTAAGGATAAATTAGTTAAATTTAGCACTTTTTTTTCAGTACAGACCATAGTGCACTGCAACTGAGCGGCGATCAGGAAAGTGGAAGTCTTTTGAAAGAGTCAAAATGGGGCAATTGCACACTTTTGCTATAAGCGATTTAATAGTCGATTATGGCGTAAAAACCTTTAAAAAATAACAATGGCGGCACTAAAAACTACCAAAATCCACTCCTAAACTCAATAAACGCAGTTATTTGCGCAAGCGTAGTGGTAGCCGAAGGCACTAACAATAGAAGGTTCCCATCTAACAATACTGTAACTCCATCAAGAAGTGACCAATAGGAGACGACTTTCATTTGACACCGGTGTCACTAGATGTTGCGGTTCCATTCATCGGATGTGGATCATCACTCTGATGACTTATTACTCTGTGAATCATCCTTGTCAGCATAGAAAGAGTGACGAAATTAAGATAGGAATCTCCCATTTTTAGTGCCTTCGGCCGCCATTTCGCCACTCTTTCTATGCTGACAAGGATGATTCACAGAGTAATTAGTCAACAGAGTGCAGATGATCCACATCCGATGAATGGTACCGCAACACCTAGAGACATCGGTGTCAAATCCCTCAAGAAAGTTAGAAGGTATATTATGGGAACAGAGGGCCAGATGCCATCAAAAATTTTGAGGGCACCCTCAAGATTCTCTGAGGGCACCCTCAAGATTCGTTGAGGGCACCCTCAAGATTCGTTGAGGGCACCCTCAAGATTCGTTGAGGGCACCCTCAAAGCCCTCTGTTCCAATTACCCTCTAACTTTCTTGAGGGCCTTGAGGTTTATTTCTACTAGGGACGAAATTCGTCTCTTATTGGTCACTTCTTGATGGAGTTACAGTATTGTTAGATGGGAATCTCCTATTGTTAGTGCCTTCGGCTACCATTACACTCGCGCAAATAACTGCGTTCATTGAGTTTAGGAGTAGATTTTGGAAGTTTTTACTGCCACCATTGTTATTTTTTGAGGTTTTTACGCCATAATCGACTATTAAATCGCTTATAGCAAAAGTTTGCAATAGCCCCATTAGGTCTTGTTTTATATTTGTTTCTAAAATTTAGCAAATGAGAAGTACGAGAAATGTGGCGATTGCTCTAGTGACATTGCCGTTAAAAAATTCGTATGCAGAGCAATAAACTTGGGAGTTGTGACTGTAATATATGGAAATAAATAAAATGAGATAAAATACAGGGGGAATATGGCAACCAGTCCTTACGCCAAAGGACATAGGTAAATCAAGCGTGAGAATGCAGTTGCATGAATGGAAATACCTAGTCAGTCAGATGTGAGCAGTTTTGTTTGTAACGTTAGAGTTCAAAGACTATACCAATGTTTCCACAAGTCCGGATACCCTCCATTGTATCCTAGATATAATGGAAATAATTCACCCCTGTTGCGAATTCTAAATACTTCGTCCTACACGATCAAACTATTTGGTAGACAGTGATATGCCTGATCTATGCCAGTGATAAACCTCGCTAGTTTGAGCTTTAGCATGAGCTAAGGAAGGGGTGTCGGACATACATTGCATCATCCCCATGTTAATTTCCTGAACTTGATTGTACTATGACTTTCAAAAGAAAGTGTCCGGATAGAAATTTTTATTCTCTCATTCCTCGGCCAGTTTTAAATAATTGTTTGCAGTATTCAGGTATTTTAGCATTGCCACTTGAAAGTATATATGCCTTAAAAAATCTAAAACTCTTTGAAAAATAACGGACAGCGTAATCAAGGACCTCTTTGAAGAGAGTATTTTCTTTTGAAAGTCATAGTACTATTTCTCGCAAGATCACTGAGTCGATTTTCAAAAACTGTGGCTCGTTTGAGTTCTTACACTCTATTCTCACTATGACATAGAACGGTTTTTGAAAATTCTCAAAATTGCCCCCAGAGCCAATTTTTGAATTTTTTTACAAAAAATATGCAATTCAGGTATACAATGGAAGCAATGAATAATTTTGGAAAACCTCCGCATGTAAGAATTCTAATGAGCCAAAGTTTTTGAAAATCGACTAAGTAGGAAAAGTAGATTTTGTGTGAAGAAACACAAACTCGGGAAAAAAAATAAAAATTCCGGAAAAAATACTATAAATGCTCAATGCACTTAATCCTTTTTTAATTTTTTAATGAAATAACTTTTACAGAGGTGACTATTTTACAGAAAAACTTGGAACTTGGTCTTAAATTAAAGCTGAAGAATATAATATGGAACAAAGTTAGCTGAAAAAACGAATTTTGATCATTCTCGTGGAACTGCATGCTCTCCAATTTGACGCGCAATGCGCATCGTCATGTTACCTATGTAACAAGAATTAGTTCCGTTTTTTGTTTTCTTTTTTTGTTTTTTGTTTTTTTTTAAGCTACTTTTTTTACTTCATTTCCTAATTTGGACACAGAACCAACCACACAACACACGACCGACCACGAATTCATTTAGTATGGTCGAAGAAATATTGCAAAGTTCTGACATCAGAGGCGTCGCGTGCAATCTGGCAACGCTGCATTCTGTCTATTTAAACGCGTAAAAAAGGTCGAACTATTGAAGTCTCACAGTGAACTCCCTCAAATCGATATTTTGCAGGGTTTAAATTGGTGCATCATTGCCACATCACACGCGACGCCACTGTCTGACATCCTCGCCAATTCGAAGTGAAAAGATCTAGAGGCCATCAAATCTAGGTATCTCATCTAGGATTCGAACTGAGGTCCTCCGAGTTATTAGAGTGCTAATGGGTCTGTTGCAAACTTTTGCAACAACGATAAAGAGTGTATCGTCATAAGTAAAATCGCCCGAAAAGTGCATTGGTGCGGTATCAGAAAGTCACGAAATGCGATATTAAACTCACAAGAGACGTTCAACGAAATCCAAGATGGCGGTAAAATATCGAGCAATCTGTATGCATGCACCTTTAACATCCAAGGATTGCCAACGTTGACAACCTCACAACTTCAGAGGTTCTGTGTTTATTTACGTTGTGATTGGGTGTGATCGATATTGTGAGGTTGGCTATCCTTGGATGTTCGTGGTGCATGCATACAGGTTGCTTGATATTTTACCGCCATCTTGGATTTCATTAAACGTCTCTCGTGAGTTTCATACTGCATTTTATGACTTTCTGATGCCACCAATGGACTTTTAACGCGATTTTACATGCGGTTGAACACTCTATAGCGCTGTAGCACAAGTTTGCAACAGACCCATTGCGCTATAACCACGTACCAAACCACGGAGGCCGACTCAACCATATCTTACCTAGGGTAAAAGTAACAATAACAAGTCGAGACTAGGTCGTCGAAAAACAACAAAAATGGTTGAATTATATAGTCCGGTAAGCAACTAAACTAGTCGTTAGTTGCTCTGGTAGAGGTAGGATAGATAAATAACCTCTCGATTCAACAAAAACAGTTGTATACCCAGCAACTATAATCGCTAAAGTTACTTGCCGGACTATAATTCGACTTTAAGTGTTTTCTAACGACTCAGTTTCAGATTAGTTTTCCCCAAGTCTGTATACGTGAGGCATGAAGATATTCTATCAATTCCAATAACTGCACTGCCCATGACGCCTGCGATTCAATGATACGGTTATTGAATACAATGTAGATATGGGCCAAACTCACGAGGAAACTATTCCTATACGTACCCGATAAGGAGTTGCGTTTCTATGAGACGAAAGGCGCATTATTTGTGATATACGGTATCAGCAGGGCTGCCGTTTTGCGTATAATCAATGCTATTTTTCAATTCACCGATGATTCCACCGGTTGAGAAAAGATTACACAGTTCAGTTCAGTGTATGACTGTAATGCACGAAAATACTCTGATCTGTAATCTTTTCTCAACCGGTGGAGTCGTCGATGACTTTAAAAAACTTGCGGATATTTTAATTATTCAACGGAGTTTCCACCGATTAAGGAAAGATTACAGATCAGAGTATTTTCGTGCATCACAGTCATGCACTGAACTGAACTGTGTAATCTTTCCTCAACCGGTGGAATCATCGTTGAATAGAAAAATAGCATTGATTATACGCAAAACGGCAGCCCTGGGTATCAGTTAAAACAGAATCTTTACAACAGTGGCATAGCGTGCAATTTGGCATCGTTGATGTGTGTCCTTTTAAGCCAATGTAAAAGGTCGAATGCGAAGGTGTTCAACGAACACCCAAGAGTTCGATATTTTTCATGGGTTTAAATTTGTTGACACTTAAATAATAATATTCCTTTTTTTTCCAATTTGAAATTAAAGATAATTTTAACTGCCTTTTTAAAAGCAGTCATTGCCGATCCCAGGAAAGTTCCATATTTTTCGTGAGTTTAAATGAACTAAATTCAACGTTGCCAGATTGCAGTGATTGCACGCTTTGTCGTTGACTACACTTGATGTTCTTCAAAATTGCTAGCAATCGACACAAGGTCAGGTTGGCCGAGCGGTCTAAGGCGCCAGATTTAAGCTCTGGTTCACAGTGTGAGCGTGGGTTCGAACCCCACACCTGACAGAATTTTTTGGTTTCTTCGTTTGGTTACTATAACCTTCATCTTCCCGAGTAGGGCCCCGCAGGCCCACCCCACATCCTCCAGAGCTGGTATTTTGAAAGAGAAAAATGTTGAGGTCACCCTCCCCCCCCCCTAATCCTATGAATTTTTTTTGAATCCTTCTACATATGTTATATGAAAACTTCTCACAAAGCTTACGGGTTTGCTGTCAAATACAGCTAATGTTATTCATGCTAAAATTTGCTGCGGTGCAACAGACTAAAAAACTATATAGCGAATATTCAAAAATAATAGCAGGCTTCAAATGGCCAAATCTCGATCGATGCTCAAAGTTCGTGGCGACTCATAGAAATGGTCTCAAATCCACTCAAATGGGAAGTCGGTAAAGCTCAACTTTTTTGTTTTTTTTTGTTTTTGTTTTTGTTTTTTTTCTTTCAGCTCTCCCATCACATCAAGGCAATCAATTACTGGACGTTATGCGGGACGGTTGTATACAACCTTCCTATAGACCACCCACCCATCAGCCTTCACTCACCCACAGCCCACCCCCTCCCCCCCACCACTCATCTTATCAGATGCCGAAAGATCCATGAAGATAAAAATCTAAAGACATCGGGACAAAAATAAAACCACTGACAGGAGATTTGCAATTAATTGGACGAGAGAGAAAGGAGAGCGCGGGGAGAGTTTAATGCTGATTTATGGCCCTTTATTTATTGAGTAAAACTGCGAGTTATTTTGTCGTTCATGTGGCCTGCGGGGTGCGGGTTGCGCGCGGGCAATGGTAGGGGTGTGGTGAAGGGGGGGGGGGGGGGGGGGGGGGGGGGGGGTCGACCGTGCCATGGTAGTGGCATTTTCGCGGAGCAAATATATTTCATTCCGGGCTGACAACCATTAAATTGATGTTTCTAGGTGTGTGTGAGTGTAAGTTGTTACGACGAGTGAAAGGAAGGGGAGGGCGGGGGGAGGGGGGGTGGTCAGCAAAGGAAGGGGGAGGGGTTGCGAATGGGAGGGGGTCGTCTGAACTATTTTACTTAACCACACATTGCGCCGCCACCGTACTCTGCCTCCACCGCACAGTAAGAACCATTGGCGGATACAGGGAATTGTCTTTCTCTCCTCCCGTTTGAACTTGTGTGTTAGAAAAGGATAGCAGAGGGGGCCATCACATGACTTTGGTCCCCTCTTCTGTCCTTTTCTAACACATAAGTTCAAATGGAGGGAGAGAGAGAAAGACAATTCCCTGTATCCGCCCGTGGTAAAAACGAGTCAATGGGAGAGGGCGGACAGACATAGCACGCGAAGACTTTAAAA
This sequence comes from Trialeurodes vaporariorum, assembly GCA_011764245.1. Classification (NCBI taxonomy): domain Eukaryota; kingdom Metazoa; phylum Arthropoda; class Insecta; order Hemiptera; family Aleyrodidae; genus Trialeurodes; species Trialeurodes vaporariorum. The sequence goes on along the minus strand of VMOF01000320.1, from coordinate 6,580,428 downwards.
AGCGTATATCGTTGGTAAAATGCAACTTAGAAGTTTGAAAAGGGTTCCATTGGTTTTATTGGAAAATTGTCTTCACAAATCATCCGTTTCAGTTTGTTTTTTGACGGTGAACAAGTTCAAATTTTCATTTTGAGTAATATATTTCCATGTCCGATCCATTTTCACTTTCTCACTACTAACAAAGTTAGAAATAGAAAAAGTATTGCAATGCCGCAGAGATTTTTAAGGTATTTTGTTACGATACTTGGCCCTCTACAACTAAGTGTAAATCATGATAGTTACAAAATGATTGGCTCTTATCATGCCTAATACTATTCTTAAGAACATCCATCAATGACATTTCAATATTTCTTAACCATAAGTGGTAGGGAGGGGTAAATGCACAACATTTCTGTGGCGTCTGCCTGTCTATCTATCCGTCTCTGTCCGTATCCAAAATGTGAAACCCAGCATGAATTTTGAACTATTGATCCATATGCATTCAAATTTGGCAGAGATGTTTTTGTAACAATTCCCAAAGAGTTTTTTCTTTGAAATTTTAATTTTAAGGTTAATTTATGGACGAAAAATGGTTTCCATTAAAATCAGTAGTCAAAAAAAGGAAAAATTTAAATATTTCAAAATAGGATCTTTCAATCTGGATAAATATATCAAAGGGGGATCGAAAGGTCTTCCCCAGAGTGTCAAAGAGGGGTCTGGGAGTCTCCCCCAGGATATTAAAGGGGGGTCTGAGGGTCTCCCCAAAATATTATAGAGGGATCTGGGGAGTGGGAGGTCTCCCCCAGATTAAATTTGATGTGAGAAAGTGTTCGTAGGGTATTCCCTTCACAGTTCATTATTTCTAGTAATATATTTCCTTGTTTGGGCACATTTTTTATTGAACCGCTCCACTGTGCGCCGCTCTCCTTGCGCCCCCCCCCCAAAAGTCCCGACAAAGAGCAAGATCGAATGAAATACTCCTCCAAAACCAAAACCGCTTTTTCCCGTCCCGAAAGAAAATACTTCATGATTAAAATCTACTTCAGACAGATCCCGCAAAGGGAACCCGAGGAATTTATCGGGATAAAGCTGAACTTGAAACCGAACTTGAAGGAATGGGAACGGAATGAACCTCTATCGCGCGCGGCCGCGCGCCGGGATAAAAGCTCAGCGCGGCGCTTGCGAGCTTCCAAAGTAAACCGAAGCTTTCACACATGTACAAGGAAGAGGAATAGAGGAGAGAGAGAGGGACTGGATCAGAAGACGCGACTCTAAAATGAATTATTTTTTATACCTTGCAAACTTTGAAATCACTTTGATTCCGATATCAATCAGGTTGAGTTGTAGTTGTTGTTGTTGTTATCGCAGTTGCCGCATTGCGGTGACAATTCAGCGATATGCCTTTTTGCGTATAATTAATGGAATTTTTCAATGGGGCTGTTGCACACTTTTGCTATAAGCGATTTAACAGTCGATTCTGGTGTAAAAACCTCGAAAAATAACAATGGCAGCACTAAAAACTTCCGAAATCCACTCTTAAACTCTCAATAAACGCTTTTATTTACAAGGGCGTAACGGTGGCCGAGGGCAGTAACAATGGGAGATTCCTATCTGAATGGGGCAGTTGCAAGGGTCTGAAATGTTGCGTTTTTTGTAAAGAATATGAAAGTACTTGATGAGCTGAGAACAAAGATGCCTTTGGTTTCTAATGAAGTTCCATTGTTCCGGAGATGAGATTTTGGCCCGAAATACATTGTTTAAATGGGAATTCCGCGTAGTGACGTCACTACACCCACGATTTTTTTCAACTTCACACGAGTGTATCTCCAAAACCCGGGCACTTGGAAAAAAACCAGAGGCACCATTGTTCTTAGGTCATCAAGTACTATCATTTTCCTTATAAAAAACACAACATTTCAGACCCTTGCAACTGCCCCATTCCGTCACTCTTTCTATGCTGACAAGGATGATTCACAGAGTAATTAGTCACCAGAGTGCAGAGGATCCACATCCGATGAATGGTACCGCAACACCTAGTGACACCGGTGTCAAATGAAAGTTGTCTCTTATTGGTCACTTCTTGATGGAGTTACAGTATTGTGGGAATCTCCCTTTGCTACTACCCTCACTCCTCAGCCACCATTACGCCCGTACAAATAAAGGCGTTAATTGAGTTTAGGAGTGGATTTTGGAAGTGTTTAATGCTGCTATCGTTATTTTTGGAGGTTTTTACACCTAAATCGACTATTAAATTACTTATAGCAAAAGTGTGCAACAGCCCCATTCACCGATGATTCCACAATCCACTGGTTTAGAAAAGATTACATAGATCAATGGGGCTCTTGCAAACTTTTGCTACAGGGGATTGAAGAGTTGATTCTTGCATAAAACTTGGAAAAATGACGATGCGTACACTAAAAAATCACGAAATTCACTCTCAGAATCGAGCTTAATGGCGGAAAGACGCAGGTAACATGGAAGATTCCAATCTAATTTGAGACATATCTCTGTGTTTCCTTAGAGAAAGTGATGTAATAGACAGGAATCTCCCATGATACCTGCGTTGAACCGCCATTACGAACTTGACGTTTTAGCAGTTATGCGAGTTTATTACTGCGAATTTTAGACATTCTTAGTGCGATTTTCGTAATTTTCACTGGTTTTTACTTGAGATTAAACGATTCACTTTTGAATACAGCAAAATTTTGCAAGAGCCCCATTCATAGTGTATGACTGCAATACACGAATATACTCTGATCTGTAATCTTTTTTCAATCGGTGGAAACGCTGTTAATTAAAATATCCGCAAGTTTTCAAAGTTATCGACGACTCCACCGGTTGAGAAAAGATAAACGACGCTAGTTTTTTCGTGCATTACAGTCATACACTGAACTCAACTCTGTAATCTTTCATCAACCGGTGGAATCTTCGGTGAATTTCAAAATGACATTAAATCTACGCAAATCGGCAGCTCTCCATTAATGAAATTTTTGAATTCGATGCCACCGGTTGAGAAAAGATTACACAGTTCACTTCAGTCTAGGAATGTAATACACAAAAATATACTGATTTGTGATCTTTTCTCAACCGGTGGAGTCGGCTTTTTGCCCATGTTTAAGACTGATGAGTTGAATTGCGTGAGTGAATGAGCCTCAGATGTAAAAGATATGAAAACCCTTGAGGGCGATCGACTCCATTCGCCAAGCTGAAGCGATAGAGGGGTCACAAGGGGGGTTTTCGTGACATCGCCTTTTTGCCCATGTTTAAGGCTCATAAATGGACATGTGCTGACATTCCTCAAATTTGTGCTTTTAGCGTAGTTTTAGTTTATTGAACTTAACTATAATAAGCTAATTAATTCATTTTCACGTTGTTTGTGCAGCATACTGCACTATTCATTTGAATATATAAATAAAAATCCAAAGCTTGTGAACGTGTTTATGTAAAGATTTGAAAACCTTTCAGTTTCACCGATGGAAACTTAAGGGAACGCTGGAGAGCAATATTCAATGGGATCTGCAAAGGAAGAGGAAAAGAAATGAAAGTGAGAGGGATGAGAGAGATATATAGGGGGAATAGGGAGTGGGAGGAAGAAAGAGAGATGGTGTGAGAAAGAGAGAGGGGGAGAGAAACAGAAAGGGAGAGAGAAAGAGAAAAACAGAGAAAGTGATAGGGATGAGAGAGATATAAGGAAAATAGGGAGAGGGAGAGAGAAAGTGAGAGGGATGAGAGAGACATGGGGGAACAGAGAGAGAGAGAGAGAAATAGGAAAAGAGAGAAAGTGAGAGTGATGAGAGATACATGGGGGAATAGAGAGAGAGAAAGAGAAAAATAGAGAAAGTGAGAGAGATGAGACAGGCATAGGGGGAGCAGAGAGAGGGACAGAGAAAGCTAGAGAGAGACAGACAGACAGACAGACAGACAGAGAGAGAGAGAGAGAGAGAGAGAGAGAGAGAGAGAGAGAGAGAGAGAGAGAGAAAGAGAAAAAGAGAGAAAGTGAGAGGGATGAGACAGACACAGGGGAACAGAGAGAAGGGGGGGTGAGAGAGAGGTCATAAAGTTCTGATATTCAGTAAAAATAATACAGTAATATGACGGAGGCTAATATCTTTTTAGGAGTTATTCTCGTTCAGTATAAAACTCTGGCGAAATGATTAGGCACATTGCACTTAACAAGGACGAGGAGTTAATATGAAAATAAATATACAGAGTGGGGAAAAAAGTCGGATAAATTTGCCAGCTCTCGTGCGATAAAATACATTCATTTCAAGCGGAGCGTTATATGCTAAGACGGCGCGCACCCCATTCTGTCGCGAAAGATGCCAAATCTATGAAAGAAAATCCTTATACTTCAAAAAGTAAATAAAAAAAACAAAAGGATATTTACAGGACCTATCCAGAAATTCGAATCTTAAATCTGTCACGTGACGCCATTTAAACCAATGGGAATTTCTCGTCTCGTCCCGTCCAAAACAACAGAATCGGCCCCCAGGTGAGGGAATGTTGCGGTTTTTTTCTGTGTGTCAGTTTCTTTATCGTGCTAATAATCCTTCCAGAATAAACAAGTACTTCGATTTCTGTGTTCAGATAGCCACTTCAAAACACTTGCTTTTTCATTTAAAACCGATATCATTTGGATGTGACACAGCCTTCTTACTTTCTCACAACTAACAATGTTAGACATTGAGAAATTAATGTAATAGCGCCACTACTGGCGCAAACAGGATGTCTTCCGTCTCTCTCATTTCCCATTTGAATGTATACGTAAGAAAAGGACAGAAAGAGGGGATTTTATCCCGTTGCCCATCCTTGTCTAACATACGTTTCTTAATGGAGAAAAGAGAGAGGTGAAGGAACTCTCGTTGCGCTACTGGATAGCGCAGATGTCTGTCTGTCTGTATCCCAACATAACTTTTGAACCAATAATGGTCTGATAAGCACTCAAATTTTGCAGATAAGTTGCTTTCATTACTGCCCAGAGGGTCTGCTTTGATTTTTCCGATGATTTAAACTTTAAGCAAGTTATGGTGGATAACAGGTTCCCGTTAAAATTAATGGGGGAAAAAAATGGGTAAACATACGGAAGAATTGGAATATTTCAAATATAGCTTTTTTAATTTTGATGAAAATTCGTAAAAACGTTCTGCAACTAACTTTCACTGTAAAACTAACCTCTTAGGGGGGGGGGGTCTAAGGGTTCCTCCCAGAATATTATAGGGGGTCTAGTGGTCTCCCCCAAAATACTAAAGGGGGGTCTGGGGTCTCCCTTAGAGTAATAAAGGGTGGTCCTGCCGTCCTGCCCCCCAGATTAAATAGTAGAATAATGAAGAGGTCTCGCTGCCCCCCAGATTAAGTTTGATGTAAGCAAGTGCTCGTGGGATATTCCCTATAGTTTATTTTTATAATTTAAAGGTTAAAAAAATGAGGCAAACAAACTGAGCTCGCGTGAAAAAGGTGCTATTTGGCAACTATGTCTTCGCTCCATTTGAATCGATGTTTAACAATCGATTGCTGGTGAAGCGCTGCTTCACTTTCGAATCGATTGTTTTACATACAATCAAATGGAAGGATGACATTGTTGCCAAATCGCACGAGCCGCCTCTGATTTCCATCAAGACTGCCTCCTCATTGGTGTTTCAAAAGCACCTAAATCTTAAATCTATATTATTAGTGTACCTTGTGAAAGAGAACAAATCATTCCCTGAAATCTGACAACCCTGAATTCCCAACGGTTTATCCTTGAATAAATGCCGTACAATATTTCACGAGAAACAATATTCAAGCATTTTGGTCGCATTATATTCTATATTTATTATATTGCGAGTGCTCTGGGATAGATTGGCGAAAGAGGCAAGAGTGCGGTTCAATGTTGGAACTAACTTGGGTGAGTTTGTCTCCTCTTGCGGAAGATTATTCGAAATTCAAGATTATACAACAAGTTTTCAGGCTGCTGAATTGTGGCAAAGGCGCGTCGAAGCATGTCGAGAGCAAATCGAGTTTAGAGGAGTGTTTTATTTCAAATTTAATTTTCCATTCCCTATCACTTCAAACTCATGATGCTTCTCCGAATACTCCTTGTTATACACCGTTGCGAATTACGTTTCGGTATCACCTTGATTACAATTACCATTCATTCATTTACTGGCGTCGCGTGTTATTTGGAAACAATGTACACTGAGAAAAAACGAGAAAAAATTTTAGGCATCATATCGATACCGAACATTCTTCAGGTAGGAGAGACAAAGATTCACAGTTATTAGGCCTTCATCGCGCGGTGTTCCTCGTGAGGAACAATTACTTTATTACCCACTAGCACCCAGTAGAATATAAATTTGACGTTGCTGCGCGTTGGGTCACTCACGGCATATATAAGAACATTGAAAAATAGTTCACAGTCCCGAAAACAGAGAGCGATACGTATGAGATCTCACATCAAATCATGAAAAATCAGGTCATTAGCAAAATCGTCACTTGAATCAAAAAACGTATTTTCATTATAATGACTGTCAATTATTTTTCGGTAATCATTTTAAAAATTCCTTTCAAGAATTTCTTTTTTTTACCAAAAACAACAACTTTTAATTGAAAAAGAATACAAAAATCCCTTCTTTTCATAAGCGTTACAGCATGTTGAAAAAATGGCGGAAAATTACATTTTTGAGCATACATATCAAAAATTAACACAATGATTTTTTTTTTTTACTATTTTTCCCACTATTGGGGTGAATAGATGAATTGAAAAATTTATGTTTCGTCAAAAAAGAAAAAATTGCGCAGTGAAAGGTAAGAACGAAAGCTTTATTCAGATTGCCAAATACATTGGTTCTTTTGCCTAAAGAGATCTCAGCATCGATACAGTACCTATGCTATATTTACTTTGATCAGTGTGCCTAAACTGTTTTATAAGTGTGTTTCGCCCATTTAAATACAAGAAAAAGATCAAACTATTGGAGGTGCACACTGCACACTGCACTTCCTCCAATCGATACTTTGCACGGGTTTTAATGAACGAGATTCAGAGCTGCCAGATCGGACGCGACGCCACAGTTAATTAGAGACCCTGCCACAGGAGAAATCTGGTCCATAAATTGAAGGAACGGATGAAATCTTGTCATGGTTAAGAATTGAGGTCACCATCGGGAGGCTATCGATAGTTCTGACCGTCAGTGGCGGTCCGTGGGTTTACAACGAGGCAGTTGCAAGGGTCTAAAATGTTGTGTTTTTTATAAAGAAAATTGTAGTACTTGAGAAGCTGAGAACTATGGTGCCTTTGGACTTTTTCTAAGTGTCTCGGTTTTGGAGGTACAATCGTGTAAAGTTGCAAAAAATCGTGGGTGTAGTGACGTCACGACGCGGAATTCCCATTTAAAACAATGTATTTTGGGCCAAAATCTCATCTTCGGAACAGTGGGACTTAATTAGAAACCAAAGGCATCTTTGTTCTCAGCTCATCAAGTACTTTCATTTTCTTTATAAAAACCTGAACATTCCAGACCCTTGCAACTGCCCCCTTGGAGAGGAGGTTGTCGTTGAAAAAATGTGATGACCTCTTTTTTTTTAATGAGCTACGTGGAGTGATAAAAAGCATGGAGTCGCTGTTGCTAAATTTTGACAACGCCAAAAGTGACTTACTTACCATGTTCTGTTGGCCTATACTCTTCCTGCCGCACACACATTAATAAGTTACGATGATCTAATGTCCAGAATTCCAAGAATGGGGCTCTTACAAATTTTTGCTGGGAGCAAAAGTGTGAATATAGTGAGCTTATGCTTAGTGAGCTAAGTGAGCTTATGTGTAGCAAAGGTTTGCAAGAACCCCATTCAATGTGCGAGGCTTTTCATACTGATATCCTCAGATCAGATTCTCTCTCTCTCTCTCTCTCTCTCTCTCTCTCTCTCTCTCTCTCTCTCTCTCTCTCTCTCTCTCTCTCTCTCTCTCTCGCTCGCTCGCTCGCAGGTGGGTTGACCAAAAAATTCGTTTGAAAAGAAATGAGGCTCAATATTAACTTCCTTCTATTCCGAATGTTCGTCTGTTTGACAAGGATTAAACATGACAAGAACAGATGAACACAAACCAAGGAAACATGTTCTTTCGGCCTCCTTTTTTTCTCCATCTCTCCCTAATTCCTTTCTCTCTCCCCCTCTTCTTTCACTATCTGTCTCACCTTATCTTTCTCTCAATTTCTCTTCATTTTGTCCTTATTTCTTTTCTTTGTAAATCTGCAGGAGAAAAGCGTCTTTTTAACTTCTCCAACCCTTTTAATCTCTGCTCAAAGGCGGGGGCAATCTCCCTGAACTTTGACAAGCGTTACTTGCTTACAGCTCTTGCATCAAAGAAACCGAGTCAAGGACTAGTGACTTCTCATATTTTTCGTTCTAATATGAAAATATTACATCAGAAAGAATATCGTGTCTCTCAATGCTTTTAGACTTGAAAACTTACCTTTGAACTTTTATTCAGGGTGTCAATTATTGAGAAAAGAGCGACGCTGAATATCTCGAGAAAGGTTCCAAAATTCGGAAAAACGCTGGAACTCCTGTTCGATTATTTTTAGGGGGACATCTTTTACAGGGGTTACTGTTTTTGGGGTCCCTATCCTCTTAACGCTAGTACTTCAATTAGGGTCCCTATATTTATTTTCAAAGATGGTTAAGAAGATAAAACTTGACGACTATCGACGCAAACCGGAAGTCGATATTGTTTCCCCCCCCCCCCGCTATTTCGAAGGTTGAACTTCGATATGGACCCATTTTCAAAATGTCTTTACTCCTTTTACCCTAATTTAAAAAAAAAAAAAAAAAAAAAAAAAAAAAAAAAAAACGTTGGGTCTAAAATGCACTACAAAGCAAGTGTATTTCAGCAGAAGGTATGTTTCCAAAAAATTTACATTTCACTTTTGAGCCTCCAAATTTTTTTGAAAATTTTAATATTCTTAGAGGCTGAAGAAAGAAACGACTTCGAAATTCAAAAAACGCTAAAATACGGGCTCAATAATTTTCATTGATTACAATTTCAGGGGGTCACTAATTGTAAAGGCCTCGATTCGAACTTGTCAGAGCCAAACTCTCGCACGCATGAACTTTCAACGTTTTATCAAACAGATTACTGGAAAAGACAGAATATTTACAGGACAGCAGTTTTCATTCTAATTCATTGATTTACGGACTGTGCTGACTTCTAAAAACAAATGATTTTGCTTTTTCAATTTTTGATTTTGATTTTTTTCTACAAACAATTGTGTAGCCTCCGCATGTGAGCGTTGTTAGCAGTGCTAACACTTTGAAAAACATCAAGTGTAAAGGCAAAGCTGAATATAATTCTTTTAAAAACTGCAAAGAATTATTAAAGAAAATTATAAAGGTTAAAATTAAAATATTACTAGAAAATTAAATACACATAAACCATAATCTATATATATTTAGAGGGGAGCAAAGAAACTGTATTTTCACGTCGATTGACATGTTTAGAAGTACTTTCATGCTATATATGTTAAAATTTTGCAGAAATTCAAGCTACGTCACTGTTCGCAAAGCATTAAAAAAAAAAAAAACAAAACAACAAAAAACAAAACAAAACAAATAAAACGTTGTGTTGATCTAAATATTCTGTCTCCTCCTTCAATTTATCAAAGATCTGATATTACTATTCAAAAGTGCTTCTGTCACTGACACTTTATACTATTCCAACTCGTCAGGACCATTTCTCGGAGAGAAGTCCTCGTGTATATATTTTACCCATGGAGTGACACAGATAAGCAGGCGCGAAATTTAATTTCCAAAATCTTCCCGCAAATTTCGAGGTTCGTTGTTATTCGCGCGTCGTTTCGTTTCGAGTCGACGTCGACGCGACGTGGGGGGGGGGGGGGAGTCCTGAAAATTTCAGAGAAACTCATCATCGTCTCCCTCATAATTTCTGAGTGTGGGAGCCCGATTACATGGAAGCTCCTTTTGACAAAGTCTTAATTCGCTTCAAGAATGTAACACGAGTAGAATTACACACCCAAGGAGGATCATCAGAGGGGAGAGGGTAGAGAGGATATAAGGGGATGGGGTGGGGAGGGAAGGGGGGCGAGTGGGGGCGAGTGGGGGGGCGAGGATCGGAAGGGGGTGATGGGGGACACCCGACGTTTTCTTTTCAGGATTTAATTAACGCGGTGCCATCAACCAAGGAAGGGAGGGGGGGAGGAGGCGAATGAGCGGTGGAGAGTTGGGATTTGGTTGAGTCGGGGAGAGGGCAAAAGTGGGCTGAACACGAGGCGACATCGTTATCCGCTGAATTTGTGAATTTTGGTCTCTGATCCAACGTTTGATCGCACAGTGAACCTAGAAGGATGGGTTTGATGGCGTTTGGCAGTAGGAAACCGAAACTTAACCCTTTAAGGACCAGGTTAGTTCAAGAGAACATCACTCCTCCGTTTCTACAGGGAAGGTAGTTAACTGTTCGTACTCGGGGGAGTTGGAATTGCCTATACGAAGAATTGAAAGCGCCCGACGAGACCTTATCTATTGTAGTGTTCTCGTCTATATTTTCGTTTATCCGAAATGAATATTGAATCATTGTGAAATAGACTAAAGGAGGGTTAAGAGGAGTGTTTACCAGTGATGGGCGAAATATATATATATATATATATATATATATATATATATATATATATATATATATATATTTAAACCATGAATAATTAACTAAAATTATTCGCATTATCCTCATGTTATTTCTATTAGTAAATCGAAGTTTTGACACTTCTAGCATATTCATCCGTCATAAAATGAATGACTGCTAGTGTTCAAACTTTGATTTACACGGGAAAAAAAGTGGAATTAACCATCTGCATAGCTGATTTCGGAGTCTACTAGCAAGTATGGTAAATTTCAACAGATTATAGTGAAATGTACGTACATGTTACCTTAATTTACCACAAGGTACGTTGCATTTACCGTAGTATGGTGAAGTTTACCATACTTGCTACTTGGCTCCAAAATTAGCTATTCAGGCTGTCGCGTGGGTCGGCTTCGCGAGAATAAGCTCCGACTGAGCGTTCGGATTGCAAGGTGGGAGAGAGAGATAGTTGACTGAATTTGATGACTTTGACGTGAATAATTAATTGGTTAATAGAGCTGTTAACTAATCAATAAGAAATAAATTAAAAGGTAAAGAACTGCATTCACTGGTTTTGCTTCGAAGAGCAGGAATATGTTGATAATTTTTGACACAAAAGACAGGACATTATAGATTGATTCTTTTACAGACAGACAAGTAAAATCGATTAATATTTACTACCACTTTTCGCGTGCACAAACTGAGAGCGTCGAGCGTCAAATACACCCGTACGTACGGACAGTGACGATAGCATAAGGTGCTTTGCTACGCGACAGCACCTAAAAATGAGAAAATCTGAGACAAAAAGTTTTCAAGAGGAGTTTGCATTTTTAGTAACGCCTTGAGTCGTGGTTGGAAAAGGACTGACTTTTACACTTCTTTCCGTTTTACTTCATTCCCTAGCAATATTTCGACCATCCTTTTTATCTTTCGAGTTGAGTAATTAAGATTGTAGGGGAGATTGAAAAAAAAGCATTAAGATTAGATGCGGGAGGCTGCAAGTTAAATATAAAAATGAAGGAAATGGACTGAAAACTGCGAATTTTAAAGAGAGAGAGAGAGAGAGCTGCTGTGAGATAAAAGAAAAAATATGAAAAGTAAAGAACACCAGTTGTGTACAAGAAAACGAAAAAGGGTTTCAGATTTGAGGGACGCGTGACACAGGCAGACGGTAAATTCTACCAGTCTTTTTTTCCGTGTACCAATAGGAATGAAAAGAGAATAATGCGAAGAATTTTAGTTAATTACTCCTAACTATTATTTCAAAAAAGTATTTTTGCCCATCACTGGGAATGGGTCTGTTGCGCACTTCGGCTACAGCGTTTCAAAGTATCAATTCCAATGTAAAAAGCCGAGAAAATAACAAAGGCAGCATCAGAAAACACAAAAATTCAGTATTAAACTCCCAAATTGCGAAAAACACTAGACACTATTCACCCCTGCATCTTTCCACCACGTGCACGATATTTCGCGAAATTAGCGCAGCACATTCAAATAATCACGGCCGACTGTCATCACAGCTGACTTCATAAACAAATAAACAGTAAACACTGACGGCGTCTGTTCGTATTCTTACGTTTCAATATCCTCAATTCCTCACGAAAGGTTGTGAAAAGTACGGAAACCGATATTTGTGTCGAAAACTTATCAAAATGAAACAATAACACGAGTTCCAAAGATGATGATTGAAGGAGGAATCATACTTGGAACTCCTGTGAGTTATGTTTCATTTTGATAAGTTTTCGACACAAATGTCGGTCTCCGTACCTTTCACAACCTTTTGAGGATATTGAAACGTAAGAATTCGAGCAGACGCCGTCATGTCATTGTTTACTGTTTATTTGTTTACGAAGTGAGCTGTGATGACAGTCGGCCGTGATTATTTGAATGTGCCGCGCTAATTTCCCGAAATATCGCGCACGTGGTGGAAAGATACAGGGGTGAATAGTGTCTAGTGCTTTTCGCAATTTGTGAGTTTATGAATGATTTTTGGTGTTTTCTGATGCTGCCATTGTCATTTTTACGGTTTTTACATAAGAATAGATACTTTAAAACGCTCTAGCCGAAGTGTGCAACAGACCCATTATACATTGTGTCTTGAAGCTAACAGGTGGTGTCCTCCCATTCTTGTGGGCACATTATGTATCCCCAACCCAGGCTCATTTTCCCGTCCCTAAGTATGCCACATTTTCGTATCTGGAAACTAAAATATCTTTGACTTACACGCCTACACGTCGCGTCGGATGGATGGCGAATCGTGACGAGGGAGCCAAGGGGGGGAGAGAGAGAGAGAGAGAGAGAGAGAGCAAGTGAGGACGAAAGAGAAAGAAGGGAAGTGAAAAAGAGAGAAGTCAACGCGGGGATGGAAATATTGAGAAGCAAATTCATCAACGTAACTCCTGAACGGTAACGGTACCTATATTCCAAAGCATAAATTGTATTCCCTCGTGTGGGTTTACTTTTATAGGATCTCCGAAATAATTCGGAAAGAGATAGTGACACATATACAACTGTCTCACGATTCATCCCACTGTGTTTTTGTGTCACTTGGAGCATCCTTTCTCTCTCTCTCTCTCTCTCTCTCTCTCTCTCTCTCTCTCTCTCTCTCTCTCTCTCCATTTCTCTCTCTCCCCATTTCTCTCTCTCTCTCTTTTTCTCTCTCTCTCTCTTTCTCTTTCTCGGCGCGGCGAGGCACAGTCGCTTTTGCTCGAATGATACTAGAGAACTCTCGAGCTTATGTTCTGGGATGGAGGGATCCTCCAGCCATGTCAGATTTCTACAAGAAGAGAGCGGAAGTCGAATTTTTAAGGAGACAGAGGAATGCGTCTGTTGCAAACTTTTGCTACAACGATTAAAAGGGTAGAATCTTATGTAAAATCACCTGAAAAGTCCAATGGTGGCATCAAAAAGTCATAAAATGCAATAATAAACTCACAAGAGGCGTTTAATGAAATCCAAGATGACGGAGAAATATCGAACAATCTGTATGCATGCACCACGAACATCCAAGGATGGCCAACTTTGACAACCGCATACTGGAGGTAGAGGTTATGTGTTTGTTTACGTTGTGATTAGTTGTGATCGATATTGTGAGATTGGCTATCCTTGGATGTTCGGGGTGCATGCATACAAATTGCTCGATATTTCTCCGCCATCTTGAATTTCATTAAACGCCTCTTGTGAGTTTATTACTGCATTTTATGACTTTCTGATGCCACCAATGGACTTTTCAGGTAATTTTACATTAGATCAAACTCTCTTAATCGTTGTGGCAAAAGTTTGCAACAGACCCATTGATGCTGAATCCATGGATTCCGTCCGGAGATCTGGCAACGCGGCGATCCAGCGCCGAGCTCGCACCCGCGCACAATTGCAACTTATCGCGCTAGCGTCACGCGTTTTCCTTCTGCATCTGTTTGCTCGTTGATGCCCGCGATCAGCGCTGCCGGATCACACTGAGTACTCCTCACATTTTCCATTTAAAACGGTGGAAAACAGTGTTGCCTGATCTCGGGCTGAAATTCGTTTTTGTTATAACTATGTTACAAGGTCTATGTTGCTTGAAGCTGTAATTTCGGCAACTTTGCCACATCTTCTGGCTTTTACTCTGGAAGTGTCGCATTCAGGATCTTATCTCTCTCTCTCTCTCTCTCTCTCTCTCTCTCTCTCTCTCTCTCTCTCTCTCTCTTTCTCGGTCTCTCTCTCTTTCTCGCTCTCTCTCTCTCTCTCTCTCTCTCTCTCTCTCTCTCTCTCTCTCTCTCTCTTCTCTCTCTCTCTCTCTCTCTCTCTCTCTCTCTCTCTCTCTCTCTCTCTCTCTCTCTCTCTCTCTCTCTCTCTCTCTCTCTCTCTCTCTCTCTCTCTCTCTCTCTCTCTCTCTCTCTCACTCTCTCTGTCGTGGTTTACATTTGCTTATTTGTCTGATTGTGTATTTATTTATCTATTTTTATTTATTTATTTATTTATTTATTTATTTACTTAATTTACTATTTTATCAACTCTGTTTCTTTCTTTAGCTTTATATTTTCTTTATTCTTATCTTCATACTGTTTTTAGGTTTAAGTGGCAGAATAGGCCAAGAGCCTAAACTTTGCCTAAAAATTGTATGCTTTCTTGTTTTACTTATGTTATTAGCATTAGGTCTTTTTTCAATAAAAAAAGGTTCATCATCATCATCATCATCATCTCTCTCCTCTCTCTCTCTCTCTCTCTCTCTCTCTCTCTCTCTCTCTCTCTCTCTCTCTCTCCCCCCTCCTCATTTTACCATTTCTTGAAATTTTAGGTTTCACTATATACCGCGGTGAGTTTCACACGCACGAGGCCTGCATTGTTCTTGTATTACAAATTAATTTTCAGCAAATTGCGTTCTTCCATGGTTTCTCTGAGGGGCAGCTGAATGGTCAATTATCACTTGTAAAATTCTCCGTGGAGGGTTATGACCAACTTAAAAGTTTAAAACACACTCCCGAGTTGGCGAAAACTTAACCCTTTCGGGCAAGAATTATGAAAGGGAAAGATTCCAACCGTTCTGAGATCGACACTATGATGAGTTGATGAATGGCCTTTTTTCTTCATACAAATTTCTTGTGCGTGTCAATTTGTTTTGAAGTGCGTTATATGACTGCGCATGCTCATCTTGTCACCATAAATCGGCAGTGTGGACGGATGGGATTAGATTAAAAGTTGAAGTATACGGTCCACTCGCGCATTTGAATTCAGACTTTAGAGGATTCATTTTTCATGAGCGTTAGAAAATTATAGATGGAGGGTATATCACCTGACTTTGGCCTCTGCTTTCATCTTCGTCTAACACACGCACTTAAATCAAGAGAAAGAGAGAGAGAGAGAGAGAGAGAGGAGAGAGAGAGAGAGAGAGAGAGAGAGAGAGCGATTTGATTTTGATTTTATCTAGTCTGGGTCCAGTTCGACTTAGCGTAGGACAAGAAGAATTAGACTTATGAAGTTTTTGACAAAAAATAATTTATAAAATGAATCTTGAAGTAAACGAAAGAAAAAGCAAAATAACCGAAAAAATAGAAGAATAAATAAACAAGTGAAATAAGTAGATAAATAACTAATTGTAAGCAAAGTACATAAATAAAGAGAGGAAGAGAGAAAGACAGAGAGGAAGAGAGGGATAGAAAAAGCGAGAAAAAAGAGAGATACAGATAGAGAGAAAGCGATTTTATACAAAACTAACAAAAGTAAATCTCAATTAAAAAATAAACTATGAATAGGTAGTGTCCAAGAGGCGATATAAAGACTGTGAAGTCTTCTCTTCCATTCTGCCCCATTCCAGAGAGAAAGAGAGAGAAAGACAGAAGGAGATAAATGCAGAGATTTTGATTTGATTTGATTCTCATTTTATTTAGCCTGGCCCTAGCCCCTAATGGGGCTCTTGCAAACTTTTGCTGTGAGCAAAGGAATGGTTAAATCTTATGTAAAAACCACCGAAAAACACGGAAATTACACTAAGAAAGTCTAAAATTTAGTGATAAACTCACGGAACTACAATAACGGCGAGATGGTAATGGCGGTTCGACGCAGGTATCATGGGGAGATATGTCTTCATTTAGATAGGAATGTTGTCTTTCCGCCATCAAGCCTGATTCTCAGAGTGAATTTCGTGATTTTTTAGTGTACTCGTTGTCATTTGTATAGGTTTTAATGTAAGAATCAACTCGTCAATCCCCTATAGCAAAAGTTTACTAGAGCCCCATTGAGAGAAAGAGACCGAGAGAGAAAGAGAGAGAGAGAGAGAGAGAGAGAGAGAGAGAGAGAGAGAGAGAGAGAGAGAGAGAGAGAGAGAGAGAGAGAGAGAGAGAGAGATTTAGATTTATTTATTTAGGCTGGCGCCAATAGGACCATGGTTCCTTTCTACCTTGACACCAGCTAAACTTTACAGATAAAATAATTCAAAACAAAACGAAGGGGAAAAAATAAATAAATAAATAAATAAATAAATAAATAAATAAATAAAAATAAGTAGATAGATAAATAAATAAATAGGTAAACAAATAAATAGTTAGATAAACAAATAAATAAATAAAAATGTATATAAAGAAATAATTGAAAAGATAAATTGATGGATAAATAAATAAAGCAAATAAAGTAAAGAACGGTTGGGTAGCTAACTATACAAATAATAATCAAATAAATGTGATCATATGACTGTATGAGACTGTAATAAATGTTTCTTTGGCCCTCTTTTGAATTCTCCTATTTTTTTCTACTCTCCGCAGCTCTTCAGGTAGATTATTTAGCACTCTTATTGATGTTATTAAGAAGGACTCATCAAATATTTTAGAGAGGGGAGAGAGAGAGAGAGAGAGAGAGAGAGAGAGAGAGAGAGAGAGAGAGAGAGAGAGAGAGATATTCTGTGTGGAATTCAAATTCGGCAACGCGTGCATGCGGCGTCGGATGTAGCAATAACATCGTCTTATTGTAGCAGCGCAGCGCCATTCATGAAGACTCGGAGGAGCTTTGGCTGGGAGGTGATTTTCCACCTCTTGCAACTGATGCGCAACTATATTTGTGACAATTGAGGAAATCGCGGTAATAGTTTCTCCTGATAAAATATATTTTTGGAGTGCGCGCGCGGCGGCGAACAATACTCTGTTGATGGCATTCCTTCCTTCCTGCCTCCGACAGTGCGGCAGGCGACAGTCTCCAGTCTCTCGAGTATAAGATTTCCCGCCGGTTGACTTGACAAAAACCGAGGCAGCCGAGAAGTGTTCCAAGCTATAAGGTGTAAAATTTATGATAACATAAAGACCCAATTAACTTCTAGAGACTTGAAGCACAGCACTGTGGTCTGAGATCGATTAAAATTGGCCAAAAATCAGTGCAGGAAAGGTAAAATTGGCCAAAAATCAGTGCAGCAAAGGTAAAATTGGCCAAAAATCAGTGCAGCAAGGGTAAAATTGGCCAAAAATCAGTGCAGGAAAGGTATAATTGGCAAAAAATCAGTACAGAAAAGGTAAAATTATGGCCAAAAATTAGTGCAGAAAAAGGTCATCAAAAACCATCGTTTTCGACCTTTTAAGCTACATCTAAAACTTTTCAGTGACACTTCTATAGGTATAAAATCCTTGTTAAAAGCATTCTCTGTGATTAAAGTTCGTCTTGAAAGTTTATAAATGATAAATGGGTCCGTTGCAAACTTTTGCTCCAACGATTAAGAGTGTTCATTCTAAAGTAAAATCACCTGAAAATTCCATTGATGGCATCGGAAAGTCATAAAATGCAATAATAAACTCACAAGAGGCGTTTAATGAAATTCAAGATGGCGGATAAATATCAAGCAATCTGTATGCATGCACCGTGAACATCCAAGGATGGCCAACTTTGACAACCTCACTGGAGGTAGAGGTCATGTGTTTGTTTACGTTGTGATAATTGGTTGTGATCGATATTGTGAGGCTGGCTATCCTTGGATGTTCGTGGTGCATGCAAATATATTCTTCAATATGTATTCACCATCTTTGATTTCGTTAAACGCCTCTTGTGAGGAATATTATTGCATTTTATGACTTTTTGAAGCCACCAAATGGACTTTTCAGGCGATTTTACAGTGGAATAAACACTCTCAATCGTCGTAACAAAAGTTTGCAACAGACCCATTGACGAGACATTTATTTTCCGACGTTTGGCCACTTTTTGAGGATCTCGGACCAGTAGCGCACCGAGAGTTTCTTCATCTCTCTCTTTTCTCCATTAAAAAAAAGTATGTTAGACAAGGGTGGACAAGGGTATATAAACCCCCTCTTTCTGACCTTTTCCTACTTATACATTCAAATGGGAAATGAGAGAGATGGAAGAGATCCTGGTTGCGCCAGTGCAACGATAGTTTCTTCATCTCTCTCTTATCTCCATTAAAAAACGTATGTTAGACAAGGATGGACAAGGGGATAAACCCCCCTCTTTCTGTCCTTTTCCTACTTATACATTCAAATGGGAAATGAGAGAGATGGAAGAGATCCCGGTTGCACCAGTGTCTCTGACCATAGTGCGCAGTTTGCATCGCAGATGACTTTCAAGTCCTTGATGGTGATGCTTGGATTTAGGTAAATTATTATTAAAGGTCGTTTTCTTTTGACAAGTCTCCAGAACGTTGGAGTTTTGTAGAATTCATCGGATGATTGCAGCGGAGTAGAAAAGATCATAATTATACGTGTAGTAGTACCCTTATCTAAAAGTCGCAGACATACAGTAATTTTAAGCCTTTTAATGGTCGGGTTAGTTTTAAATAGAGTCTCTTAATGGAAATATTGTTTAGGGAGTACCGACACGAGCTCAACGAGTTCTAATTGGTCGTTGGTTTTAGGCCTCCAAGCCCTTGGTGGTGAGGGTTGGATTTAAGTAAATTATTATTATTAGGCCTTTTTATTTTGACATGTCTACAGAACGTTGGAGTTTTGCAGAATTCGTCGGATGATTGCAAAAAAAGATAATAATTATTTATCTACCCGTGTAGTACTCTTATCTAAAAGTCGCAGACCTACAGAAATTTTGGCTCTGAAGACCGGGGGGCCGATCCTTGAAATTCACGGCTTTTGGGTAGACTGGATAAGAATGGAAAACGGTGATTGGCGGAGACGAGTCACGTGGTTGCCCAGTCTAATCAAAATACGGAATGGATTAGATAATTTATCGGGCAGTCTTGGAGTACCCGATAACTTATCTAATCCATTCCGTATTTTGATTAGACTTGGCAACCACGTGACTCGTCTCCACCAATCACCGTTTTCCATTCTTATCCAGTCTACCCAAAAGCCGTGAATTTCAAGGATCGGCCCGCAGGTTAGTTTTAAATAGAGTCACTTGATGGAAATATTGTTTAGGGAGTACCGACACCAGCTCAACGAGTTGTGATTGGTCGTTGGTTTTAAACTTTCAAGGATGCGAGCAAGAGTCAGTGGCGGCTCGTGCCCTCTGGCTACAATGTCTTCGCTCCATTTGAATCTATGTTTAACAATCGATTGCTGGTGAAGCGCTGCTTCACTTTCCAATCGATTGTTTTAAATACAATCAAATGGAGGGATGACATTGTTGCCATATTGCACGAGCCGCCACTGGCAGGAATTGACGACATCGAAAGCTTGACAAGCTTGAATCCAAATCCAAATACTGAATCTAAAGGCTCTTGCACCAACAGAACTTGATTTCAAAGATTCGGTGTCAAAGTTATTGCGTTGGGAGCTCTTTGGGAGCACGGCTCTCAAAAAGTGCTCCCGAAAGAGCTCCCAACGCAATAACTTGAAACCGGATCTTTGATAAATCAAGTTATGTTGGTGCAAGAGCCTTTAGATTCAGTATTTGAATGATAAATGTTAAGGGAGTAGACCACTCAAAAATGTAAAACACCTTTCCTGATGATTAGGAAGCTCAATTTTTTTTTTTTTTTTTTTTTTTTTTTTTTTTTTTTTTTTTTTTTTTTTTTTTTGTGGAAGACGCTACCGATGTAAATTTGAAATTTCCAAACTTTTGTGATACGGGTTGCCTACCTGCCCCTTAGATTGAAGATATTCCAAAAAAAGGTAGCAGACTTCAAAACAACTTTTCTTGAGCATGAGTTGCCCAATCAACTTGTTTTTTGGCTTAAAAGAAAGATCATTACGTCCTCTAGGTCCGCTAGTATCCCTTTTTTCCACGAATCATTTTAAAATTTCAATTTTAAAAAATTGTTGTTTTTTTTTAATAAGTTTTTTGGTTTGAAAATTCATAGTTGATCGAGTTATTCAATTCAAGCCAAACCGCATACTAACGGACCTAGAGTACGGAATTCTGAACATTTTGAAAAAAAGAACAAGTCTCTAGGTGCCATAGATATCAAAAAAAGTTGTTTTCAAGTTGGAAAAACATGCGAAAATCTGAAATGGTTTAAAAGAGCAAAAAGAAACAAATCTGATTCCGCAAGTTATTCTTGTAACTTTACATATGTTTTAAAAGCTGTTCTAATCCATGAAAAAAACAACATTTTGTTCCCCGAAATGTCCTCTACAAAAATATGTATAAAAAAGAAAAAAAATCAGGATTTTTTTTCTTCACAAAACCAGAGTGGTCTACCCCCTTAACTCATTTTAGTATTTCCACGGTTTTCTGAGCAGAACATAAAATTTAGATCTATATAACTACTGCTCCAGCTCTCAAGCCCTGTCCGGAAATACTGCTGAAAATAATTTACAAAAATGAAACGACTCGCTATAAAAACTAAAATTTATTTTGATTTTTGGCAACGTGCGTTTACGTGTCGGCGGCGAAACCGCGACCACACATACTCGTTCGACAGCTCCACTGTTGTCAGATTTTAATGAAACTTTCACGTGCCTCCCACTGGATTCAATGAGAAGAGAGCAAAGTAGACAAAACTGGCAACGTTGCCAAAAATCATCTTTCCATATCAATTGAGTTCAAACAACTTATTGAAACGCAATTCGCGAACTCATATCATAATCCTTTAAATCGGCGCAGCACACCCGGTGCGGGAAATTATTTCAAATACCTAAAACCCGTTTCCGCTATTTACATGCCACCGTGACCTTTGATCTACGTATCGTCGCCAGCTGCACTGCAAGACTTGCATTGAATACATCAAACATACGTTTGTGAATATACGAACAAACACTATCTCGCACACACACACACACACTCAAGCAAGTGATTTTCTCTCCTCACACACTTATGCAAGTTGCATGCGTCAGATTGTTTAATGTTTACCCATCTTTGCCGAAACTGAATGATGAGGTAACGACATGAATTCAGTCTGATCTTATGGTGATTCCGTTTGCATTCAGTTCCAAATCTATTCACCAGTTCAATTTACGACTGAGATAGTGAAATACAGAGTATCTGTTTGAGTATTACGGAAAAAAAAAGATTTTGAACATATTAGTTAAATGAAGCAAATGCTAATTTTACCGGTTATTTTTGGTCAAATTTACCATAAATGTAGCTAAATGTGCAACACTAGTTTAAGCATATTTTTAGTTTTTATATAAAAATAAATAAATCAAGATTATAAAATGGGCTGTTGCAAACTTTCATTACAGAGAATTTAGAGGCAGTTTACGTGTAAAAACTTCCAAAAATAAAGATGGTAGCACAAAAATTTAACGAAACTTATTCTTGAACACATGATGCTTCATGATGCTTTGCATGAGGCGCGATCTTAAGGCGGTTTTAGGCACTAATATAATGGGAGACTCCCATCTAATAATACTGTGTCTGTCACCTATCAAGAAGTGGCCAGTAAGAGAAAACTTTCCTTTGCACCTGTGTCACGGCCCCATCGGTACCGCAGAAATCGGCTGTTGAGTGTTGATCACTACTCTCGTGGTAACTTACTCTATGAATCTTCCCTCCAGCTACATTAAGAGTGATGGTTAGGGTGAGCTTTAGTAGGACTCACCCACTATTAGAGCACAACATCGCCATTTACGCCAGCACTTTTAAAAATATTTTATGAGTTCAGGAGTGGAGTTCTTAAGGGGAGGTTGTAAGCAAACTTTTTTTTTGTTTTAATTTTTTAAATTGTTTTTAAATGTTTTAATTTTTTTTTATTTTATTATGTTCAGCATGTCTCAAGGATCAATTTCAAATTTAATAATAGGATATAGAGACTCTTGGGCAGAGAAATTTTAGGGTATAGTTTCCTTTTTTTAAAAAAAAAAATCCCACTTTTTAAATTGTTCTCCTGAAAAGATGTAGTTTTTTAACTTTCGGTACACATAACTCTAGGTCTTTTGCACCTAGAGAGCTCATTTTTGTTCTACAATGTTTGTCTTTAATAGACAAATAAAGTTAACAAACTTTTATTCCATGGTTATTTGGAGAAGTATTGAAATTTAAACAAAATGTGCACAAAATAACTCGTATTTCAAGAGATTTTTTAAAAAAATAAAATTAGTTTCGAAATTTTAATTTAAAAAAAAATAAAAGTAAGTTAACAGCGTTCAGCTTGTCAAGATGTACATTATGAAAAAAAATGAGCTCTCTAGGTGCAAATGGTCTTGAGATATGTATACCGAAAGTTTGGTAAATTAACAAGGTGATAGGGCTTACAACCTCCCTTTAAGTTTTTTGGTGCTACTATCATTATAATTGGAGGTTTTTACTTCTGAAGAGACCCTTAAACCGCCTGCAGCAAAAGTTTGAAACAGCGGCATCTTTTTGCCTTAAACCTAACCTAGAAAGCAATCCTCTATGGTTACGCAGCTTACTCATTAAACTGCCACTCTCTAGATAAATATAACGTCCGTTGCTGTCACGTGACCCCCTTTATTTATATAGCTCGTTGGCCGAGCTCAGTGTTGCCAGATCGAGGGTAAAAAGCCGTACCGTCCCCATTTAAATCAATGTAAAAGATACGGCTTTTTCACCCCAATCTGGCAACACTGGCCGAGCTCATAAACTCATAAACAAAAACACTCGTCGAATAAACCCAAAGCAGAATCCACCAAACTCAGTCATTCGAATTCGACGAAGAATCGAATCAATCGAATCGAATCGATTCCAGTCGATGAACGATTTAGCGCGTAGGACGAGTAGATCTCGATGGAGCCACCGCGCCGCGCCACCTGTGACCCACGAACCCCGCGACTCGTTTCTTGTTATTTTAGGATCCGTAACTCTTCTGAAAACATATATACGAGCTTGGAAACGACTAAATTTCAAACGTTCAAGTATACGGGAGAAGAGAGCTCGCGATGTGAGTTCGATCCCTCTGTAATTTTAGCTCTCTCTCTCCGACCCTACCCCCCCCCCCCCCAGTTATATCCAAACCCCCCCCCCCCTTATCTGAGTTCAGTTCTCGGTATAAGCTCGAGTACTCCCGAACGATATCTAATTGAACGTGAATAATCAGGATGTTTATCTTGACGACACAACTTGCGTGGCCCTCCGCGGAGAGAGAGAGGCGGGTTTGCATAAGATGCACGGCGCAGGGGATGATAAATAAACGCCCGATCAGTTCGCGCTATATCTGTCCTCTCTCCCTCTCTCTCCCTCTCTCTCTCCCTCTCTCTCTCTCTTTTTTTTTCTCTCTGTCCGTTTCTCGTTCGTTTCCATTCAATCGTCGCGAAAGTTCAATTATTGTTTGAACCGAGGCGTCGTCTCTTGTCGCGTCGCGTTGACGTGACGTTGCGTGCGCGCGCGCGCGCGCGGTGCTTGGTGGTTAGTGGTCGATCGGTTGTTGAATGTTGAGCTCTTTTCCGGTGACCGGAAACAATTCGTGCTTGAGGAATTATTTTCTCCCTCGCAGCAGCCTTTCACTTCCGGCGTCCGTTAGATGTGTACGACTGTACGATGATGACCAATCGCGTCATCGGGGTTAGAAAACCCCGGATCCGTTTCCTGTTGATGTTGACGCGATGTAAAAAAAAAGTCCTGATAAAGCCGGGTGACCGCAACTTATTATAAACGTCAACACAGACTTGAACATTTAACTACCGCGGGTTACTTAAAGAAATAAAACGCTAGCCCACTCGCATTTATAGAGGGTAGTCAACTCTTCTTACTCTACGGTGCTGATTTTGCATATCCATGTAATTGAAGGCGCAAGATAGAAACGTTATTTTGAAAAATTTTAACAGTTCGGGATAGCTTTTACAGTGAATAAAAAATTGGAAAAGTCCACGCAATAAGACTTTCAACGGTGGTTTTGAAGAATCGTATGCAATTGGGCAACAACGCTTTTCGCCATTTAAATAGGGCGCTTGCGAACTTTTGCTGTATGTGAACAAATAGTATAATCTGATGTAAAAACCAGCAAAAATCACGAAAATTACCCTAAGAAAGTCTAAAATTCCTTAATAAATTCAAGTAACTGCTATAACGGCAAGTTCGTAATGGCGCACGGAAAAAAAAGATTAGTGAAAATAACCATACGGATACCTGATTTTGGCACCTGCTAGATGTTATGGTAAACTTGACCAGAAGTGTGGTACATTCACCGATACTTAGAGTAAATTCGACATGCAATCAGGTAACATCACCTAGTATCTAGTCAAAACATAGTATACTTCTGGTTAACATTACCATAACATCTAGCAGGTGCCAAAATCAGCTATCCGTATGGTTATTTTGACCGTAGTTTTTTTTCCGTGCGACTCAACGCAGGCAATGGCGGCTCAACGCAGGCAATGGCGGCTCAACGTACGCAGGCAATGGCGTCCGCAGTAATTAGTCTTCTTCGCTCTTTCCCCGTTTGAGTGTATGCAGTAGAAAAGGAAAAAGATAGGGGCTGAAGTCACGCGATTGAGCCCCCGTTCCTGTCATTTTCTTACACACGCGTTCAAATGGGGAAAGAGAGTGAAAGTCAAAGTCCTGTGTACTGATGTACTCTATACTGAACGCAGGTATCATGGGAGACTTCTGTCTATACTTTCTCTGCGGAAACACAGAGATCAGAGATATGTCTCAATTTAGATAGGATCTCCCATGATACCTTCGTCTCTCCGCACCGGTACTGGTGATGTTGCGTAAACAGGCCGAGTGCGGCGAGAGCATTTTTCGCATATCATATAATGGACTTTTGTGGCCTTAGAATTGCAGATATGTCAAAAATAATGAGAATTTCAGTCCTTTAAGTTGACTGTTAAAACACCCAAAAATTCATATTTGGTACTTACGCCCTTTTTGCAGTTGAGCGTCCATTTAGAATCATTTTTTTTTTTTTCAAAATGCTTGTTATGGGTCAATTTTGTAGACTACAAAGAACAAAAAAAAAAATAATTTTAACGAATCATAGGCCGGTATCATTAGCATAAGGTGTCAAAATGCACAACTGGACCAAACAGGAGTAAAAAAAAAATGAAACAATCCGCTGAATATAAATTTTCACGGAAAAGATGAAAAAATAAGTTTTTCTCTCTCTATTTTATTTGCACTCACTGGTGCTTATGGTCCCCGTTGACTCCCTGATGGGTACTAATATTTAGTTTACAGTTCCCTGTAATGGTAATTAGTAAAGATGAACTAGTTATACTACCAGCAGCTAATTAATTACTATTAACAACCATTTTTGGAATATTATCATAAATTATAAATGGGAAAATTAGCGATAAAAAAATGAAAAAGTGTAAGGAGGCCAAAAAGGGTTAAAACCCCCCTTAAACATTATAACTTTACCATTATCATTGTACTTTTTGATTAAACAAAGGTATTTATTCCATCTGTGAACAAAACAATAGCATTCGAATGCGTATTCATGAAATTTGAAAGGGGGTGGCCACCTTAGGTGCATCAAAAATAATAGGGGTGGCCACCTTAGGTGCACGTTTTGCGCGATGTCAAAACCCTACTTTTTTCAAATGCAAAAAAAAGCCCAAAAACAAAACAAAATTATAAAAATGAAATCAGTATATGATAGCCAACTGTCTGGAGAGTAAATTGACGTATTTCGTTTTTCCTCTCTTTCATTCCTTATTAGTGCAAATTGGCTCCAAGCTTAGGTATGGCCACCTTTGGGTCACCTACCTTAATGAGAAATTTACTTTCTGATTTTTTTTCCACTTTTTGACGATCTCATACAGTGGCGTAGCGTTGCAACGTTGTATTTTGTAAATTTAAACCCACGTAAAAGGTCGAATTCAAGGGTGTTCAGTTTACCGAACACCCAGTAGTTCGATATTTTTAATAAGTTTAAATGGAGAAAATTAAACGTTGCCAAATCACACGCTACGCCGCTGATATCATACTATAGTGCGTTGCACGTTCCGTGACTGGTCTCATGTTATTGAATTCGTGAATACATGGTATAAATGAAGGAGTTTTTTTGTTTTGTTTTCTGTTTTTTTCGCGCGGCAAATTCTAGAAGCCTTTAATATGGCGAAAAGTTTAAAAACAAAAACTTTGTTTTTCTAAATAAAATAAACGGCGCTGCGTATGGAGTTTGTGAGACCCCGCTTAGAGAGATGAAGGTTAAAAAAAAAAGAGGAAAGGTACATTGACTCGCCAAGTAATAATCCTGGTGAGACGTTCATGACGTGAAGAAAATTGTTTTTCCACCAGATGAAAGTTCTGTGGAAAGGAACTTCGAGGGGGGGGGGGGGGGTCATTCATTCTTATTAGGGGAGAAGCGCGTGAGGTCCGAGGGAAATTCGTTTAAATTCGTCGGCGACTTATATAGCGATTTACTCACGTGAGGTGAAAAGAATGAACATATCGGAGCCTCGCCCAAATGCGAAGAAGTGTGCGTTGAGGAACACCGACCGTCACTTTCGTCTCACAGGAAAAAGGGGTGAAATGAAAACTGTGTCATTTTTCAAATGTTATAAACGACGAAACAGTTGCCACATATAGATGACAAAAAATGAGTCTTATAAAGCAGCATGGCCGTAGCCGCAGGAATGGGGGGGGGGGGGGGAATGGGGAATGGAGCTTTTGCTGTGAGCAAATGAATAGTCCATTCTAATGGTAAAACCGTCACAAAATTTCCGCTTCAAGAGAGGTAGGTAGGCCTGGTAGGCCCCCTTGGCGACATAACTGTCCGCGAAAAGCACCAATCATCAGTACTCTTTTTAACTAAATTTTTTAGTATTTCAATAATTTCTCTCATTATTTTAATGAGGCTCTTGAAAACTTTTGCTATGAGCAAATAAATAGTCCAGTCTGGTGTAAAAACCAGCGGAAGTCACGAAATTCACGCTGAAAAAGTCTAAAATTCAGTAATAAACGCACAAAACCGCTCTAACGGCAAGATCGTAATGGCGCTTCAACGCAGGTATCATGGGAGATTCCTGTCTAATTTGTCACTTCCTCTACGGAAACACAGAGATTCGTCTCAATTTAGATAGGAATCTCCCATGATACCTGCGTCGAACTGCCACTATGCCTGATTCTGAGAGTAAATTTTGTGATTTTTCAGTGCGCTCGTCATTTTTACAGGTTTTTATGCAAGAATCAACTCTTCATTCTTCAATCCCCTATATAGTCCAGTCAATCTAGCTTTTGACCTAGAATAAAATCGGAAGCAAATTCTAATGATTGGGCGTTAATCTACTACCCATGGTGTACAAATCCTCAAAAGTCCCCATGAATCCGAGTGTCGGAAAGTCCCGGAAAATCGGGAAAACCCCGGAAAATCTGTCTTTCTTTGATAGTTCGTATCTCAGTTATTTATTGTCGTAGAGATGTGTTCTTTTTTTCAAGTTGTAGATAAATGCGTCTTCTTGTAAAAAGTACTCTACTATTTTTTCCGTCAGAGCAACATTTTTCCAGAAAATTTAGAAAAACTGAAAATTTGAAAGTTTTCCAAATTTCGGAGTAAAATTTTCAGGTTTTACAGTTAGAAAAGTAAAAAATGCTCCCAACAAAGGTTTTAGATAATTTAATCAGCTTTAAAATGAGACCTCAACAAAGTTTGTGCTGTATTTCGTTACCGAGATACGCGCAAAAATGTTTGAAAAACCCTCGAGTTTCAAGCGCTTGAGGCGCCTCCACTGCGGCACTTTACCATATGCCGCCGCGCCATGCCACGGCCACGGCTATTGCTGCGCGTCCCGGAATCGACAACGGCACATTCACATTCTTCCACCTCCCCCCCCCCCCAGATTTTTTGCGCTCAGTGTCAGAATTTTTCTTGTTGGCTTTTCTCTCTTCATTCTTTTTATTTCTTTTATTTCCTTTTTCCCATAGTTTTCACAAGTTTTTGAGTAAAATGAGAATAATCGAAAATTTTGGAGATGGTCTTTATTTGAGAAGTTTTTACGAATTTCTCGCTGAATTTCAGAGAGACTATGATTCTGAAGGAGGAAAAGGACTTACTGGTAAGAACTTATCGGTGTGATGAAGCTGAAAAAATCACGAAAAGCAAATTAGTCAAGGGAAACAGACTAATTTCCGGCATAAATTTAAGCAAAGGCAGTGGAGTTCCGGAAAATGTGGGTCCCTCCCCGCGAACTTTCAGTCAGTCGGGGACCCTCTACATTTTGTACGCAATGAATGAGGGTATATGAAGAACCCCCTCCCCGTTCCCCCAGCTAGAGAGGGAGCAGGGTCGTACGCCTGAAATTTTTTGAAAATTGAGTTCTCTCGAAACATTTATTCACGCTGTTTTATAGCTTTAAAATTCCGTTTCTTTCCTACGAAAGGCAACAAACTGATTTTATTTTCCTGGCCACTTTTTAATATTCATCAAATAAAACAGAAAATGCATGGCAATTACCATATCCAAAGGAGTAAACCAACTCTTTTTACCTCAAAATTACACTAATTTTTTTTTCTCCTTCATCTATCCTTGTTCTTTCAAATGTTGTATTTTGTCAAATACAAGGATCAAATGTAAACAGGGGGCACTAATTGAGGGCTCCTGTTCTCCCGCGGGGCGGGACTGCGAAGGTCTCCAGTACGCCACTGAGCAGAGGCTTTCGCATGGCTGAAAAGTTTTCGTTGTAGCTATATCTCACAGTTCAATAGCTGACCAAAGTCTACTGGTCGCAAAGCGGGAAAAGTCCTCCCTTCCAAAGCCATCATAGATGAGTACATGAATTTTGTATGTCTCTCTCTCTCCTCACATTTGAATATGAGCGTTAGAAAAGGACGGAAATAGGGTCTAAAGTCACGTGCTGGTCCTCTCTGCTATCTTTTTCTAGCTCATGATGGGGATTCAAATTGTTGTAGCAATAAAAATCATAACACAAATGAGAAGAGAGGGAGAGAGACAGACAAATTCCAGTACCTATATCCACCTATGCTCCAAACTTAAATTTTCTCGCGTTGTTTAGACAATATTAGATTCCATCAATTGTCTGTTGAAATTTGAAAATTAACTCGAAATACGAGATTTTCTAATGTTGCGGCATTGTACTTAGGCGAGCTGTTCAGGAATATATAGGACATTTTGAAGGCGCAATTTTCAGCATTCATAATTTCCTGAAAGGAGGGAATCGCGAGCTTTATTTGTTTCCGTTCAAAAGGATAATCGTAGTTTTCTAACGAACTTTCAATTTTAGTTTTCACTTCTAACAGAAGAGCAAAAGAAGTCTGATCAATTTTGAGGCTCGATTGTTCGTGATCAGGAGTTTTAACACAGCAATTTTCCCAATTGGACACATTTTCAGCCAATCCACATCGCATCGCTCATTTAATTTAAATTCCTAAGTCAAATAGGTCAGCCTTTTTTCCCCTTTTTTTATGTTTTTTTTTTTTTTTTTTTTTTTTTTTTTTTTTTTTTTTTCATACACATAATTCCAACAAACAATATGGATGAATATCAAGCATCTTGAGACTGGATTTTAATGAAAGATCATCGAAAGTAATGAGTATTGGACATACGTATCATTCTAAA
Organism: Trialeurodes vaporariorum; assembly: GCA_011764245.1. NCBI lineage: Eukaryota > Metazoa > Arthropoda > Insecta > Hemiptera > Aleyrodidae > Trialeurodes > Trialeurodes vaporariorum. Next base: position 6,550,564 of record VMOF01000320.1, on the reverse strand, counting down.
CTCTCGGCATTGCCACTGACTTCTGCGTTCTTTTTTATCAGTCCTTCGCTTCAAATGCCAAGAAAAACTGAGACTCGATGCATTAAAGTTATACCAAAAAAGATTTCGAGTGTACACTGCACAGTTATATGTACATGGCACGTGTGCTGTCGGGACATCAGTGACTCAGACTTGGAATAGCATCAGATAAAAAACTAACATCCATTAATAAAAACTCATATTTTTAAACGAAGTATGCTGCACTACCATGAACTTTTCTTTTATTCTTCATCCTGCAAAGATGATCTGCGATGTGTCCAGAATATGTAGAAACAAGCGTATATCAGCAATTTCCTGCTCTTCCGTAAAACGAAAAGCCAGATTCTTACAGATACTTATATGCTTGGACTCATCGGTGAGGATGTTGAATTTATTTCATGAAGAATTTCAAGCTCTTCGAAATTGGTTAGTGTAATTTTGATGTAGATCATGAGCCGCATGTACGAGTAAGTGCACTATTTGCAGAAAATCGTCTCAAATACGCGAGGAAATTTGAGGTTGGAGCATAAGCTGATACAGGAATTTCTCTCTCTTCATTCGTGTTGACATAATTTCACAACAATTTGAACCCATCATATGATAGAAGAGGATAACACATATGCGGCCATCACGTGACTTTAGACCCTACCTCCGTCCTCTCCTATCTCCTAACGCTCTTATTTTCAAATGAGAGGAGAGAGAGACAGAAAAATTCCTGTACATACCTATGGTTTAGGAAGAGGGGACTTTTTCGGTAAACTTTGGTTAGCTATTGAACTGTAAGACCTAGCTACTAACTAACACTTTTCAGTCACATGAGCCTCTGCTGAAATGTTTTCCCTTGATTAATTTGCTTTTCGTGATTTTTTCAGCTTCATCACACCGATAAGTTCTTACCAGTAAGTCCTTTTCCTCCTTCAGAATCATAGTCTCTCTGAAATTCAGCGAGAAATTCGTAAAAACTTCTCAAATAAAGACCATCTCCAAAATTTTCGATTATTCTCATTTTACTCAAAAACTTGTGAAAACTATGGGAAAAAGGAAATAAAAGAAATAAAAAGAATGAAGAGAGAAAAGCCAACAAGAAAAATTCTGACACTGAGCGCAAAAAATCTGGGGGGGGGGAGGTGGAAGAATGTGAATGTGCCGTTGTCGATTCCGGGACGCGCAGCAATAGCCGTGGCCGTGGCATGGCGCGGCGGCATATGGTAAAGTGCCGCAGTGGAGGCGCCTCAAGCGCTTGAAACTCGAGGGTTTTTCAAACATTTTTGCGCGTATCTCGGTAACGAAATACAGCACAAACTTTGTTGAGGTCTCATTTTAAAGCTGATTAAATTATCTAAAACCTTTGTTGGGAGCATTTTTTACTTTTCTAACTGTAAAACCTGAAAATTTTACTCCGAAATTTGGAAAACTTTCAAATTTTCAGTTTTTCTAAATTTTCTGGAAAAATGTTGCTCTGACGGAAAAAATAGTGGAGTACTTTTTACAAGAAGACGCATTTATCTACAACTTGAAAAAAAGAACACATCTCTACGACAATAAATAACTGAGATACAAACTATCAAAGAAAGACAGATTTTCCGGGGTTTTCCCGATTTTCCGGGACTTTCCGACACTCGGATTCATGGGGACTTTTGAGGATTTGTACACCATGGGTAGTAGATTAACGCCCAATCATTAGAATTTTCTTCCGATTTTATTCTAGGTTAGGGCCTTTTTTAAGCTAGATTGACTGGACTAATAGCAAAAGTTTGCAAGAGCCCCATTTGTCTTTCTCTCTCTCTCTCTCTCTCTCTTTCTCTCTCTCTCTCTCTCTCTCTCTCTCCTCTCTCTCTCTCTCTCTCTCTCTCTCTCTCTCTCTCTCTCTCTCTCTCTCTCTCTCTCTCTCTCTCTCTCTCTCTCTGTCCATTTGACTGCATTGGATAGCCGGGGTTCTACTGTAAATTGATTTTGCTGAAGGGCCAATGTCACATCAATTTAAAATGTTGGAGCTGTAACCTTCATACAAGTTCACGGAAAAAAATCAGTGGTAAAATTAACCATAGCATAGTTGATTTTGGCACCTCCTACAAAGTATGGTAAATTTCACCTGATGTTTGGCATGATGAGGTACACTTTTGGTCAACGCATCCATCTGCGCGTTATATTAAACTAGTAGTGTGCTTCATCATACCAAACATCAGGTGAAATTTACCATACTTTGTAGGAGGTGCCAAAATCAACTATGTTATGGTTAATTTTACCACTGATTTTTTTCCGTGTTCATTTCTCTCAGCGGGTGAATCGTCATGAAACGAAACTCCTTCATTTGTCAAGTTATGCAAAATCAACTCCTTCAAGCAGGAATAGTTACATATATGAACTTGATGCAGGTTTTAGTTCACAGACTCACTTGAGCTCTCCTTCGCCTCAGTTTTATTCATGATTGGATTGCGCAAAAGAGGCGTTCTTAGGCGAGTAAAATACATAAATATAAAAATAGATATAGTAAATTTAAATAGATAAATAAATAATGGATGTATAAGATTAGTCGCCTGCTGGAAGAAGGGCCAAAAAACAAAAGGTATATGCTCTTTCTAAGAAACCAGCCTCACGGCCACTTAGGGATTTCTTCGGGAGAGCACAACTAATGTTTTCTGGATCCAATTCTTTTGAGAACTACCTCAACTTTCAAGTGATCCAGATACTTTCACCAAAATTATTGAACTTTTTATGAATCCAAACTGTATTTTCAAGATTTTTCTCATTTAAATCGTTGACTCTATTCATTGATGACAGATTCATGAAGTACTAAAATGGTTGAAACTTGCCTCTCCCACAAGTAAGGCCCTTTTAACCTTTGCCACAGGTGATTTAATAGAGTTGGTTCTTGCATAGATACCTGTAAAAATGACGATGAGTATACTAAAAAAAATGACAAAATTCACTCTCAGAATCGGGTTTAATGGCGGAGCTACGCAGGTGCTACGAAAGATTCCCATCTAAATTGAGACATATCTCTTTGTTTCCGGAGAGAAAGTGACACATTACCCTGAAAAAAATAATACCAATTAATTCTAGGAATATCACCAGAGGGACAACGATATGTGAAGCACAGAAAGTCTAGTACTTTGACCAGACAATGGGTCTGTTGCGTACTTTTGCTGCAGCAAAAGGATTCATTGGTTCTGACGTAAAATTCGGCGAAAAGAACGATGCGCAGATTAAAAACTTTCAAAATCCACTCATTAACTCAGAAAATACCTTCCATTTCAAACAACCCGCGCTACACTAGACACTATATCACCGACTTATAACTACATAGATGGAACCATATCGTTTATGTAAACATGAACAGAACTTACGAACATTGGAATGTTGTGTTTAGATGCGTGCATTTCTTATATCGTTTTGTAATCTTTGATAAACCGAAAAGACCAGACAGCAAATGCAGCTAATAGTTAATGTATTTAGAAGGGGCTTCCATCATTTTGTATGTAGTTACAATGTTGTTTACTTATGCACGGTGGTTCCGTCTATGTAGTAGTATAGACTGTTTTAGTAGAGCGATATATCGTATCGATTGCCGTCCGAGGGCCTCTGGTTCCAAACAAACTCTGGTTCAATGTAATTTCCCCATAAGCGAACTTTTGAACGGAAATTTAGGGTATTAAATCAAACAATTAATGGGACCTTGTTGCGATTATGAATTCTACGTCCTCGAAAATGCTTAATTATGCCTGGTTCCTTGACTAATACTGCCGAAATCAATAAGATATTACAGATTAAATGTTGCATTTGTAGGTTAGAATCGCCCGAAATCCCGCCAATTCCACAACAACAATAATAACATTTGGGTGATTCCAACCTCCAAACCCATCGTTTAATCTGTAATATCTTTTTGATTCCGGCAGTTTTACGGGTGGAACCAGACATAAATAAGCATTTTCGAGGACGGAGAATTCATAATCGCAAAAAGGTCGCATAAATTGTTTGATTTAATACCCTAAATTTCCGTTCAAAAATCCGCTTATGGGGAAATTACATTGAACCAGAGTTTGTTTGGAACCAGAGGCCCTCGGACGGCAATCGATACGATATATCGCTCTACTAAAACAGTCTATACCGGTGCAACAAGTGTCTAGTGTAGAGCGGGCAGTTTGAAATTGGAGTGATTTCCTGAGTTAATGAGGGGATTTTGAACATTTTTAATGTGCTCATCGTTATTTGCGCCGAATTTTACATAAGAATCAAGGTTCTATATTGTTGTAGCATAAGTATGCAACAGATCTACTCTGGTATTAATAGCAAAATATGTTTGTAGAACTAGAATTTCCTCAACATATTTAAGAATTATGGTGCAAACACAAGAGTTCCGGTAATCCTACCATCCCTCACTCTCACATATGTAGGACGTAGGTTCACATATTATTAGATATCATGTTTCTGGTAATCCTTTTTTTTTCCAGAGTAGACAGGAATGTTCCATGATGACTGCGCAACTCCGTCATTGCGATCTTGCAGTCATAACGGGTGTTTCCTGATTTATTTACTGAATTTTAGATTCTTTTAGAGTGAATGGATCTGTTGCATACTTTTGCTACAACAATAGATAACCTCGATTCTTATGTAAATTTCGGCGAAAATAACGATGCACACATTAAAAACGTTCAAAATCCACTCATTAACTCAGGAAATCACTTCAATTTCAAACAGTCCGCGCTACACTAGATACTATTTGCACCGGTATACTACTACATAGACGGAACCACCGTGCATAAGTAAACAACATCGTAACTATAAAATGATGGACTTTCTCTTTTAATACGTAAAATAGAAGCTGCATTTGCTGTCTGATCTTTTTGGATTATCAAAGATTACAAAATAATATAAGAAATAATGTACGCATCTAAACGAAACATTCCAATGTTTGTAAGTTCTATTCATGTTTACATAAACGAGATGGCTCCATCTATGTAGTTATAAGTCGGTGATATAGTGTCTAGTGTAGCGCGGGTTGTTTGAAATGGAAGGTATTTTCTGAGTTAATGAGTGGATTTTGAAAGTTTTTAACGAGCGCATCGTTATTTTCGCCGAATTTTATGTTAGAAACAATGAGTTATATTGATGTAGCAAAAGTACGCAACAGACCCATTTCGTGCTTTCTGCTAGTTTTTCCATCAGAATTAGCTATTCATTTGCTTTACAGTAAAAGTTTGCGATAATCCCACTATAAATATTCACCAGGCCCATAAAATCTTGTTTTTGTTTTTGTTAGGTCTGACAACAATGCATGATATATTTCTGAATTAATACTCCAGCCACGCGGTCCATCAAAAGGCTCGGAGGGTGTTAAGATATGAGGAGGTGGACGCGGTGCCCTTCGTCGTCTTATGCGTCACTTCCATGGTTGCCAGATGAGTCACTGAAAAAAAAATTGCTGAATTTAACTCATTTTTAGTTCTTCAAATAGGCGGATCAAGCCATCTGGAAACCGCGCATTCTTCCTATTTAAATGTATGATAAACTAGCGATTCTTGAGGGGGCCATGGCCCTCTTACTAATCGATTATTTCTCATGCAATCAAAAGGGAAGAATACACTGTTGCCAAGTTCCGGGATCCGCCAATACCACTTAAGAAATATTAGTTTGATTAATTAAATTAGTCAAATTAACACAGCACGGAGGTAATTTAAGTATTTCGAACAGTCAATTAAACTAACAGTTTTTAAGTGGTGTCCGTACTATCTACTAAAAAAAAGTTAAATTCAGCACTTTCTTTTTCAATGTGGAGAAAATGTTCCCCGCTTTTCACTTGAAGCAGTGGCGACGCGTTAAAATTTGACAACAGTGTATTTTCTCCATTTAAATTCACCAGAAAAGTCGAACGCTTCAGTCATCGGCGATGAGCAGGCATTTCGACATTTTGAATGTGTTTGAATGGGAAAAAGGGACGTTGCCAAATCACACGTCTCGCCTTTGATTTTAAGAGTCTAGGAGAAGAACGATAAATGTCTTAAAAACCCATTTTCATTTTTAGCTGGAGGCAAGAGCAAATAAATAAGTAAATAATAATTAATTGAAAAAAAAAAAATAAAAAAAATTGATAAAAAATTAGTAAAATGTAAGAAAATGAATGAGGTAATCATGAAAAAACTTATAAAAAATAATAATAAATAGTAAATAATACAGAATAAATGATAAATTTGCGTCAAGGCCCATTTCATCTTTACGCAATCTGGTGCCGTAGATTGGAGAAAGAATAAAGATGAGAAGAAAATTAATGAGTGAATCCGAAGCACGAACCAAATAAAACTTGAAGAAATAAAGATGAGAAAAAGTCCGAATTTTTGGCCCTTTTTTTTCGATCTAAGACCATAGTGTCCATACATTGAAAAAAAAAAGATTACCAGAAACATGAAAGTATGAAAACCTATGTAAGAAACAGTACAATGGGTCTGTTGCAAACTTTTGCTACAACGATTAAGAGTGTGTAATCACATGTAAAATCGCATGAAAAGTCCATTAGTGGCATCAGAAAGTCATAAAATGCAGTAATAAACCCACAAGAGGCATTTAATGAAATCCAAAATGGCGGATAAATATCGAGCAATCTGTATGCATGCACCGTGAACATCCAAGGATGGCCAACTTTGACAACCTCACTGGAGGTAGAGGTTATGTGTTTGTTTACGTTGTGATTGGTTGTGATGAATATTGTGAGGTTGGCTATCCTTGAATGTTCATGGTGTATGCATACAGATTGCTCGATATTTTGCCGCCATCTTGGATTTCATCAAACGCCTTTTGTGAGTTTATTATTGCATTTTATGACTTTTTGATGCCACCAATGGACTTTTCAGGCAATTTTGTGTTAGAATAAGCACTCTTAACCCTTGTGAGCCTAAGGTATTTCGGTAACACAAAGGACTAAGGGGGGGTATTTTTGTACCCCAAGGATATTTTCATGCAGCACAGTCAGTATCAATAATTTTGAAACTTTAATGGGTGGATTATGTACTTAGTACCCTAAGAGAGTAATTTATGAGAAATTTGAGTAAATTTTTGCTATGTTGCTAAATTTACACCTTCTTTTAAAAAAAATGTCAAAATAAAAAAATGGAAAAAATGAAATGAGGTATCATCTTATTTTTCCATTTTTGATAAATTTCCAATTTTTTTTCAATGATCTGACTTAATATTCTTAATCTACATAAAATTTCCGTAAAATTCACTGTAATAGATGGTTCCAAACTTAAAACTGGCAGGACGAAGGGGGGTATATTTGTTCCTCAACACTTTAAATTTCTATAATATCGACAAAAATTCATAAAAATTAATTAAATTTGGTGGACGTGTTCTAAGTATCCTAACTTAAAATGTCATGAAGTCCCAAAAAATTTTGAGCAGTTTTGACAAAATGGCGTCAAAAAAACTGGCCTGGGGTACAAATCTACCCCCCCCCCCCTTAGGCTCACAAGGGTTAATCATTGTAGCAAAAGTTTGCAACAGACCCATTACCAGAATCCTAGTGTTTGTCCCATAGCAGTTCTTAATTTCTTTTTTTTTTTTTTACGAAATTCTATCTTTCTATGACCCTATTTTGGTATTAACACCAGAACTTTCCGGTCAAAGCACTAGACTTTCTGTCGTTCACTGTTGGGGCCGTTAGCACTACGACATACCGCGAGAGCGCGGTTTTCCGGTTTTGCTCTGATTAACGTTCGGAGCGGCCAGCTACCGATCCTCCCATCCCCTCCTGATCATCTTTCTCCTCCATAGGTCTACGCACCGCCAAAACGTCTCGAACCAAGGCTAATTGCTTTTTCTGCGTGTCCACGTGTGTATCGTCGTTTCTATATAGTGAAAGTGTGAGAGTGCTCTTCTCCTCCTTTTCTTCCCTTTTTCTACCCTTTCTCTACCCTTTGCTGATTTACGGTAAGATCTGACCAGTTATTATTTAGCTATAGTCCGTTTCATTTAAATAGAAGCTTAAGCTCGACTCTTTCCCCTACAAGTTTTACCCTCACTCTCGTACCTGCGATGACTCAAGACCCGTCCCGTCGGTCGGGGATTCCGCTCCGTCACAAGAGACTGTCCTTTGGATAGCTGACTGTCCGTTGTGACGGACGGAATCCCCGACCGATGGGGCAGGTCTTGAGTCATCGCAGGTACGAGAGTGAGGGTAAAACTCGTAGGGGAAAGAGTCGAGCTCAAGCTTCTATTTAAATGAAACGGACTATAGTTTAGGGATTTTCCCTTTAGGTGACTCCTGAAATGTAGGTTTCCTCAAAGACCTTTGTTCTCATGGTGTCCCTGTGTCTCCCTTTTGTTCCCAGTCCTTTTCCCTTGAGAGCTATGTGAATAAGTTACAAACAGCCCTCCTTCACTCGTTTTATTGAATTGATATTAATAATTTCTGCCGCAATGATACTTTAGTGATATGCACTAAAGTTCCTATTTTTGGCGTAGGTCAGGCCCCCAGACCCACAAATGCTAATCTAATGTTAAATTGAGCCTTTGACTGTCGCGCCTTGAGGTAGGCTATTCTTTCGTCGGTAGCTCCTTGTTACGAGGGGCGTTCAACTTATAAGTTTCCCTATTTTTTATCTATGGCCCTAATGGTGCTAGAAAAATTTTATTTATACAGTTAAATTTGCCAAATCCTCAGCTTTCCAACGGTATTTTTGTTTTTGAAATTTGAGCAATTTTTGTAGGAGAAAAAACTATATTTCTACACCCGTGTCGAAAAAGTCCCCGCCAACTTCTGAGTTGGGAAGTAAAAACTAACTTTGACACTTGGAATGAAGAACGCAAAACTTTAAAATAAAAGATACATTTTATTTTTGAAGTATTCCATTTTTACGACTTTTCCACATAATTTCCTTCCAGATTGATCAATTTTTCGAAGCGATGAACCAGCTTTTCAATACCTTGGGCGAAAAACTCTCGGTGTCTAAGGACTTGAAAAAATTCATCACGGTATCCTTCAGGTGGTCATCTGACTGGAACTTTACGTGCGATACTTTTGCCGACAAAATGTGATTATAATGCATCTCATGATCATCTTGGATAAGATATCACGACAAAAATTGAGCGCAGCAACAGGTATGGAGCGATAACGGCTCATTTTCGTCGCTAATCAGACGAATGCTGTTGTTCAAAACAGGCGAATACTTTTTGCTGAAAAAGTTGGCGGGGGACTTTTTCGACACGGGTGTAGAAAAATAGCTTTTTCTCCTACAAAAATTGCTCAAATTTCAAAAACAAAAATACCGTTAGAAAGCTGAAAATTTGGCGGATTTAACCGTATAAATAAAAATTTTCTAGCACCAACAGGGCCAGAGATAAAAAATAGGGAAACTTATAAGTTGAACGCCCCTCGTACATTAAGACTCTGTTCTGTGTATCGTAATGAGTCTGTTGCATACTTTGGCTACAACAATATAGAACCTTGATTCTTATGTAAAATTCGGCGAAAATAACGATGCGCACATTAAAAACGTTCAAAATCCACTCATTAACTCAGGAAATCACTTCAATTTCAAACAGCCCGCGCTACACTAGACACTATTTGCACCGGTATATTACTGCATAGACGGAACCACCGTGTGCATCAGTAAACAACATCGTAACTAAAAAATGATGGAATTTCTTTTTTAATACGTGAAATATAAGCTGCATTTGCTGTCTGGTCGTTTTGGTTTATCAAAGATTACAAAATAATATAAGAAATGTACGCTTCTAAACGAAACATTCCAATGTTTTTAAGTTCTGTTCATGTTTACATAAACGAGGTGGTTCCATCTATGTAGTTATAAGTCGGTGATATAGTGTCTAGTGTAGCGCGGGTTGTTTGAAATGGAAGGTATTTTCTGAGTTAATGAGTGGATTTTGCAAGTTTTTAATATGCGCATCGTTATTTTCGCCGAATTTTACGTTAGAAACAATGTGTCATACTGATGTAGCAAAAGTACGCAACAGACCCATTCGAGCGATCCCTTTGTCTTAACTCTTCGGCTACCGGGATTCCTCCCTCGATCCCTCGGTATTGTTCATTCACATATCGTTGTGCTTCCGGTAATATGACTAGAATCTGGTGTTATGACTATCGTTTTTTTTTTGTCTTTTGTTTGTTTTGTTTTGTTTTGTTTGTTTTTGTTTTTTTGTTTTTCAGTGATAGTGCCAAAGAATAATACAATCAGAACGGAAACTCTGTCGGATTTTGAAGCAAATTCATGTCGCGTCCGCCATGTTGGGATATAGGATGTTTACATCTGGATTCACGCGCAAAAAAAAAAAAAAAAAAAAAAAAAAAAACAAGTTGGAACTTGCAACACTGGAACAGTGTTAGCAAAGAGAGCATGAGTGTCGGCCGTAAATCATTGTAAGTGTGGAGTTCCATATTGATAGTACAAAACTGCGACAAAGTCAATCGCAACGCTGCATTTGTGTTTGTATAACAGTGATCGCTGTAAAAATAACTTGATAGGTCAAAGTGGGAATGAAAATTTACTTATAGCGTGTTGAAACAGTTGTTCACGAGGCGAGGTGAATACTGTGGTTTTGAAAATCGATTTCGATAGTGATAGTTCCTTTAAAATCGGATGACGCAATACCAATCCTAGCAAGCCGTAAAGTCTAGTTTAGTTATTTGGGACTTTTTTAGATTTCTCTCGCCTGAACCAAAGTCATCAGGAAGGAAATTCTTAATACCAATCCTAGCAAGCCGGAAAGTCTAGTCTAGTTATTTGGGACTTCTATAGAATTTTCCTCGCTTGAACCAAAGTCATCACGATGGAAATTCTTCGTCTTTATGGTTTCAGCTCTTTTTGTCTCAGATTAAAAAATGAATGTTAATATTGATCAAATGTCATCCGACACTCATCAAGGCCCTTAAGGAACGTAATATGAACTTGAAAAAAGCTCATTCGATTTTTAAGGGAGCTTAAACGGTCCATGAGAGACGAAATTCGCGGATACAGAGTATCCACAGCTTATTTCAATGTTCGATCTGACAAGACCGTGCGCCTTTGAAAAATCGATATCTCGATAGTGAATCGATGTATTGCAATTCGGTTTGCACCGGTCGAAAGCGCTTGCTTGTGACTGACAACCTCGAAAATTTCAGATCCATCCGAGTTTATTTAATGACCTTACAGGACCTCTCGCGGCCGCAGTTAGACATTTCTTGTCAGAGTTACGCTGAAACGGGGAGTAGTTTGATATTTTTAATAAGTCCCCCTAAGATGATATTTTTTGGCTCGAAACTGCATTGAGCCCTCTCGGGACATCATTGGGACCCGAAAAAAAGCGGAACCGATATAATACGGCACACGACTGGTTCGTGAGAGACGAAATTCGCCTTTTTCCAGCCTCCAGCGCCCCTCTAAGGTCGATCTGACAAGACCGCACGCCTTTGAAAAATCGATATCTCGAGAACGAATCGATGGATTGCGCACTGCGGTTTGGATTGGGCGGTAGCTTCAGCTTTTAGATAATTCTTGAAAAAAATTCAGATCCATCCAAGTTTTTAAACGGATCTTATGGGACCTCCCGCGGCCGCAGTTAGACATTGTACGTGAGACTTACGCTGGAGTTGGGGCCACGCCCCCCCCCCCGATATAGACTTTATCGGTCCGACATTTGTCAGGGCCCTTAATGAACTTCATGTGAACTCAAAAAACTCACATATGACTTCTCACGGCGCATGCTAGGTCCATGAGAGTCGAAATTCGCGGATTTTAGAGAATCTTAGATTTCTGACCCTACACCGCGCGCCTTTGAAAAATCGATATCACGAGAGTAAATCGATGTATCGCAATTCGGTTTGGACCGATCAAAAGAGTAAGCTTACCGGTACTCGCCGTTAAAATTTTGGATCCATCTGATTTCATTTTGAGACCTTACTTGAGTTACTTGGATCCCAGTTGGAATTATTTTTTCGGAGTTACGCTGGCAAGGGGGTCGCTCCCTCTCTTGGAAAACTGTGGAGGGGGCCCTTTGCTGGGGCATACATTCTATTTTTCACTTTTTTTTTTTTTTTTTTTTTTTAATTTATATATTTGTGTCTAATCTAAGTTGGGGGAGGAGGAGGAGAGTACCTGCAAGTCAACCGGCAATTTACTTTTGATAGTGGCTGCGGGTCGAGGGTGCGGATTGCGGACTTTTAACTTGTTATGGGGTTTACAGGGTGGCCGTGTCTAAACTTATGAGAAAAGAAGGCAACCACAGACCGAAAGAACGTTCAATTTCTGGTTCAGAGACCATGGACAAAGACATGGGCACCCGCAAAACAATTGCCCGGAGGGGCAACTTTTTGAATGTCAATGGAAGGTCTAGGGGACACCACCTAGAGACGGGCAAGTCTAGAGAACCCCCCCCCCCACTTCCGCCCAAAATAGAAAATAAATCAATTATCCTTCCAAATGGTAGAAATTGTAAGTGATTGTAGCATGTAGTTGTATCAAAAGTAATTCTATTTTTGACGTGTTTGATATTATGAATAAAGTGACAGCATCAGATGATAGAAATAGTAAAAAGCAGTAGTTAGAGTACAACTATTCCTTCTTTATTTTCATTGTCCTGATGAATTCTAAGAGTTAACCTATTTAAATTAACAAAACCAAAACTCTTGCCTATACATTCTCTAATCATGTAATTATCGACCAGAGGATTCTGAATTTTCAAGGAAGTTCGCAAAATTCTCGTTGCCAACGGTAGTTGCCAATGTAGACACGTTCATACTAGTAGATTTTAAAACTTCTTTCGGCGAGGGAGATGACGGGTGGGAAGGATGATGTCGTCTGAATCAGGAGGGGGTGGGGTAAAAATCAGGGGGAGGTCTAGATCTGGGGGGAGAGGAATCCTGAAACTGGGGGGCGAGCTGTATAGTGGCAAGGGGTGGTTGGGCACCACTGCTTAGGGGGGGGGTACTTCCCGCCCTGCCCCCCCCCTAAATTACGCCCCTAATTAAAATTGTAAAGTAAACTAAGAATAAAGTTTGTTAACTCTTACTCCTTTCGTTATTATTTGATCTTCGAATGTTCCGATTCTTTTTTATTGTAAAGTTTTGATTTTTCTGAATTAGGGGGGGGTGCCCATTGACAGATAAGGGAGAAAGGTAAGTGTAGGAATTTGCACGGGAATCCGGCGTAGTGTGCCGCAAAAATTACTACCAATGGCGGATCCAGAAAATTCTTTAAGGGGGGGGGGGCTTCACGCCTATGAATTTTCAAATTCGCAGGGAGGAATTTATGGGATTTTTTCTGTTGAAAAAAGGCAAAGGCTACCGTGAGTTGGGGGGGGCGTGCCTTTCCCGAATCCGCCGCTGATTACCATGTAACACTGAGCCACGATGACCGATGTCGCATAAAACCAGGTAGAAGACCCGTGGCGGGCGTGGCATCCGTGATGGCTGTGAAATTGGGATGAAGTAGATGGACACACATCATTCATGCAATCTGCACAACGCGGCAAGCAACTGTTGTAGGCGTAGGTGCAGTAGTTCGTGGGGAGGGCAAAGGGGACGGGAGGTCGTCGCAAAACCATGGACGAAGATATAACTAGACTGTTGTTAGTCCTGTTTTGCTCTCGACCCCAGCGCTCCAAGCAGCGGTCAGCTGAACTACTCTTTCAAGTGAGCGATCCTGGCGATGTGTCCATGCTCACATGCTGTGCTACTGCTAAAACCGTTGTTGGAGTTGGTCTGTTATGGCATGGCTGTCAACTGTTGTCGGCGACCCAAGAGGATCAGATAACTCAGTATCTCAATGGAAGATCGAAAGCAAGGGAAATCCAGAATCAACTTTGGACAAGGTAACAGAAATCATCAGCAAATTAAAAGAGTCGCCTGATCTCTACTAATAAAACAAATGTCTATGTACTCTTTCTTGTTTGATTCCGTTTTGAGGTTAACTGTGGTGTATAGTATTTCAGTCCTTGATTAATCATTTTCGACAATTCAGGAATCTTTCAAGAAATACTCCAGACGTTTGCTTTTTAGCGGATTTTGCTTCCTTTTAATTCGCTGATCATTTGTTCCCTTCGTTCAATCGTGATTCAAATTACCTACACGGTATACATTTGCGGGAAGGCATGGGAGAAAGGGAGCCGGAGCGGCCACCGCTGCAGCGTTTCGCTTTTAGTTGACCCTTACTGCTGCTTGGAGCGCTGCGGTCGCGCTCGAAAACCCGCTAACAGGTTTTAACACGGGCGGAGATAGGAAGTCGGCAGTTCTTAGTTATATCTTCGTCCATGGCTCGGAATGGTCTTAAAATTTTCCTTAGGATTTGATCTAGAACGCAACGTTCTTACATTTTCGAAAAGTTAACTCTAGCTCTCGCAATTAACGATTAAAGGCGGAAAAAGCATGGTTTCAGGACCGCGGAACAGTGGCGTTATCTAGCGGATGAGAATCTTACTACAGGTCGCTGAGGATTCACCTTAAAACGCAACGCCGATCGCGTTCCCCAAACGAACTCTTTTAGCGGACCGAAACATCAACAATAACAGGATTGGAAATTTGAAATCATCTAAATGCATTTTAAATCGCAGAATACACGAAACATGGACACAATCCTCTGATATAAAACCCCAATATCTCATACAGAAAATTTCGTTGAAGTCTGATCCAAATTAGTAACGTAATTACATTCCCAAAAATGCTTAACCTCAATCTTGGCCAAAAACTCCCGCCACAAAGAAAAAGCGACAAATTGGGAGGACACCGGATTGGCGGAATCACATGGGTCAATCGGTCCTCGAGGACCCGTTCTCGATACTGAAACCAAGCGATCCCCCGAGCGGACCCCCGAACCATGCCGTTCCTATAAGAAAAGCATTATTGACCTTGTAGAAACGATTTCAATAGAGCATGACACTCATGCTCTAAAAAAAATATTGGACGTGATTCGCGAAATTTTCATTCTGAAATGCCATGAGAATAAAAGGGAGGCCGGAAACTTAGGATTTCTTTCCAGAATTTACAGAAATAAATGAGTTTCAACACAAATCACATTCGTCCGCCATGTTGGGATATAGGACCACAGCGTCTATTGGTGCCGTTAAATTCCAAACTTGCTTCCATTGGCTCTTTATGGGAGTTTCCGTTCTGATTGTATTATTCTGTGATAGTGCCTCGTCACAAAAAGCGGGAGTTAAACAAACTAAAAGTATATTTATCTGTAGATTTCCCGGTATCGTTTCGAGATGACAACGTCGAAACTCGGGCTCTCCTCGACAAGTCCTTAATCTTTGGAGATTGTGGGAAACGACCGGAGCGAGAGCTGCGCGGACCGCGGAAGTCGATCCGATGAGGCGATGAGCGTTGCCACCACCGTTTTGCCGACGGCGCGGGAAACTTTTCACCGTAAAGAACAGGGCTGCCGTTTTGCGTATAATCAATGCTATTTTTCTATTCACCGATGATTCCACCGGTTGAAAAAAGATTACACATTTCAGTTCAGTGTATTACTGTAATGAACTAAAATACTCGCATCTGTAATCTTTTCTCAACCGGTGGAGTCGTCGATGACTTTAAAAAACTTGCAGATATTTTAATTACTTAACCGAGTTTCCACCGATTAAGGAAAGATTATAGATCAGAGTATTTTCGTGCATTACAGTCATGCACTGAACTGAACTGTGTAATCTTTTCTCAACCGGTGGAATCATCGGTGAATAGAAAAATAGCATTGATTATACGCAAAACGGCAGCCCTGGTAAAGAAGTCGGATGTCAAGTCCGGCTTATGCAATCAGAGCGGATGGGGGCTAAGGGACAAGGAAAGAGAGGAGAAGAGGGGGGAAGCAACAGCAGCAGCGGGTCATTTCAGGGATGGATTGTTTACAGTGGTGACGTCACGAACAAAATTGGATCCCAACAAATGTTTCTGTCTCACTCACTTTCTCAAAGTTTCTCAACAGAAATCAGATCAGCCAAATATTAAAAAAAAATAGTAAAGGTGGCTCTTGAAATTTGGCAACCATTTGTTTTGCCATTTCAACATACGCAAAAGTATCGATTTCTTGGGGGTGCAATGCACCTCTTGAACATCGATAATTTTTCTAGATTTGAATACAGAGGATCCGCTGTCGCAAAATGGGGCTGTTGCACACTTTTGCTATTTATTTGCGATTCAACAGTCGATTCTGCGGGCCGATCATTTACTTTATCGTTAAACCGATCGTTAAAACTGTCTACGAGTGATGCTATTGGTCGAAAATAGCAAAACTTGGCTGTTGCTATGGTAACCATCGTTATGAGTCTCGTTTTATAAAGGCTATTCATGAGTAACCTTTAAAAAACGGACACTATAACGATGGTTACCATAGCAACGCCTAAGTTTTACAATATTCGACCAATAGAATCACTCATACACAGTCTTAACGATCGATTTAACGATGAAGTAAATGATCGGCCCGCAGATGTAAAAACCTCGAAAAATAACTATGGCAGCACTAAAAACTTCCGAAATCCACTCTTAAACTCAATAAACGCTTTTATTTATGAGAGCGTAATGGTGGCTGAGGGCAGTAAAAATTAGAGATTCCTATCTTAATTTCGCCACTCTTTCTATGCTGACGAGGATGATTCACAGAGTAATTAGTCATCAGAGTGATGATCCACATCCGATGAATGGTACCGCAACACCTAGTGACACCGGTGTCAAATGAAAGTCGTCTCTTATTGGTCACTTCTTGATGGAGTTACAGTATTGTTTGATTCTCCCATTGTTACTACCCTCAGCCACCATTACGCCCGAGCAAATAAAAGCGTTTATCGAGTTTAGGAGTTGATTTCGGAAGTTTTCAGTGCTGCCATCGTTATTTTTGGAGGTTTTTACACTATAATCGACTATTAAATCGCTTATAGCAAAAGTGTGCAACAGCCCCATTGCACGCGCTGCCACTGTAAAATAGTGTATGCTAATAACAGTCGAAAAACACCAATGATGCTGTAGCACACTTTTGCTATAAGCTGTTTTTAGGGGTCGATTCAGGGGTGAAAACCTTAACAAATAATAATGGTAGCACTAAAAAACTCACGAAGTCCACTCCCAAACTCATGAACTGTTTTTAAAATGCGCGAACGTAACGTTGTCGTAGGACACTAATAATATTTGATCAATGGTCACTCTCTCTCTCTCTCTCTCTGTATGTTAAGAAGGAAAATTCACAGATTAATTAGACAACAGAGAAGTGATCTATATCCGATTAATGGTACCTGTACCTTGACACCTTGTGAGACCGTTGTCAAATGCAAGTCACCTCTTCTTGGTCACTTGCAGTATTATTAGATGGAAATCTCCCATAGTTAATGTCCAACGCCGCCATTATGCTCGCGCTTTTAAACTTAGTTTATGTGTTCAGGGAAGGATTTCGTCAGTTCTTAGAGCTAGCGTCGTTATTTTTACAGGTTTTTCCTTCTAAATCAACCCTTAAATGGGGCTATTGCATACTTTTGCTACAAGCGATTTTACAGTCGATTATGGCGTAAAAACCTCAAAAAATAACGATGGCGGCACTAAAAACTTCCAAAATACTCTCCTAAACTCAATAAACACAGTTATTTGCGCGAGCGTAATGGTGGCCGAAGGCACTAACAATGGGAGATTCCTATCTTACTTTCGTCACACTTTCTATACTGACAAGGATGATTCACAGAGTAATTAGTCATCAGAGTGATGATCCACATCCGATGTATGGTGCCGCAACACCTAGTGACACCGGTGTCAAATGAAAGTAGTCTCTTATTGGTCACTTCTTGATGGAGTTTCAGAATTATTAGATGGGAATCTTCCATTGTTAGTGCCTTCGGCCACCATTACGCTCGCGCAAATAACTGCGTTTATTGATTTTAGGAGTGGATTTTGGAAGTTTTTAGTGCCGCCATCGTTATTTTTAGAGGTTTCTACGCCATAATCGACTCTTAAATCGCTTATAGCAAAAGTGTGCAATAGCCCCATTACTTCCAGAAAAATTGTGCAACAGCTCTATTGGAAGGTTTTGGGGGCGAGCCGAAGAGGTTACCTTTTTGCCCCGGGCTGCACTCTCCGAGGACAAAACCAGGGTAAGCAAAAAATAAGGTTAGCAATTCCCAAAATGTATCACCAAAGGTGTACAAGCAAAATGAAAAGTCGGCCCTCCACGTTCGTGGAGGGCCGCAAAATTGCAATCTTACACGGAAAAAAAACTGGTAGAATTTATCATCTGCATATAGCTGTTTTTGGAGTGTGCTATCAAGTATGGTAAATTTTACCATCATATGGTAAATACAACGTGTACCTTGTGGTGAAATGTACCAACAGGCTATTTTAATTTACATCAAAGATACGTTGAATTTACCATATGACGGCAAAATTTACCATACTTGATAGCAGACTCCGAAATCAGCTACGTAGATGGTAAGTAAATTCTACCAGTCTTTTTTTTCCAGTGTGCCCCACCTCTGCGGGAACCTCGGTACGCCCTTGGAAGATTTTATGCAAATATGAACCAACTGCTATGGATTCACTATGGAGTTGGTTCCTTTCTGCATAAAGCCACCCATATCTGAGGAGCTGGGTGCAAAAACAGCACTTCTACTATTCAGAACAGATTCGGAAAGTGCCATAATTGCACTCAACTCCTCAATGGAGCTGTTGCAAACTTTTGCTCCAGGCTTATTAACAGTTGATTATGGGGTAAAACCCTGAAAAATAACGATTTACGCACTAAAAAATCACGAAATCCACTGCTAAACTCACAAAATGCTTTTCAACGTGAGGCCGCTCAAATCTAATGGCAATTGTTTGCTTCTACTTCTTCTTGTGTGGTGTTGCGAGAACACCTCGTGTAGATGGCGCTGATTGAAGATAGGGAAACCCAATGTAAACCGCGGCCCCGGTCGCCATTACAGTCTCGCGTTTAAAAGCATTTTGCGAGTTTTGGAGTGGATTTCGTGATTTTTTAGTGCGCTAATCGTTACTTCTATACAGGGTTTTACCCCATTATCAACTATTAATAGGGCTGCAGCAAAAGTTTGCAACAGCTCCATTATTGAGAGCCGAGTCTTAAAAGAGAAGATATCCTGCGAAGGAAACAAAAAAGGGCGTGATAGGAATTGACTAGCTCTCCCACGCTTCAATCTGTGTTCGGCGTTTGGCGGATGGTCGCGGCGCGGCGGTGGTTGTCGAGTGTCTTCCTATAAGGAGCGGGTCGGTGTAGTGCGAGCTGCGGGTGGCTCGGGCGCCGCGTGTTTAACGCGTATCGCGTTTCGCGGGTTGCGTCGGTCAGCTTCCCGGCGATGTTTGCTGCGGTCATATTGTGCTCCAGCTCTTTGCGGTTCCCTTTCAAGGCGGACCTTTTAATGATTTAACTCTCGTTCGGGTACCTCCGTGGACTCGTTATATATATTTATCGGAGGAGAAGCGTTCGAACGCGGTGAGAGAGCGTTGCATTTCACTAATCTCGAAGTCGAAAGTTGCCTCGCGATTGTGATCCCCCGCGGATTTTCTATATATAGGTATAGAGGATCCAACCGTTTATTGCCAGGCCGCAGCTATTCTTCCCTCTCACCTCTCGCAGTTCCTCACTCTGCCCCCTTCTCTCTCTCTCTCTCTCTCTCTCTCTCTCTCTCTCTCTCTCTCTCTCTCTCTCTCTCTCTCTCTCTCTCTCTCTCACTCTCTTTCTCACTCTCTTTTTCCTTCTCACCCTCTCTTTCTTGCTCTTTCTCTCTCGCTCATCGCTTTCTCTATCTTTCTCTCTCTTTGCCATTTCTTCGAAATTTAGGTATCATCATCCCCTTGATTTTCACTCGCACGCTACCCGCGCATTGTTCTTGTATTATAGATCAATTTTCAGCAAATTGAGCTCGCTTTCAAGGTTTCGCTCAAATGGATATGGCCAGATCTTACATATAAAATTATGCGAAGAATTAAAAGATCAACACAAAAGTCTAAAAGTCACTCCCAAATTGGTGAAAACTTAACCTTTTCGGTCATGAAGTATGAAAGAGAAGAATTTTAAAAGCTCTTAAGCGGACGCTGCGACGAGTGGCTTAATCTGGGGATATCAATACACCCCTTAGCTTATTAGGCTTTTAATTAAAGAGCTGAAGTAAATCTCGGTACAATAATTATTCTTTCAATCACCATTACGCTTGAGCTGATTTTTTTTTTTTTTTTTTTTTTTTTTTTTTTTTTTTTTTTTTTATATCATAAACAAACATTTTGCTCTTTGCCTAGGATTGCTGTTTGCTTGCGACATACACTGAGAAAAATTTCCGATCGATTCAATGAATTTTCCGATAGGATATTCCCGCGCTTTAATTCCCATAGAAATAATCGGAATTCCATAGAGACAATCGGAAGTCGTGTAGATTCAAGCGCGCCGACTATTGCAAGGATAGATCTTATTTTTGAAATAAGGCGAAACACATCTATGGTTCTATTCTTATAGTTTTAACAGCCTCTTTTTTCTCAGTGTATATACCCTTGCTCTTTAATTCAATGGCCAAAATTACTGTCACAAAGTTTCGCTTTCATTTTGTGTTACAATCTTTATATGGAAAATTTAAAAGTTGCGTTGGGGCTGCGATGCGGGCAAAAATCATATTTCGAACAACCAAAAACCATGAATAATTAACTAAAATTAGCATATTCATTCATAAGATGAATGAAACTTCTAATAAGAATACTTAGTTATTTACTAATAAGAATAACATGAGAATAATTAGAATAAGTTTAGTTTATTTATTGATTATTTATATTCGTGGTTATTCACAAAATGACTTTTGCCCATCACTGTGGGGAGGGGGGAAGGGGTAGGTATAAACATTTTTAATCACCGATGCATTGAGAGGGAAAAAAGGCGCTTTAAGTCTCTCGACCAGCGGCGGTTCGTGCAATTTGGCAACAATGTTTTCTCTCCATTTGATTCTATACAAAACAATCGATTCAATAGTGAAGCAGCGCTTTACCTGCAATCGATTGTTTTTCATACATTCAAATGGAGGGAAAACATTGTTGCCAAATGAGTCTGTTGCACACTTCGGCTACAGCGTTTTAAAGTAACAATTCCAATGTAAAAAGCCGAGAAAATAACAATGGCAGCATCAGAAAACACTAAAATTAAGTAATTAACTCACAAATTGCGAAAAACACTAGACACTATTCACCCCTGTATCTTTCCACCACGTGCACGATATTTCGCGAAATTAGCGCGGCACATTCAATAATCACGGCCGGGCCGACTGTCATCACAGATGACTTCGTAAACAAATAAACAGTAAACACTGACGGCGTCTGCTCGAGTTCTTAAGTTTCAATATTCTCAATTCCTCACAAAAGGTTGTGAAAGGTACGGAAACCGATATTTGTGTCGAAAACTTATCAAAATGAAACAATAACACACAGGAAATCCAAGGATGATTCCAACTTCGATCATCATGCTTGGAACTCCTATGTGTTATTGTTTCATTTTGATAAGTTTTCGACACAAATATCGCTTTCCTGACCTTTCACAACCTTTTGTGGGGAATTGAGGATATTGAAACGTAAGAATTCGAGCAGACGCCGTCAGTGTTTACTGTTTATTTGCTTACGAAGTCAGCTGTGAGGACAGTCGGCCGTGATTATTTGAATGTGCCGCGCTAAATTCGCGAAATATCGTGCACGTGGTGGAAAGATACAGGGGTGAATAGTGTCTAGTGTTTTTCGCAATTTGTGAGTTAATTACTTAATTTTAGTGTTTTCTGATGCTGCCATTGTTATTTTCTCGGATTTTTACATAGGAAATGATACTTTAAAACGCTGTAGCCGAAGTGTGCAACAGACCCATTGCACGAGCCGTCACTGCTCTCGACTATTCTCATACCGCCAATGATGCACTCGTAAGTTCTAGTACACCACTTCTGAATAGTGAAAGTTCGTGTTTACACCCGTTTTCTCGAATTTAAGTGTGCGGTTATTGAATGTGTTATCTGAAAGGAATTCAACTATCGTTTGATTTTTCCTTCCACTCACATCCTTTTCCTGGTGCTCTCTGCTTCTTCTTCCTCATCAATTTATTGATTACATTATTTACACAATACCGTACTTCCGCTTTTGCAAAAATTGAATCACCCGTACCCCTCTACTCCTCCTAGCTCTTTTTGATATTTTTTTTTTCTATTTCTCATTTTCCCTCTCTTTCTTCTTCGTATTATTTCTCCTTGTCTGTGATAAAAGTTCCGAATGTAATCATAAACTCAAATATATTCGTATTTAATGACGTCTCTCACGCGACGCCCAGTTGGAGTAAATAAACGATTTAGTAGTCAAGAAATGAACACGTCAAAATCACCAAAAATCATCGCAAACAAGCCTCTAAATGCACAGAAAAAATGTAGGTTGTGAGCAAACCGCAATCTTAGGGATTGAGCAAGCCACTTATTTACAATAAGAAAAAATTCAGATCAAGCTTATAATGGTGACTTTTAAAATAATTATATCGAGATTTAATTTAGCTCATTCTAAAGTGATCACGAAGAAAAAGAACCTTGGGTTCATATGGAGCACCGAGGGTGTTCAGTTCCAGTAACCAAAAATGTCGGTTGTGAACACAGAGCTTCAGTTAGGAGTACCGAAGTCTTCAGTTGGAACGAAAGGTGAGTCACAGTATTAGTTACACTTAACGAAATCTTCGGTACTTCTTCTAATTGAAGTTCGGTACTCACAGACGAAAACTTCGGTTACTGCAACCGAACACCTTGGTGTTCCATATCAACCCGACTTTAGCTCTCATAACCGAATTATTTTATCCGTGAAATAAGCTAACGATCTTCTTTTGATTGAATTTTAATTTATTTAATTGCATCTATCATAATACATGTCAGCAGCAATAAGCTGAAATTTAAGAGTCTGGGGATTTAATCTAATAGGTTTTAATGATATTTTTATACTTAATTGATTTTAGTTTTCTTGAATTTTGGCTGTTAGAAAGGTGATTTCTGACTACAGTGCGACTGTAGTTAGAAAGAAAGTGGAGGCGTAAGTCTACGTTAGTAGACGAAGTGGTCAGTGGACCCAGAGCGCGCCGGAAACTTATTTCTGTAAGAGCAAAGCTATTTGTTGAGCGTTTAATGCTTTTAAAGTCGTAAATTCTACGACCTTATATTGAGAGCCGTATACAACCGTTAAGCTTTGGCGCGCGCCTTTCTTCACTGCCATAAAAATCAGTTGGGAGCAAAATTAGCCACACATCAGATTTCAACAACGGAACGCCAGCTCCTGCTTCCTCCAAGACCCAGGTCAGTTCCGTTTGCCGAACCGGAAAAAATACGAGCTCGTACTTCTCGAGTTTCTAGTTTTTTCTCTCTCTCTCTCCCTCCCTCTCTCTCTCTCTCTTTCTCTCTTTCTCTCTCGTTCTCTCTCTCTCCGAATTTTATTTATTTTTCCAAATATTTCTTTACTTTTTGCCATTTAATTTTTTACGTACTTTCTCACTTGTTAATACTTTATTTTTCCAGATATTTTCTTTCCTTTCGCCTTTAATTTTTTAGGTACTTTCTCACTTGTTAATACTTTATTTTTTTCTCTCTCTCTCTGTAACCCCGCGGAATATTAGTTGATTTGGATTTTGTTTTCTGTTCGAAGTTTTGCTTACTGTGCTTCACTTTCGTGTTTATTGCTGCTTTTTGAATTTGTATATTAATTCTTAGTAGCCTCGTTATTTTTTTCTATCTTTTGTTTAGGTTTAGGTTTACGTAGGTTCAGTTTTGGTAATGGTTGTAGATTATGTGGTGGAATAGGTATTGACCCTAAATTTTGCATATGGCTCATACTTTTCTCTTTTTTTTGTTTTTTTTTTCTTTCTTTCTTTCTTTAAATTTGTATTATTTTCCTGTAGTTTTTATTTAAGGAAAGCGTAACATCAACATCATTTCTCCCTCTCTCTCTCTTCCACTCTTTCCTCTCTCTCTCTCCCTCCCACTCTCTCTCTCTGCTCTGCTCCATTTTTAGCCTCAATTCTTAATACATGCAACAGCTGGACACTTGATGGAAAAATTGAGAGAACTTACTATTTGCATATTATTTTGCCGATATCGTCAACCAGGCCAGCCATATCGAGGGGAAACATGTCTTCAAGTTATTTGTCAATAATGACATTGCGCGTGCATTACAGTATGATTGTTGAATATCAAAGGGGCAAAAGAAGAAGAAGGAAAAGGTCGAGAAAAATGGACTCAATATACAGGGTGTCCCAGACCACCCGTGTAGGTACTTTTTCTTGAAAACGGCTGGGAGTAGAGAGCTGAAACAAAAAAGTCAGATAGGGAATTGACCCCAAAGAATTCAATGAAAATATTTTCAAAGCCCCCCAAGGCCCCCCGGGGGGGTTTTGGGGGGGGTTCGAAACACATTTTTCCATTTTTGGCGGGAAAAAGCCTATAAAAGGTACAAAAAAAAGTTCAGATCCTATAAGAGCAACTCATTGCCGACATTTTTGGTCCAGTCAATTTTTCCAGAAAACCCCAATTTTTGGGGTTAGGGGCCCCTTTTTGGGGGGGAAATTTTCAATCGGCCACTGTGACCACACTATTCAATATTTTTCAAAAAACTAAAAACCATCTGAAAGAAGAGATCAAGACCTTTCGATTGATGTGCCACATAATAACTAAAAGTGAAAAATTAAGGCCCCCACTGAGATTCCAAAATTTGGGGGTCTTTAGGCCCCCCCACGTAAAAAAAGTCAAATAGCAAGGTATGGCTTGTGATACATTGATCGAAAGCCCTCAAAGAGTAGAATAAGATGGCGCAATCCAAAATCGTCTAAAATCATTACTTTCAAAATGGCGGCCATTTGAAAATTATGGGTGTTCAAAGGTAAGTCCTGGGAAAAGAGTCCAAGGTTGAACGATACATTGATTGAAAGGCCTTAAAAAAAGCAAACGAATGGCGCAAACCGCAAATCAATCCGCCTCTTCAATCAAAAGTTATGACCGATTGAATCTTAAAGGGCTCAATGAGGCCTATTTAAGGCTGCTTAAATTTTAAACGGTCATAACTTTTGATTGAAGAGGCGGATTGATTTGCGGTTTGCGCCATTCGTTTGCTTTTTTTAAGGCCTTTCAATCTATGTATCGTTCAACCTTGGACTCTTTTCCCAGGACTTACCTTTGAACACCCATAATTTTCAAATGGCCGCCATTTTGAAAGTAATGATTTAAGACGATTTTGGATTGCGCCATCTTATTCTACTCTTTGAGGGCTTTCGATCGATGTATCACAAGCCATACCTTGCTATTTGACTTTTTTTACGTGGGGGGGCCTAAAGACCCCCAAATTTTGGAATCTCAGTGGGGGCCTTAATTTTTCACTTTTAGTTATTATGTGGCACATCAATCGAAAGGTCTTGATCTCTTCTTTCAGATGGTTTTTAGTTTTTTGAAAAATATTGAATAGTGTGGTCACAGTGGCCGATTGAAAATTTCCCCCCAAAAGGGCCCATAACCCCAAAAATTGGGGTTTTCTGGAAAAATTGACTGGACCAAAAATGTCGGCAATGAGTTGCTCTTATAGGATCTGAACTTTTTTTTGTACCTTTTATAGGCTTTTTCCCGCCAAAAAAGGAAAAACGTGTTTCGAATCCCCCCAAAACCCCCCCGGGGGCCTTGGGGGGCTTTGAAAATATTTTCACTGAATTCTTTGGGGTCAATTCCCTATCTGACTTTTTTGTTTCAGCTCTCTACTCCCAGCCGTTTTCGAGAAAAAGTACCTACACGGGTGGTCTGGGACACCCTGTACATATAAGTGGAAATCAGATGATGTGGGAGAGAGAGAGAGTGTATACAGGGTGCTGAAAAACTGTTCCCGAATATTTCAGGGGCAGATTTTACAGGTCAAAATAAGACCTTTTTTTCCTATAAACATGGGTCCGAAATTGCATTCTTTTCGAGTTACAGTGTTGCGAAATTTCCGAAAAACAAATTGAAAAATTGTCATAACTCCCTCGTGAATTTTTCTTAATGCTCGTAAATAGGTACTCTGGTGTAGTTTTAAGCGTTCTTGCCGATTTTGGCCGTGAAAATACTGTATGCGAAAATTTGAGGGGGGCTATGGGGGTTTTTCTTGATTTTTCTCACTTTTTTTGGCCAAATTATGTGAAAACATACCTCCGGATTCATTGAACCCAAAAACGATTAGCTTTACTCAAAAGTTCGTAAAAAATATGCATTTTCAGTCCCCACAAGTTTTTCCAATTCGTAAACCATTTCCGAGAAAATCGTCCGTGAAGTTGCAGAGGTCGGCCAATATAATCGCCTTTTCTTTGATTCTGTCAATTCTTGGCCGACTTCTCCAACCTCAGGGACGATTTTCTCGGAAATGGTTTACGAATTGGAAAAACTTGTAAGAACTAAAAATGCATAATTTTTACGAACTTTTGAGTAACGCTACTCGTTTTTGGGTTCAATGAATCCGAAAGCATGTTTTCACATAATTTGGCCAAAAAAAGTGAGAAAAATCAAGCAAAACCCCCATAACCCCTCTCAAATTTTTGCATACAGCATTTTCACGGCCAAAATCGGCAAGAACGCCTAAAACTACACCAGAGTACCTATTTACGAGCATTAAGAAAAATTATCGAGGGAGTTATGACAATTTTTCAATTTGTTTTTCGGAAATTTTGCAACACTGTAACTCAAAATGAATGCAATTTCGGACCCATGTTTATAGGAAAAAAAAGTCGTATTTTGACCTGTAAAATCCGCCCCTGAAATATTCGGGAACAGTTTTTCAACACCCTGTAAATGAATGAATTGTTTAAGAGTGGCAGTATTAGGGCCAATACTGGCCCTCTCTTCTACATAACCAACACTAAGAAACAAATACAAAGAAATAAAGTGACGTAAATTAAGAAATATATTTAAATGATTAAAATTAATAGTAAAAAAAAAATATTGATGAATGGGTGATAAAAAGTGAGTAGTAAAAAAATATAAGAAATTATCAAAAACTATCAAAATTTAATTTTATAAAAAAAAAAAAAATAAACTAAAGTGAATAAAAAAGTGAATAAACAAAAAATTAGAAATTGAATAAAAAAAGATAAAAAAGGTGGAATAGGGGAGGAAAAAGGTGGGAGAGGGGTGAAGAAGAAGGGTAGGAAGGAAGAAAATAAAAGAAATGAAACCTGCCTTTGACCATTGTCTCAAAATGAAAGTTGAAAAAAAAAAAAAACAAAAAACAAAAAAATGATAATAATAATAATTAACAAATGCAACATAGATAACAACCTAGAGAAAAAGAGAGAGAGAGAGAAAGAGAGAGAGGGGGGGGAGAGGGAGAGAGAGAGAAATGGGAGGGATGAAAGTTTTCTCCCTCCCCCCGGGAATCATCCTGTGAAAAATTATGAGAGTGTTTTAGATAGATAAGGCGCAACATTTTGATGGAGAGTTTGGGTCGTTCGGGCGTGCTCCTCGCGAATTGCTAGTAATTACTCGCGATATTACTTCGGGCGAGCATATCACCGAGCATTAGACTCCTTTACTTAACGTTCAAAACCACGCCTCGTACTTTATATGACTGGGGATGAGATCCGTCCGGTTGTCTAACGTCTACACCGCGGCTGAATTTCGGTTGTGACAGGAATTCAATCGGTCCGTGCGAAAAAACTCGGATATCTACAAATCACATCCTTATTTTCAAAGATGAACAAAATTGAAGTTGAATGGAAAACCCTACAGAAACAACGTACGCCATATTTTGTTTAGGCATAAGGGAGACCGCGGCAAAGAGGAACACTTTTTTTGAGCCCTCATAATGGGTCTGTTGCGTACTTTTGCTACATCAATATAACTCATTGTTTCTAACGTAAAATTCTGCGAAAATAAAGATGCGCACATTAAAGTCTTTCAAAATCCACACAATTAACTCAGAAAATACGTTCCATATCAAACAACCCACGCTGCATTAGACACTATATCACCGACTTATAACTATATAGATGGAACCATCTCGTTTATGTAAACATGAACAGATCTTACAAACATTGGAATGTTTCGTTTAGATGCGTACATTTCTTATATTATTTTGTAATCTTTAATAAACCGAAAAGACCAGACAGCAAATGCAGCCAATAGTTCATGCATTTAGAAGGGAATTCCATCATTTTGTAGTTACGTACGATCTTGTTTACATATACTCGGTAGTTCCGTCTATGTAGTAGTATACCGGTGCAAATAGTGTCTAGTGTAGCGCTGGCTGTTTGAAATTGAAGTGATTCCCTGAGTTAATGAGTGGATTTTAAACGTTTTTAATGTGCGCATCGTTATTTTTGCCAAATTTTACATAAGAGTCAAGGCTCTATCTTGGTTCAGCAAAAGTATGCAACAGACCCATTCCTGGTTACGCATTAATATTTGTTGACTAAAAAAATAAATTAAGTTAATCTTTACCTAATAACTTCAAAGCATTAAGGTAAAATATTCAAGTTAAATAGGACAGTGTAGAACAAAAACTTACTGAGAAAAAAACTTTGGGTACTTTGACCAAAGTAACCGGCTCTATATCGATACCAAGCACTCTTTGGGTAAGAGCACCAAAGTCTTTGGTGTTCTTCAGTGGCGGCTCGTGCGATTTGGCAACAGTGTTTTTATCCCATTTAAATACATGGAAAACAATCGAAACTCGAGGAGGCTGCCAGCCTCCGCTTGAATCGATTTTTTACCTAAGTTTAAGTGGGAAAAATGCATGGTTGCCAAATCTCACGGGCCGCTACTGGTGTTCTTGCATAAACTTTGGTTCTCCTGCCCAAAGAATGCTCAATATTGATATTTTAACCAAAGTTTTTTTTTCTCAGTGCTCATTTTCGACTCAAACTGTCACATAATCACGCGTTGCTCACTTTCCCTTAAAATTTACTCAGTCTAGTTAAGGTGTATTTTCCCGCGAAACATTGGTCACGTATAAGAACGGCAAAATTAAATTAAGAGTTAGACCTGGTGATCAAGTCTGTTCTTAAGTTTCAAACGGCTCTCTAAAAGTTGACTAAAATTCGGGAAGGTAACACCAAACTCAATTGTTTTATGCGTTCTTATTTTCTTTCTTCCTTTCTGTCTGTGTTCTTTTTGTTTTGTTTTGATGTTGTTGATTTTTTTTTTTTTTTTTGTCTGTTAAAGGTAATCACCTATTTTGAAACTCAGACCCAAACGACAACAAACGGTATAAAAAGGTTGTAAAATTCTCTCTCGTTCATTTACTCGTGCAAACCTATGACTTTCAGAAACTGAAAACGAGCCTGGTTTAATCAAATCACCAGAACAACGGTACACGGAACTTAATCATGCACAGAAATAAGTGGGCAACATGGTCATTACTTTAAATGTGATTACAGAAAGTCAGAATAACCGAAGCAATCGTCCGAGAACAATTGTGTTTTGATGCCAATTCCATTCAGAAGAAAACTCAGGAATTGGTACTTATTCGTTTTCTCTCTCTCTCTCTCTTTCTCTTTCTCTCTCTCTTCTCTCTCTCTCTTCTCTCTCTTCTCTCTTCTCTCTCTCTCTCTCTCTCCCTCTCTTTCCCTCTCTCTGTCTCTCTCTCTCTCTCCCCCTCTGTCTTTCTCTCTCTCTCTCTTTCTTTCTTTCTCTCTCTCTCTTTCTCTTTCTCTCTCTCTTCTCTCTCTCTCTTCTCTCTCTTCTCTCTTCTCTCTCTCTCTCTCTCTCTCTGTCTCTCTGTCTCTCTCTCTCTCTCTCTCTCTCTCTCTCTCTCTCTCTCTCTCTCTCTCTCTCTCTCTCTCTCTCTCTCTCTCTCTCTCTCTCTCTCTCTCTCTCTCTCTTCCCATCCATTTTAGAAAATGTGTTAGAAAAGGCAGAGAGATGAGCTTTCACGATACATCCTCTGTCCCTCTCTTTCTCTGCCAAGTATGTTCAAATGAGAGAGATACAAAATCCTGTTAAATCTCGTATTCAATCACAAAACCCACTCAAAATACAAATACAAGCCTTCACACAGTTGCATATGCTTTTGATGGTTTTTCCCCCTCTTCAACTTCAAATCGTGTGATGAAAACGAAAGCTACATTCCAAATAAAGTTCATGAATGAGCACGTGGAATTACGTTCGCACGCGTTAACGTGCTCGGCTTGAAGATGAGATTACGCAGACAGACATTAAAACATACGGTGCAGAATGAATTTCATTGAGTTCATGTTGATCATCATCCGAGTGTCGTATGGATACAGTAACGTCCAGTTCGAAAACTTCTAAAGCTCTACAATGTGGAACACAGTGGTTCAAAAATTGGAGGATTTAATGCGCCTTCTTTCTCATACGTATGCAAAACGCAGGATTGACTGCAATGGGTATGTGGCAAACTTTCGCTACAGCTATTATGAAGTTCTCCTCCAGAGTAAAATCGCGTGATGATTACATTGAAAGCATCATCTACTCTCAAACTCAAGAAATTCGTTTGACGAAATTCAAATATGGCGGTCGAATAAGGGGGTCATACAATAGGAAAGTCCACTCTAATTGAAACTTTGTCTATGAAGAAACAAGGTGGAAAACGAACAGGCAACGACATGACATAAAAGAAAAATGGCAAGGCTTTTTGCAGCCATACACTCTGAAGGCGCATCTTTGTTTTATTATTGACTCACTCTTGTCATTGTGGATTGTTGGAGCTTCGTTGGTCGCGTTTGCGCAAAACGCACAGTGCCCCCCCCCCACCCCTTTGTTTACAATGTGTAGAAGTCAGAGCTGCCGTTTTGCGTATAATCAATGCTATTTTTCTATTCACCGATGATTCCACCGGTTGAGAAAAGATTACTCATTTCAGTTCTGTGTATGACTGTAATGCACGAAAATACTCTGATCTGTAATCTTTTCTCAATCAGTGGAAACTGCGTTACTTAATTAATATATCCGCAAGTTTTTTAAAGTCATCGACGACTCAACCGGTTGAGAAAAGATTACAGATCAGAGTATTTTAGTTCATTACAGTAATACACTGAACTGAACCGAGTAATCTTTTCTCAACCGGTGAAATCATCGGTGAATAGAAAAATAGCATTGATTATACGCAAAACGGCAGCCCTGGTAGAAGTAGTAGTCCTCTCCACATTTTTACTATTTTTTTATTATTATTTTTTTTTTATTTTTTGCAAGAGCCCTATTTCGTAATTTTTTAACGTGATAATCGGTGTTCTTGCTGGTTTTCACGCTAGAATGAACTATTATTCAATCGCATGCAGCAAAATGCTTGTACGTACTTATAGTATAGTGATGACTTGGTGATGACGTCATCCGGTTATGAGCGTTCCAAACAAAGACAAACTGTCTCTCTCGCTCTCACATAACTCCCGTACTGCTATCTCACTCTCATTTCAAAAATCGTATACAGAGACGTCTTTTGTGAAATTTTTTCGCAGAAATGAATTCCTCAAAGCATTTATATGCGATTATGATAATAATTTGTTTATTCTTGGTAATAATGGATAAATATCCATCAATTATATTAAATAAATATATTATACGAGGGTGGATTTTAAAGTAAGTTACCTATTTTTTTTTTCTCAATAAGTATTAATGTTAGAAAAAAAAACAAACCCATTGTTGGAACGTGCGTACTCTCAGCTTTATAACGAGCTACAGTTTTTCAAATTTAGCTTATGCGTTGCGGAGATATCGTGGATTTTCCGCACCCGTCTCTCCTTCAAACGTGCCCACCTTTTTACGCGCTGCGGAGCTTCACAGATAACATGAGTTTAAGAGTTTGAAAAAGTAAAATAGAGCTATTATTTTTTTGAACTATGTTATAAAATTGTTGTGAAGAATCTCACCTCATTTTTTGACATAGTCACCCGCTAGAGTCTTGAATTTTTCATATCGGTGCAACAATTTCTGTATACGGCCATCGTAAAATTATTTCCCCATTCTCCTGAACCAGGTTTTGACGGTAGCTGTTACTCCAAGTTCAATTCATGATGATTGCACTTTCAGTACTGACCGAAAGTCTGAAGATCTAAAAAGAAACTAATTGGATCATTTTATCAGTAGATGAGTAGTCTATTCAGTAAACAACGTGTACTCAGGTACTCAGGTGTTATTGAGATGTCTGATCCGGAGATAAGCGCATCGCCTGCCGAAACTTGCAGTCTTCTGTAGCGCGTGAAAAGGTGGGCAAGTTTGAAAGAGAGACGGGTGGGTAAACTGCACGATTGCTCCGCAACGCGTCGGCCAAATTTGAAAAACCAAAGCTCGTTAAAAAGCTTAAAGTACGCACATTTCAACGCTGGGTTTGTTTGTTTTTCTAGCATTGATAGTTTCTGAGAAAAAAATAGGTAAACTTAATCACTTTAAAATCCACCCTCGTATTCATACTAGGCTCAATTGTTGTTAAACTATTACGTAAAAGGGGTCACGGGAGATTGAGTGAGATAGTTTGGAACGCTATGTCTAAGGCGTTTTCAAGAATAAAGGCAGAATTTGCTGAATGCATTTGAAGACCGTATGAAAGTTAACGATTTTGGTCAAAATTCGCAAATTTTGGCCAAAAAGTCGAAATTTCAAGCTTTACGCACGAACCTCAAACGTCAAAATTTTTCAAAAAACTTGAATTTTCCTGGTTCCTTATCATCTGGAACATCTTTTTTTTTTTTTGCTATTACGTTACGAGTTTTGAAAAATATCTGTTTTCAATCCACTCTATATTAACCGCTGACTTCGTACTAAAACCGTCTATTACCCTCCATGCTTAAGTTTTTGGAACTTTTCAAGGAAATCTCTGACTACTGTGCCACGACTCGTCGGATACGGAAGGTGCGTCCGTTTTCCATTGAATTAATCTTTTCCACAGCTTGCTCCGTAGAGCCTCTGTGCAGTACTGCAGTGCCAGTCTACGCGTGTCGCCAGCACCACCAGTCGCACGGTATGAAAAAAAAAGGGCTTAGGATTAATCAAAGGCTATAACGCTGCTTGGTTCTCTTCGCTCGCTCACTCGTTCATATATCCACTGAACCGCCAAAACTCCGCACAGTGAGCAAAAATAATTCGTTTTGTGGCGATCCCCTTTTAAAAGCTTTCGCGATCAATAGATCTGTTAAGTATGACGTCACGAAAAAAATGGATCCAAAAAAATACTCCATCTCTTTCGCTCTATTGGGTTTTCCCTTAACCCTTAACTGCAGATGAGCCCAGATCTGGAACAATTACTTTGAAGCCTTATCTAAAATGAGGGGACTTGAGTTGTACTGTCGCTGCATGGTGGATCACACGTGGAACAGATACTAAACGAGTAAGAATTGCCGATTTTGTCCTAGAGCGCGCAGCACAAGATAGAGAACGTGCAGAGTGGTGAAAAATAGCTTACTAAAAACCTGATCGAGATTTTCCGATTTTCATTGTTATGTTTGGGAGTAACGCAGGGGTACCATATACAAAAAAAACAACTATTGAAACTTACTAACTTATTTTTTACTACTTTAATTTTTTTTTCAAGCCTGAAAACTTTATTTTCAGTTGCATGGATACCTAAATGCGGGTAAGGCCATATTTGGAACAATTAATATTCAGGCTCTTTACCATTGAAATGTAATAGAAAGAATTTTTTCACTAGTTTTCCCTGTCCCAAGGATCAAAATAGTACTGAAAAAGAATTATTTTATTGAAAAAAAAAAATCATGCAGTAAAGGGTTAAGAAACAGGATTCACATTTTCAAATGCAAATACGTGCTGATAAACAGCAAGTTCTCTCAGATTTTACTACACCGAGGGATTCCACGTACCTTAAAACATAGTTTTGTTACAACAACATTTTCGAAGCATCAAGCGTTAATTTACAATCACGGTTATATGTATCGAAGGAAGTCCTATGTTTTGTCCTTGTCCCACTCACAGTTTTTTATGGGCACAGAATTCTAGGATATAGACTCATTGGCACCATCAATACCATCACACCACATGTTATACCTCCAACTAGCTTCGATACGCAGAGAGGTTAGGATGATTGAGAGTCATGGTGGTGATTCGCCCATAAGAGACCGTGAGTAAGACGAGGACAAAGCACATAGAACATCTTTCGGTATAACTGTGAATGTACATTCGCTTGTGATCTTTGAGGAATTATGTTGGAGTAAAATATACCTTAAGGCACGTGAAATCTATTGGTGCAATAAAATTTGAAAAAAAAAATTGGTTGTTATAACTAGCATGAATTTGCATTCAAAAATTTGGATCTGATTTTTTATAGGTAAGAGCGAGATAGAGAATTTGGTTGGATCACATTTTGATCGTGACGTCATCACTAAACAGGTCTATGGGTCATGCTGAGACTCAACAATAACCAAGTCCCCTCGTGAAGGAATTGGTGACCAATGCACTATGATCTAAGATTGTAAAAAAGTGGCAACAAATCAGGGAGAAAAAACAGTGGCAAGGCGTGCCATTTGACAACGTTCCTTTTTCCCGTATTGAAACACATTAGAAAGGTCGAAATGCCTGGTCATCGCCGATGACTGAAGCGTTCGACTTTTTTGGTGAATTTGAATGGAGAAAATACATTGTTGCCAAATTTCAGGCTTCGCCACTGAGAGCTTAATCAAAAATCATAAGTTTTTACCTTTAAAGCTTAAAAACTTTCCTGTGGCAATTTAAAGGTTAACCTCTTATGGGCCAAGCCCAAGTAGACTCGTGTTTCTTCTCTAGTTTACATTTCACAATGTTTCAGTCTTCATTCCATCCGGATATCGCGTTAAATCGATGAAGACACTCACCACAAGATACATTTTCGTCGGGCGCCTGCAATGTCTTGTATAGGCAACTCCAACTCTTCCGAGTACGAACAGTTAGCTACCTACCCTATTCATTCATTTAAACGGACGAGTGGCGTTCTTTTGAACTATAACCCGGTCCTTAGAGGTTAGTTTACTTGACATTTTATCTTAAGGTAGGTGACCCAAAGGTGGTCCGGCTCTTAAGGTGGCTCACCCCAGCTTATTTCAATTAATTACACGAATTGACGATAGATGGCTTTAGTGCTGAGTAGCAGGATGCTATCGCTACCCCCACTCCAAAAATCAATAGCATTCAGTCGGCGCGGAACAGTGAAACGTCCATTTTCGCAGGTCTTCAGCTAATTTTCACGGAAGTAAACAATCGTAAAAGCTAGGCCCTTAAATTGATTCCACCTTTGACTTTCAATTCATCATAATCATTATAATTTCTGGTGCAACTAGGGTCTAGATTCCGTTTTTGATCGATAAAATAGCATTTGAATACTTATTAATAAGATTTAAAAGGGGGTGTTTACCTTTAGGTGCATCAAAAATATTAGCGGTGGTCACCTTAGGTGCATGTTTGGCGCGATGTCAAAACTCTACTTTTTTCAAATGCAAAAAAAAACCTCAAAAACAAGCAAATTTAA
The DNA here is from genome assembly GCA_011764245.1 of Trialeurodes vaporariorum. NCBI lineage: Eukaryota > Metazoa > Arthropoda > Insecta > Hemiptera > Aleyrodidae > Trialeurodes > Trialeurodes vaporariorum. The sequence goes on along the minus strand of VMOF01000320.1, from coordinate 6,515,178 downwards.
AAAAAAATTAAATTAACATATGATAGCCAACTGTCTGAATAGTAAGTTGACATATTTAGTTTTTTTTTTTTTTTTTTTTCTCTTATGACTTATACGTGCATATTGGCTCCAAGCATAGGTATGGCCACCTTTGGGTGTGGGTCACTTACCTTATTGGACTTTATTATTTTCCTTGGACATTCCTTCGGGCCAGTATAATTTTCTGTTCTTTTTTATACCGAAATTAGTCGTTTCCGCCCATTGCGTGTCGGGTGAAGTGATGGAGACACTGCGAGACTGGCGAGGAAGCTGAACTCTCTTTGATTTTCTTGCGCGCACTCGACTGTGATATTATCGTCCGCATAACAAATCAGCATACGCTCTAAAAATGGTTTATTCGCAGATTGATCCTGGGGCACAACACCCTACCCTGTCCCTTCCTGCCTCTCCACTGCTCAGAGCTACCGTTTTGCGTAGTAGAACTAATGGCATTTTTCAATTCACCGAGGATTCCACCGGTCGAGAAAAGATTACACAGTTCAGTTCAGTGTATGTCTGTACTGCACGAAAATACTCTGATCTGAAATATTTTCTCAACCGGTGCAGTCATCAATGACATAAAGAAACTTGTGGATATATTAATAAATTAATGGAATAAATAAATAAATTAATATCGTTTCTATTGATTGAGAAAGGATTATAGATTAGAATATTTTCTTGCAGCACAGTCATACATTGAACTAAACTGTGTAATCTTTTCTCAACCGGTGGAGTCATCGGTAAATTGAAAAATGTCATTAATTCTAAGCAAAACGGCAGCTCCTCGTTTTCCTGGGCTTCCAATCTGCTTTCTCGAAGCTGAACTCTGAGCCCCCTGTTCTATTTCTGCAGGCGGGTATGGTGGATTAAGTATTTATAAAAATAAATAAAAATAAACAAATTGAGTTCTTCGGTCCTTGTTTGTTTCAGTATAGGATCGGCGTAGTGTATGCAATCTGGCAACGTCGAATCTTTTTCCATTTAAACCCATTAAAAATATTAAACTCTTTTAGCGGGCTCTGAACACCCTCGAACCTTCATTTTGCATGGGTTGAAATGAACAACTTGCAGCTGTATTCCCACAATGCACTCTCCACGCCGGTCTCTATAATCCTATGAGACAGGTCAATCAACCATCAGGGCTGCCATTTTGCGGATCTTAATTTTTTTTTTTTTTTTTTTTTTTTTTTTTTAACTCACCGATTCACTATGGTTTGAGATTGTCCAAAAGAGGACAAAAACCAGAAAGATGATTTCTCATCAATGGAGCTCTTGCACAGTTTTGCTGAAATTTGAAAATATGTTCTGCTTGAAGCTCAATCGCAAAAATAGAATGAAACTTGAAATGTTTCATTGGTTGGTCGGAAGAGCTGGAAAAAATGGACATTTTGAATCCTGGTATGAGAAATCATACCTAGACTTATATAAAAGGGCAAAGAATTAATGGAGCTCTTGCACGGTTTTGCTGTATAGGCAAATATGGAGTATTGATTCCATGTAAAATGCTGCGAAAATAACGATGAGACCATTAAAAAGTCTAAAACTCACTCCTCGCAGAGAAAACTTAACTTGAAATTTCGGGTGACCATCCCTTGCATGTATGTACCAACCTCGGATTCGGACCCGAAACAAAGGAACTTAACCTACGAATTTGAACAATGAGATTAATGAATTTGCTTTCAAAAAGTAAATTTGAAGGAATTAAAGGTCCATTTATACACATTTTTTTCACTGGGAGCACGGTGATAACTACAGAAAAGTTCCGCGTTGCGTAATAAACGAGGAAAGACGGCACTTAATTTCATGTCCTGTTCTTTTGTTTGGGGTCCGAATCCAAGGTTGGTGCATACATGCAAGGGTGGTCACCCGAAATTTCAAGTTAAGTTTTCTCAACGAGGAGTGAGTTTTAGACTTTTTTAAAGGTCTCATCGTTATTTTCGCAGCATTTTACATCAGAATTGATAGGCCATTTGTCTACAGCAGAACCTTGTAAGAGCTCCATTATACGATAAACGGCAGCTCTGGTTATTTCGTTTTGTTGAGAGCCTTCGAACAAAAACTAACCCTCCATTTGACCTGCCTCACTCTTTCATAGCACGCGCGGAAAGCATAGCATAACCTATGGGTCTCTATTTGTCTCCGGCATCAAGCTGGATCCATCATGGGTTACGGAAAGGGAGGAGGAGGGTTGATTTTTGATGGAGCTCGTTGCTCTCGACATAAAAACAAAGAATCACCACGGTCATAAAGTACGAATACCTTGGCTTACGTGCCGTGCAACAACCAACCCCCGCCCCCTGCTCGCTCGATTTAGCAGCAGTCCACATTAATTTTCTAGTCTAAACAACTGACCTTTCTCCTCTCCTGATCCAACCGCTCAGCTAATCCACTTGAAGCTAAAGTTTTGAGCAAGATTAAAAAAGGGGGGTTGAGAGGGGGGTGCAGTCGAACAACAACCTCTTCCCCCCCACCCTTCGCCACTCCCGCAACCCCAACAGGTCTAAGTTTTCCGGGGTCACAGTTAACGGTCTTCGACCCGCGGTAACGAGGAGAGTGTCTTGGGTATCTTCCTCTACCGCACGGTTGCCAAATTGTTGAACTAAGCCACAATAACCACTCCCAAGAAATCGATACTTTTATTACATAGATTCAAATGGGAGACAAAACCGATATGTCAATGAGTCTGTTGCGTGTACCTACTTTTGTTGCAGTAATAGGAAACATTGACTCAAAAATAAAATTCGGCGATGCGCTGATTTTAAAAGCTTTCAAAATCCTCTCGTTAACTGAGGCGGTCACTTCCATTTTAAAGAATCCGCTCTACGCTGGACACTATTATCACCGATGCACAACTACATAGACGAAACCACCTCGTTTACGTAAACATCAACGTAACTTACAAACAGTAAATGTTTTGTTCAGATCAGTGGCGGCTAGTGCAATTTGATAACAACGGATCCTCTCCATTTAAACCTATGTAAAATAATCGATGTTTGGGAGGTGCAATGCACCACCAAGCAATCGATTCTTTTGCATAGGTTTAAATGACAAAACACATGGTTGCCAAATTGCACCAGCTGCCACTGGTTCAGATGCATACAATGGGGCTCTAGCAAACTTTTGCTGTGAGTAAATGAATAGTTCGCTATCTGATATACGACCAGCGAGAATCACGAGAATCGCACAAAGAAAGTCTAAAATTCAGTAATAAACTCACGTGACTGCTAAAACGTCAAGTTCGTAATGGTGGTTCAACGCAGGTATCATGGGAGATTCCTGTCTATTACGTCTCTTTCTCTACGGAAACACAGAGATATGTCTTAATTTAGATAGGAATCTCCCGTGATACCTGCGTTGAACCGCCATTAAGCCCGGTTCTGAGAGTGGATTTCGTGATTTTTTATAGTATACTCATCGTCATTTTTATACAGGTTTTTATGCAAGAATCAACTCTTCCAATACCCTATAGCAAAAGTTTGCAAGAGCCCCATTCTGGTTTACAAATCTCGGAAAATCTTCACAAAATTAACGATATAGGAAATGAAGTTTGGTTGATTTCAAAGCAGAAAGTATCACTTGCATTGTTCCGATATTTTCAGCTTGTCTAGAATGTAGTGAGTAGTGGGTGGTTGGTCTTTTCCTACCCTCAAAGTATGAGAAATATGTCTCCCTTCCGCCACCAAAACAACAATTGAAAAATTGTAATTTTTATAAAAATAAAAATGAAAAATGAAAATATTAGTAAAAGAGGTATATACTTGAACTAAGATTTCATCAAAACGTAAGGCACTGAAAGAGATGCTACTCATTTTGGGGCAATCTTAAAAGCCAATCATTCAAATCCGCTTACCTGCAACATAAAACAGAAGAAAGAGGGAAATTAATAATCATTGGGAATTTAAAAAATACCTTGACTTTTGAATATGTTACCGGAAGGCACTACAGGACAACTGAAAGACTTGGAATGGAACCCCTTCGTAAATAAGTGCTAAGCCGTATTTTGTCACGCAGAATTTGCAAAAGCTCTTATTTTAGGCGAAACTTGTTAAAGATACCATTTTTCAAGACGCCTCCAAGCCAAGCCATGTCATTCAACTCGAAGTATAATTTCTGCTTCGTCGAAACATTTCCGCTTCAAGAAAAGTAGGTAGGCCTTCTTGGCGACATAACTGTCTGCGAAAAGCACCAAGCATCAGTACTCTTTTTAACTAAATTTTAATGTATTTCAATAATTTCTCTCATTATTGTAATGAGGCTCTTGCAAGCTTTTGCTATGAGCAAATAAATAGTCCAATCTGATGTAAAAACCAGCGAAAATTGTGAATAAATTTCACTAAGAAAATCTAAAATTCAGTATAATAAACTCTGGTCAGTAGCGCACCGAGAGTTTCTTCATCTCTCTCTTTTCTCCATTAAGAAACGTATGTTAGACAAGGATGGACAAAGGGATAAAACCCCCTCCTTCTGTCCTTTTCCTACTCATGCATTCAAATGGAAAATGAGAGAGATGGAAGAGATCCTGGTTGCGCCAGTGACTCAGGTAACTGCAATAACGGCAAGTTCGTAATGGCGGTTTAATGCAGGTATCATAGGGGATATTTCTGTCTATTATGTCACTTTCTCTACGAAAACACAGAAAATATGTCGCAATAAAGATGGGAATCTCTCATGATACCTGCGTCTCTCCGCCATTATGCCAGATTTTAAGAATGAATATCGTGATTTTTAGTGTGCTCATGTTCATTTTTACAGGTTTTTATGCAAGAATCGACTCTTAAATCTCCTGTAGCAAAAGTTTGCAAGAGCCCCAATTCATTTAAATTGTGCTGGGGAAGCTGATCTCAAAATGATATCATTTTCTATTTATTTCGTCCCGAGTTTATGCATATTCTACTTTTTTGCATTTTTTGCGATAAAGTTATAATTGTGGGAAAACAAGGATATTTCGATCAAAACTAAGACCAAAATTGAACTTGGCAGGTCAATTTTACGTTATACTTCATGCTTAACACGCAAATGTGGGTCTAATCAATAGGGAAAAAAACCTATTTTTGTATCAAGGGACCCTTGTTTGGTTCTTACTGGGGGTGAACATCTGTCATCGTTAAAGCGTAAAAATCCTTCAAGAGAAAAAAATGATTTTACATATCTAGATTAGGTCAGGTTAGGAGTTTATGGCCTAAAACAGCTTGAAGACAAAAAAAGTAAATGGGAAAACCAATTGGGAGAAAGTCATACAAGAACACACTCACTGTTACATGGCATTTTGCTTGGTAGAGAAATTTACTTTCTTAATCCTTGAAGAAAAGGATAGTTTTCAGTTTTTTTTTATTTCTAATGTTGTTGCATTTTCACGAAATTTTCCAATTTAATGCGCGAGTACTTCCCTTGCAGTAAATCTCCAGATCCAAAGACCTATAGCTTTAAGGCCTCGTTCAAAAGTTCACTTCCAAAAGAGTGGAAAAGGTAAATGAAAAGCAGAGCTGTCGTTTTGCGTATAATCAAAGCTATTTTTCAATTCATCGATGATTCCACCGGTTGAGAAAAGATTACACAGTTCAGTTCAGTGCATGGCTGTAATAAACTAAAATACTCGCATCTGTAATCTTTTCTCAACCGGTGGAGTCGTCGATGACTTTAAAAAACTTGCGGATATTTTAATTAATCAACGGAGTCTCCGCCGATTAAGGAAAGATTACAGATCATAGTATTTTCGTGCATTACAGTGATGCACTGAACTGAACTGTGTAATCTTTTCTCAACCGGTGGAATCATCGGTGAATAGAAAAATAGCATTGATTATACGCAAAACGGCAGCCCTGATGAAAAGTCTCGGAGTGAACGTTGCGTTTGCAAGAAGCAAAGCTCATTCTTTCAAAGGTGGTAGAGAGACTGGATGGAGAAAAAACGAAATAACAAAAATGTGACGTAATTATCTGTTAATTGCATCCGGATCCGGAAAACAGGCGATTAAAACACGTCGGGGGGACCTGAGATTAATCGCAGCGGTCTCTCCGGAAGTGTATCCCCTGATGGAAGTTGAAACATGAGGTGTGATCTCCTTCCCAGAAATTAGCATTCAAGTTAAATGAAGAAATTTCAGGAAGAGCAAACGCAGTATTTCAAAGGCCTCTCTGCCTTCTATACCGGAGTTCCGCGCCTTAATTCTTTCTCTACAAAACTTTTTTATCGTGTTCTAAGCTATCTCCCTCTTTATCATTCAAGGTTTGTTTGAAAGGATCGCGAAAAAAAGAAATATCTTAACACCATTACCTGCCTATTTTTCATGTTGAAATGACTTCCATGATGGAGCAGTAGCAAGGGTCTGAAATATTGTGTTTTTATATTTAAAAAAAAGAAAGGAAAAAAAAAAAAAAAAAAAAAAAAAAAAAAATGAAAGTAATAATTGATGAGCTGGGAACAAAAGATGTCTTTGGTCTCTGATTAAGTCCCATTGTTTTGGAGTTGGAGATGAGATTTTGGCCCAAAATAAAACGTTTTAAATGGAAATTCGGCGTAAAAACGTCACTACGTACACGATATTTCACAACTTTACACATGCGTATCTCCAAAACTGGGAAACTTGGGGGAAAAACGAAGGCACCATTGTTCCCAGCTCATCAAGTACTATCATTTTCTTTATGAAAAACACAAAATTTTAGACCCTTGCAACTGCCCCATTTGAAAAGCTTTTACGGTGAATGCAAGATCGAGTTACTTACGAAACTAACGAAAGGGTTAACGTTTTTAGTAAAACTTGATTTTTTAAATTATTGATTATACAGGGTGTCCCAAAATTGATAGTAAATATTTTTACCACGTATTTTTGGGGCCAAAATAAGACTTTTCTTCCCTATGAACACGTGTCCGAAAATGCCCCCCCTCGGAGCGACAGCCCCCCAAAGTTTTTAAAAAAAATCGGTTTTTCTTCGATTCTAGCAACGGATCTCCGTAAAAATGGATGAAAATTGGTTTCCGAGGGTAATTTTAGGCGTTCTTTCCGATTCCGGGGTCGTAAATTTCCGAAAGGGTCAAGAAAGGGGGGTTTGAGGGGGGTTCAAATTTTAAATTGAATAATTTTTTAGCGCTCCGTAAGAAACTGAGAAAAATAACAAAAGAAAGTAATGGAACGAAACAAAAGGAACATTTTTAATCTCTTGTGTTTTTTTCATAAGACGCACGGAAAACGAGTAAAATCAATTTTTCGCCGGGAGCGCACAGCCCGATAGCGCTGCTCTGTGCACTCAACTGACTCAACGATCGACTCGACGCAACGCGGCACTGAAACAGCGCTATCGGGCTGTGCGCTCCCGGCGAAAAATCGATTTTACTCGTTTTCCGTGCGTCTTATGAAAAAAACACAAGAGATTAAAAATGTTCCTTTTGTTTCGTTCCATTACTTTCTTTTGTTATTTTTCTCAGTTTCTTACGGAGCGCTAAAAAATTATTCAATTTAAAATTTGAACCCCCCTCAAACCCCCCTTTCTTGACCCTTTCGGAAATTTACGACCCCGGAATCGGAAAGAACGCCTAAAATTACCCTCGGAAACCAATTTTCATCCATTTTTACGGAGATCCGTTGCTAGAATCGAAGAAAAAGCTATTTTTTTTTAAAACTTTGGGGGGCTGTAGCTCCGAGGGGGGGCATTTTCGGACACGTGTTTATAGGAAAGAAAAGTCTTATTTTGGCCCCAAAAATACGTGGTAAAAATATTTACTATCAATTTTGGGACACCCTGTATGAGGCACTGGGTGAAAAAATGGCACAGGTCCAAACATTTCATTTTTAAATCATATGAGACACATATTACCTAAATATGAGATTTTTGGACTTAAACCATGTCTGCAACCAACGACAACGGCTCGAATAAAAAAAAAATTATTAAAAATATTTCGCTTTAATAAAAATTAAAATAAAAATTAATTAAATCATATTAATAATTATTATTAAATTACTATTACATATAAATTATCATCATTAATAAAATAAGAATTAAATGAAAAATATTTTCGGCTTAGAATAAAAAAAATGGAAGACCTGAGTATTAATCTGCGTGAATTCGACCGAATTTACGCTGCCTAATGAAATTCTTTGGAAACGGAAATAGGGGGTTGATATCAATTTCGTCACTGAGAAAACAGCCCCACTTTCATTCGACAATATTGCCGATTTGCTTTTTAATGGAACATCAACTTGCTGGTTCAATTAAAAACCAAACGGCAGATATATTTACTAAGCGAAGTTCATTAACGGCAATTAGACAAGTTTAATTAATTGAACAAAGGCAAAAGCATTCACCTCGCGAAAAGCACATTCATAGTTAATATCGATTTTTATTTTTATTCGTGGGTTTCGTCCAGAGACTAAAAGCGGTGTATTTTCACCGCACGTAAGGTGAGTGACCCAAAGGTGGCCATACCTATGCTTGGGGTCAATATGCATGTATAAGTCATGAGAGATAAAAAAAAAACTAAATATGTCAATTTACTATTAAGACAGTTGGCTATCATATGCTAATTTCATTTTTTTTAAAATTTGCTTGTTTTTGAGGTTTTTTTTGCGTTTAAAAAAAAGTAGGGTTTTGGCATCGCGCAAAAGATGCACCTAAGGTGCCCACCCCTAATATTTTTGATGCACCTAAAGGTAAACACCCCCTTTTAAATCTCATTAATAAGTATTCAAATGCTATTTTATAGTTCAAAAAAGGAATCTAGACCCTAGTTACACCAGAAATAATAATAATTATGATGAATTGAAAGTCAAAGGTGAAATCAATGTAAAGGCTTAGCTTTTACGATTGTTTACTTCCATGAAAATTAGCTGAGGACCTGCGAAAATGGACGTTTCACTGTTCCGCGCCGACTGAATCCCCCGATGCTCTTCATTTTTGGAGTGGAGGAAACGATAGCATCCTGCTACTCAGCACTAACGCCATCTATCGTCAATTCGTGTAATTAACTGAAATAAGCTGGGGTGGGCCACCTTCAGAGCCGGGCCACCTTTGAGTCACACACCTTATAGACTATAGACATAATTATATGTACGATTAAAAACGAATCATCATTTCACAAACTTTCATTTGAAGATAATGTGAGCGAAAAGGTCTACTGTATTACCCTCGAACTATCGGCCTTCAACGTAAATCGTTCGGTGATTCTCTAACCAGTTGTGCACCCCCTTCAGTCCTGCAGTGAGGACCAACCCTTGAATCAGTTGGATCTTAAGGTGATTCCATGGCAAACTCCCGAAAATTTTAATCCGATAGATGGCGTAACTTGTCGCTGACTCCGAAAATAGCCGTTTTTTGACGGTTTTCGGCTGTTTTCTCTGAGCAGACGACTAATAGACAAAAAATCGGAATGTCAGCACCTGCTTAATTTTTTGCTTGATTTTTTGAGCCATAAACGGGCCAAATTGGTTCTAAAATAAAGTCGAAAGTATGCAAAGAAAAAATCATGTGTAATTCGGACTTGTATCAGTAAAGATTACAGGTTTCTGTTTCACCTGTAATCTTTACTGATACAAGTTCGAATTACACATGATTTTTTCTTTGCATACTTTCGCCTTTATTTTAGAACCAATTTGGCCCGTTTATGGCTCAAAAAATCAAGCAAAAAATTAAGCAGGTGCTGACATTCCGATTTTTTGTCTGTTAGTCGTCTGTTCAGAGAAAACAGCCGAAAACCGTCAAAAAACGGCTATTTTCGGAGCCAGCGACAAGTTACGCCATCTATCGGATTATAGTTTTTGGGAGTTTGCCATGGAATCACCTTAAATGAACGGGGCTGTCGCTCACTATCACTGCAGCACGGCGCGGCGTTGTTATGAAAGGGTCGGTCGGCTCGTGAGTAAAATCACATGAAACTCACTATGAAAGCATTATTGGTCCAAAATACAATGGGTCTGTTGCAAACTTTTGCTACAGCGCTATAGAGTGTTCAATCTCAGGTAAAATCGCGTGAAAAGTCTATTGGTGGCATCAGAAAGTCATGAAATGCGATAAGAAACTCACAAGAGACGTTTAATGAAATCCAAGATGGCGGTAAAATATCGAGCAACCTGTATGCATGCACCACAAACATCCAAGTATAGCCAACCTCACAATATTGATCACACCCAATCACAACGTAAATAAACACATAACCTCTGAAGCAGTGAGGTTGTCAACGTTGGCAATCCTTTGGATGTTAAAGTTGCATGCATACAGATTGCTCGATATTTTACCGCCATCTCGGATTTCATTAAACGTCTCTAGTGAGTTTATTATTGCATTTCATGACTTTCTGATGCCACCAATGGACTTTACGGGTGATTTTACATACAATGAAACTCTCTTTATCATTGTAGCAAAAGTTTGCAACAAACCCATTCAAAAATTTTGACAAGGTTCCTCTCAGTGCACTATGGTCTGAGATCGTAAAAAAACATAAATTCAGAAAGTAAAATTCGCAAGAATGGAGCTGTTGCAAACTTTTGCTACAGGCTTATTAATAGTTGATTATGGGGTAAAAACCTGTACAAATAACGATTGGCGCACTAAAAAATCACGAAATCCACTTTCAAACTCATACAATGCTTTCAAACGCGAGACCTTAATGGCGGCCGTTGCCGCCCAAATCTTATGGCAATTGTATGCGTCTTCTTCTTCTTGTATGATGTTGCGACAACATCTCGTGTAGATGGAGCTGATTGAAGATAGGGAAACCCAATGTAATCTGTGGCATCGGCCGCCATTACGGTCTCGCGTTCGATAGCATTTTATGAGTTTAGGAGTGCACGGGAAAAAAGAATGGTGTAATTTATCATTCGCATAGCTGATTTTGGCCCCTACTAGAGTTAAGATAAACTTGACCAGAGTTATGGAACATTTGACCAGGTATCAAGTGAAATGAGCCTGATTCCTGGTCAAATGTTCCATACCTCTGGTCAAGTTTATCTTAACTCTGGTACGGGCCAAAATTAGCTATGCGAATGGTACATTACACCATACTTTTTTTTCCGTGTGGATTTCGTGATTTTTTAGTATGGGCTAAACGGTATTTTTACAGGGTTTTACTTTACCCCAGATTCAACTATTAATTAGCCTGTAGCAAAAGTTTGCAACAGCTCCATTATCCTTTAGAAAATTTCTAGACAAAATGTCAATCACAGAGAACACTTTTGACATGTACCTGAAACCAAATATGTCACTGGAAAGTTTTAAATTAAGCTTAAAAGGTCGAAAACGATGATTTTAGTTACTTTTTTCTCACTGATTTGTTGCCTTTTTTTTCCATTTCTCACCATAGTGCAGTGCATAGCCGTAGCCAGGATATTGTCTGTCTCTCTTAGCTCATTTAAACGCATGTGTTAGAAAAGGATGAATATAGGGGCTGTCACGTGACTTCAGCCCTTCTTTCTGTCCTTTTCTAACACATGCGTTTAAATGGGCAAAGAGAGAGAAAGACAATAGCCTGGCTACGGCTATGGTGCAGTGGTTTCACTTTATCAGGAATCTGTCATGCGAGGAGCAGTGCTCATTGCACATAGAAGTAGGCTTCCTTTGCGACACAACTGTCCGCGAAAAGCACCAAGCATCAGTGTTCTTTTTCACTGAATTTTAATGTATTTCAATGATTTTTTGTTTTCATTAATTTCATTTAAATTGTGCTCCTCAAGAGCATTGGGGGGACGCTGATCTGAAACATGATATCATTTCCTAGTTAACTCGTCCCGATTTTACGTATATTCTATACTTTTTAGAATTTGTTGTAATAAAGTTGAAATTGTGGAAAAACAAGGATATTTCGATCAAAACTAAGACCAAATTTGAACTTGGCAGGTTAGCATACGTCAGATGTCAGTTAGGTGCTTAACCCTTGTGAGCCTAAGGGGGGGTAGATTTGTACCCCAGGCCAGTTTTTTTTACGCCATTTTGTTAAAACTGCTCAAAATTTTTTGGGACTTCATGACATTTTAAGTTAGGATACTTAGAACACGTCCACCAAATTTCATTAATTTTTATGAATTTTTGTCGATATTATATAAAAATTTAAAGTGTTGGGGTACAAATATACCCCCCCTTCGTCCTGCGAGTTTTGAGTTTGGAACCATCTATTACCGTGAATTTTACGGAAATTTTATGTAGATTAAGAATATTAAGTCAGATCATTGAAAAAAAATTGGAAATTTATCAAAAATGGAAAAATAAGATGGTACCTCATTTCATTTTTTCCATTTTTTTTATTTTGACATTTTTTTTTAAAAGTAGGTGTAAATTTGGCAACATAGCAAAAATTTACTCAAATTTCACATAAATTACTCTCTTAGGGTACTAAGTACATAATCCATCCATTAAAGTTTCAAAATTATTGATACTGACTGTGCTGCATGAAAATATCCTTGGGGTACAAAAACACCCCCCCTTAGTCCTTTGTGTTACCGAAATACCTTAGGCTCACAAGGGTTAACACTCAAATATGCATGGGTCTAATCAATGGGGAAAAAAAACCTATTTTTGTATCTAGCTACCCTTGTTTGATGCTCACTGGAGGCGCGGACATCTATGTCGTTAAATTGTAAAAATCTTGCACATAGACAGCAGTTTAGAGGTTATATCCATTCCTTGGTCGCAATCTCGACATCGGAGGGATTCATCGAGCGCTACGGCGTCATAACATTAAACGTATCTATTGCTTATCGATCACCCGTTTGGTTACACGGACGGCTCCTCGCGTTACCACCCAGCAGCAGCCAGCTTTATGATACTTTCCGATGCCTCGCGGTTAGGGAGTAGGTACTTAACGATCTGAAATTCAGCCATAAAAAAGGAGGTTAAATGAGCACATTGCACCGCGTACAATGTACCAGTCCCTAGGTTTTATCGGTTCACGGAGATAAAGCATTTAAACGACTTCCAGCGGTATATAATATTACCTTTTCCGCCCCGGCTGCGTCGTACTTCGCGGAACCCAGAGGGAGCTAGGGTTCTGCACAGTCTGCAAGAGCCTTTCTCAGTTTTCACAAATCATCGCCTTAAAAAAGGGTGGGGGGGAGAGAGCGAATGATTGCACACAAAAGCGAAAGGAAGAGACTCTTTTCCAGTGAAAATTTAAGAGTTGTTTTTTTTTTTTTTTTTTTTTTTTTTTTTTTTTTTTTTTTGCCTGGAGATAAGTAGTGGGGCGGCGCGGTAAGTATATCTTTCCATTCTTCTCGAGGTTTATTGTAAATCGCGTGAAGTAGTGTTAAAAGGATCTTAATCCTGTTTATTCTACTCTCGCGCTTTCTTTTCCTACGCTTTGCCTGTGCGCATTTTCAAATATGAGTCGATTAAATATAACCCCCACCCCTACCCCACCCCCCTCCCCCACCATCCTCCCCCACCCTCCTCCCCCACCCCCAACCGCTCTCTTCCGCTCTGGCCCCAGACTCGAGCGGGTATATATATGCGTCTACTCGCGTAGATGCCTACTGCAACTCGTACGCGCCCGCCCCCGCGCCGATTTGTCGCGATTTGAATGCAAAGTTGATGATTTTTTTATCATCTCCCGTCTAGAGCTTTTCCTTTTCAATTTCTCTTTTTACTTTTTAATGGTATACAAAGCTCTATTTAGTTTAAGTTGGGAGCACTTTTTGCGCGTCTGTACCTAAATTTCGCGTCTCTTATTTATTTGGAGAGGCTTTCGTGCCGGTTCGCTTTTAATAATAATCTCTTGCATTGTGTGATGATTGGTTCTAAATAAATAATTGAGCTGTCTATGAAATTTTAACCTTTAAACTGTTGGGGGGAGGGGGGGGGGGGAGTTGTTAACGTAGACTCTGGTGTATAAATTAGTTGAGATAATGCTTACTTTCTATGGCTAGGCATTTTTGTCTCAAAAACCCATCAAATTTAGCTCTGTGGAGATGCGATTTTTGAACATTTTCGGGGGAGGACTACCGCCGAAGTGCCGGACCCCTTTCTAGCTCTACTGGGTGGGGTTTTCCAAACCCTCCTCCTCTCCATCGGACGCGGCCTGCCTCATCCTGAGATCCACCGCATAACTGTAAATTATATCGGATAGTCCTGTGTTTTTCAACCATCGCGCACTAAGAAATTACCACCCAAATAGCAACACAATATAGGTAGGCACCATCGAAAGTTAAAAGATATACACTTCCACTTCTTTTAGTACACTGAAAAAAATGGATTTGTGAAATCAGTAAAATGAAGCAAAGGCTAATTTTACCAGCCATTTTCAGTAAAATTGACTACGCATATAGCTAATTTTACGTTTTGGATTGTAAATTTTGCTTAATTTTGATTAATTTTACAATTTGGATCATAAACTTTACCAATCGGATTGTAAATTTAACAATTCAAAGCATTGTAATTTTTGCAAGTCGTATAGCTGTCACGCCAAGACAGCCATGTAATATGCAAAAGTCACAATGATTTGGATTGTAAAATGTACCTACTATTTAGATTGAAAAATTTGCAATCCAAATAGAAAAATTATTAAAACTTAAGCAAAATTTACAATTCAAATCGTAAAATTAGCCATAAGTTTAGTAGGATTTACCGAACATAACAAGTAAAATTAGCATGAGCTTTATTTTACTGATTTTACAAAACTTAATTGCTTTTTTAGTAATTTCATTTTGTTCAGTGTATTGTACGCGAAACAATGGGGATTTTGCAAACTTTTGCTGTAAGTAAATGACTGGTAGAATCTGATGTAGAAAACCAGCGAAAATCACGAAAATCACAGTATAAAAGTCTAACATTCGCTGTATTGGACTCAGTTAACAGCTGTAACGGCAAAATCGTAATGGCGGAGCTCCGCAGATATCCTAGGAGATTCCTGTCTAATTTATCTGCGGTCTGTTGTCTGACTTGCCGTGTGCGGACTACCGAACGCTCAGATCACTTTAAATCTCTACGGAAACATAGAGATGTCTCTCAAAATAGATAGGAATCTCCCATGATAAATACCTGCCTCGCTCCACCATTAAATCCGATTCTGAGGGTGAATTTTGTGATTTTTTAGTGTTCTTGTCGTCATTTACACAAAGGTTTTCATGCAAGAATCAGCTCTTCAATCACATATAGCAAAAGTTCGCAAGAGCCCCTTTACCCTTTCTCTCTATTCTCCCATTAGAACCAGTGGCGTAGCGTGCAAGTTGGCAACGTTGTGTTGTGTCCATTTAAACCCGTGGAAAAGATCGAACTTTTGGGTGTTCGGCGAACACCTTCGCACTCGACCTTTTACATTGGTTTAAATGGACACACTACAAGGTTGCCAAACCGCACGCTCCGCCACTGATTAGAACGCATGTATTTCAGAAAGTATACAGGGTGTTCCTGGATTAACACGCATAAATGATGGAGGTGATTTTTCAAGGAAAACTAAGACTTTTTTTTCCTATAAACATAGGCCATAAAATGCTTTCCCTCTGAGCTATGATTTTTCAAAGTTGGAAAAAAATTTTGGTTTTTTTAAGACAACGGCCAATGTTATGGATGAAATTGAATGAAAATTAGTTTCTAGGGGTATTTTTTGGTGTAAAATTTAATTTTTGGGTCGAATAAACGTTTCAAGGAGTTTAAATGGGAGTTTCAGAGGGGTGTTGATCTTAAAATTGAAAAATTTTTGGTAGCCGGTCAATTTTTTGAAAATTGAGGTGCATATTCGGATTTTATGAGCAAAAACAAAGGTTTTTGATCCCTTCCATTTTTGTCCTCCGCCGCGTTTTTAATGGCGAAAAATGGATTTGAAATTTTGTCCGTTTTTGGGTATACCCTGCTAATTGAAGGCGCAACTTCCGATGTCACCGTCCCGAGCACGTAAACTCTCCGCGCCAGCGCGAAGCTATGCGTTTGGTGGTGTCCCCCTCCCATCATATTGGGAAGCAAGAGTAAACTCGCAAGTTCATCAAGTTTTAGAGGTTGCCTAATGGGGCATTTAAATAAAATAAACCATGGACTTTATGTTATGATAATCATAATAATTTATCGATGTAATAATAATGTAATAATAATGATAACCTTAATTATCATTAATATCTGTTATGATTTTTAAAAAACAATTACAATTATTAATGTGTAAACGAAACAATTAGTAATAACTGTAACAACAAGACAATCAACAGTAATTGTTATGGAACAATCGAACTTAGTTTTTTTCTTCTTTTTTTTTTCTTTTATAAAACTTGGATCAAACGAAGCTAAGAAGGCACTCATATGCCTTTAAAATATTTAAAATTTTACAGCAAATGTTCGAAATGAAAACCACCTTGGTTGAGGCAAGAGGTGCACCTCTTTATTACTGACGTCACGGCTGATCTGCATTGCGTTCGAGTTAAATCGGCACACACCTCGACAATGCGATGCTGCAATGTTTCAACAACAGGAACGGGCATAGCATACACTTTTTGTTTGATGGCTTTGACGGTTTGATTGTTTAATGTGTGTAACTGTTTTTGACAATAATCATAACAGATAATAATGATAGTTATGGTTTATTTTATTTAAATGCCCCATTAGGCAACCTCTAAAACTTGATGAACTTGCGAGTTTACTCTTGCTTTCCTGTATGATGGGAGGGGGACACCACCAAACGCATAGCTTCGCGCTGGCGCGGAGAGTTTACGTGCTCGGGACGGTGACATCGGAAGTTGCGCCTTCAATTAGCAGGGTATACCCAAAAACGGACAAAATTTCAAATCCATTTTTCGCCATTAAAAACGCGGCGGAGGACAAAAATGGAAGGGATCAAAAACCTTTGTTTTTGCTCATAAAATCCGATTATGCACCTCAATTTTCAAAAAATTGACCGGCTACCAAAAATTTTTCAATTTTAAGATCAACACCCCTCTGAAACTCCCATTTAAACTCCTTGAAACGTTTATTCGACCCAAAAATTAAATTTTACACCAAAAAATACCCCTAGAAACTAATTTTCATTCAATTTCATCCATAACATTGGCCGTTGTCTTAAAAAAACCAAAATTTTTTTCCAACTTTGAAAAATCATAGCTCAGAGGGAAAGCATTTTATGGCCTATGTTTATTGGAAAAAAAAGTCTTAGTTTTCCTTGAAAAATCACCTCCATCATTTATGCGTGTTAATCCAGGAACACCCTGTATATGAAAGGAAGAGCCCTGGATAAGACTTCAGCCTATATCTTCTTGTTTTCTCAAACGCACATGTTCTAATGGGTGGAGCGAGAGAAAGGCGAATTCCTGAATCCACTCACTCATATGTCCATGCAAATTCATAAGCACTTACTAGACTCTCGTTTGAGGGGACATGAGGGAATCGCTTTGCCACTATAAGCCCGATTCTGAGGGTGAATTTTGCGATTTTTTAGTGTACTCACTCATCGTCAATTTTGTGATGTTTTAGTGTACTCACTCATCGTCAATTTTGTGATGTTTTAGTGTACTCACTCATCGTAAATTTTGTGATGTTTTAGTGTACTCACTCATCGTCAATTTTATGATTTTTTAGTGTGCTCACTCATCGTAAATTTTGTGATTCTTTAGTGTACTCACTCATCGTCAATTTTGTGATTTTTTAGAGTACTCACTCATCGTAAATTTTGTGATTTTTTGTGTACTCACTCATCGTCAATTTTGTGATGTTTTAGTGTACTCACTCATCGTAAATTTTGTGATGTTTTAGTGTACTCACTCATCGTCAATTTTATGATTTTTTAGTGTGCTCACTCATCGTCAATTTTATGATTTTTTAGTGTGCTCACTCATCGTAAATTTTGTGATTCTTTAGTGTATTCACTCATCGTCATTTTTACGTAGGTTTTTATGCAAGTATCAACTCTTCAATCACCAGTAGCAAAAGTTTGCAGGAGCCCCATTTCTTTTAAATTTTCACAACTCGATTACACGACGTATTTTTTTTTTGTTACACAGAGGTAACGTGCAATAGAGAGTTTGAAACTAAACTGACGATGACTATCTTCGTGTCACGTGACCACTCTGTAGTCATCTCTGTAGCCAGTTACGTTGTAAGTTTTTTTTCTTTCTTTTTTTGTCAAAGCATCACAGAGTCGCGTCAGCACTCAGCAGTCATGCAATTGAAATAAGCAACATTCTCGAATAGGTGACACGTGACACGACACGGGGCGAGCGAGAGTGAAGATGCTGCGCCGTGGCACCACATACCAGGCTACCCGCACAGCGCCTCCGTCATGCTGTCGGTTTCTCGGAGCTCGCACGGCGCTACGTTGTACATTGATTGATGGTGTACTCTTGCCGGTCGCAGCTCACCGTCGTCATCGTCGTCGACGCTTTTGTCAACGTTGCCAGATTTAAGAAAATAAATCCATCTTACATCAACACAACACCATGCATTCATAAATCATAAACAAAGTAAAATGCGAGTAATAGGAAACATTTAACGTGACGTCTCTCGACAGCGAAGTGCAGCGTGTTGGCTCAACCGAAGAGTAAAACAAAAGTCGCAATTGAATCAGAGACAAATATACGTAGAGACAGTGCACTACGCTGAAGTACACTGGGAAGATTGCAGGAACACTTTAATCTCGCGGAATGGGGCTCTTGCAAACTTTTGCTACTTGTGATTGAAGAGTTGATTCTTGCATAAAATCAAGTAAAAATGACGATGAGTACACTAAAAAATCATCAAATTTACTCTCAGAATTAGGCTCAATGGCGAAGAGACGCAGGTATCATGGGAGATTCCTAACTAAATTGAGACATACTCGTATATCTGAGTTTCCTTAGAGAAAATGACTTAATAGACAGGAATCTCCCATGATACCGGCGTTGAAGCGCCATTATGATCTTGCTGTTATAGCAGTTATGTGCATTTATTACTGAATCTGAGACTTTCTTAGTGTGATTTTCGTGATTTTTGCTGGTTTTAACAACAGATTGGACTATTCATTTGATTACAGCAAAAGTTTGCAAGAGCCCCCATTGTAACAAGGCTTCCTCTCTAATTTAGCTCGGTATTGAATGGTGAAGTTGCGTTAAATACAAGGGAAATATTGAAACATAGCAAATAAAAAGATGTATTGCAATTTGCAGTAAAAGAAAAAAAAATAAATAAAATGAAAAAATTTACAATAATTAGCGAATCTTACACTAGACCTAGGAGCGTGCCGAGTGACCAGGGGGACTTGTTAGTTTATAGCCACGTTCCACGTATAGAAAATGCCGAAGCTCAAATTTAGTGGATAGTTAAATATTCGTTCTCCGCGGTGTTCATTTTGCCTATCCCGATAATTGAAGGCACTTTTAACGATTTTGCTACCAGGTTCAGGATACAAGAAGAAATCAATGTTATAAACTCCTCTCTCAAATTCAGTGGGTAGTTAAATATTCGTACTCCGCGGTGTTGATTTTGCCTAACCCCGCAATTGAAGGCGCTCTATGAAACATTATTTTGCCAATTTTAACAATTTAGAGTAGCTTTCACTGTCAGTGAGAAATAGAGGTATGAAAATTATATAACTCGGGCGTGATATTGAGAGGTTTAATCCTTTCACGGGAAATGGTAAACATGTGACATGTGTACCATTTTATGTAACATGGGATCCAATAGAATTTAAATAGATATTCCGCAAAAATTGTAAGACTCATCAAAATTCTTGAAAATTGTCCTCTTTTAAACAGTCTAAAAAAATTCAAAAAAAATTCAAATCCCAAAATTCGTGCATGAAAGGGTTAATCAGGGGCGTGCAGAGATTTCCGGAGAGGGGGATATCACAATGTTAATGCCTTCCATGAATTGCCGCCTTTCAAAATTGTATTTTTTTTTTTTTTTTTTTTTTCGAAATAAAAATGTATGAAATTTTTTTGAGTTTTGTTTTGAGGCAAATGATAGTCAATCTTTGAAACGAAGTTATTACCCAGCTCACTAGCTTTTGATTAAATTCGAAGTTACATACATCAGTCCTGTTACTTCTGGAACACCCTATGTATTTATCAGATGCGTTTTGTATAACGTACCCCAGTGTCACAAAGTCCTCGGCGGTAAACTTGGCAACCTTCTCTTCGCCGACCGTCGAATGTCTATTGCCTTTGGCTGAAGAATTAGACATTTTTACTGCCCACATTATTCATCTTTGCCACTTTTCTCCCCCCCCCCTCTCTTTCATCCTACTTTTTATCTATCTCTATTTCTTCCCGTTTTTTTTTCTCCCTGTCACTACTGTTGATCCCGCTTTTCCATTGACAATTTTCCTTACTTTTTTTTTTTTTTTTTTTTTTTTTTTTTTTTACGTTTCTCCCGCGAAAGACATTTTCAATAAATGGTAGAATATTTACTGACCGTAAATCGAGGAAGACATTCTCCCGCATCAGAATAAATGTACGACCCTTCAAAAAAATTCACTCGATTCATGAAACTGTTGCATGGTGTTTTACGTCGGATGAATAAACCGATTTAATGATGAAAGCACGTTCAATATGTGTATATTGTAAAGTTTTGCTAAAGCGCTAACGAGGGTCGATTTATTTGTATAATTTTTTTTTTTTTTTGGCTTTCGGGTGCTCAAAGACTAAGCAGAATTATTCAGAATGCCCCTTTCAGAATACGCCATGAAAAATCGAAACGTCTATTGGAAACAACGGGGGAAAACAATGAGAATGGGTCTGTTGCATACTTTTGCTACAACAAAATAGAACCTTGATTCTTGTGTAAAATTCGGCGGAAATAACGATGCGCACATTGAAGACGTTCAAAATCCACTCATTAACTCAGAAAATCACTTCAATTTCAAACAGCCCGCGCTACACTAGACACTATTTGCACCGGTCTACTACTACATAGACGGAACCACCGATGCATAAGTAAACAACATCGTAACTACAAAATGATGGAATTCCGTTCTAAATACATAAACTATTGGCTGCATTTGCTGTCTGGTCTTTTCGGTTTATCAAAGATTACAAAATAATATTAGAAATGTACGCATCTAAACGAAACATTCCAATGTATGTAAGTTCTGTTCATGTTTACATAAACGAAGTTATAAGTCGGTGATATAGTGTCCAGTGTAACGCGGGTTGTTTGAAATGGAAGGTATTTTCTGAGTTAATAAGTGGATTTTGAACGTTTTTAATGTGCGCATCGTTATTTTCGCCGAATTTTACGTTAGAAACAATGAGTTATATTGATGTAGCAAAAGTACGCAACAGACCCATTTTGACCAGGGTCATGAGCGTAGCTAGAAATTTTGTCTAGGGGGCGAGGCCAAGTTTGGAAACCCCCCGTGGGGGGGGGGGGGGGGGGGTACGGGGGTCCTCCCCCGATAAATTTTGCCAATTTAGCTGCCCGGAGACGTGATTTCAGGCTGTCTCCACCTCGCAAATTATGAGAGAAGATAAGCACGCCGCGAGCAAAAAATAATTTTGTGTACCTTTGCCATAAATAAACCGATCTAATTAGAAGAAACTAACCTTAAAATTTTATTTTTTGGTACTCGTGAAATTGCAAATAATACCAACATCGCAGAACACGAAATAATAGACGAAAGGAAAAGAAGAAACCTCTGGATGGATTCCCCTTTCAATGTTTTCCGTTTAATCGCCAAAAGTAAAAATACTTCATGCCTGTTAACAGTGTTTTTTTTTTTTTTTTTTTTTTTTTTTTTTTTTTTTTTTTTATCATTTTGTCATAAATTTTACAATTATTCTCTTCTTCTTTCAACTATCACTGCAATTTTTTTTTCAACATCAGATTTTGGGGGGGCTGCTACCCCCCCCCCCCCCCCCCGGTACCATAGTAGGTATGCCCATGACCAGGGTACTCTCTTTTGAAGGTCATAGTACTTTGTTAGGCGAAGCGTCGAAATTTTCACGCGGGCTTCCAATACAGCCTATATACCTACTACGTTACGTTATCGTTACGTTACCGAGCTTCAACGCCGAGTCACGTTCCGTCACATAACGTCTAAACGTATTATCAACCCGCGCTTTGGAATAATGAGATTCCATCGCAACGAGACTCGACGACTCTTTTCCGAAGTCGGGAAAACTGGAAAACGGGAGAAGGACGAAGCCCATATACACCATCTACCAGCACTCCTCCGCATATACACCCTAATTTTAACGGTAGGGAAATAGCGTGTCACATCAAAGAGCAATTAGTGGCTTTTTGCTAAGCAGACAAGAGCTGTAATTAGGAGGAGAGCTAGGACAAGCTATGCTATATAGGTTTTCCTCTTGACTCGAATAAACTTACTCACACTTAGAGCCCCTCCCCCTCTGTGTCGATGTCGTCTCGCTGTCTCTCGAACAAATACCTAATGAACATAGGCGGATCCAAAAATCTCTCTCTCTCTCTCTCTCTCTCTCTCTCTCTCTCTCTCTCTCTCTCTCTCTCTCTCTCTCTCTCTCTCTCTTTCTCTGCACTCGTTTGAACCCGTGTGTTAGAAAAAGAAATAAAGAGCAAATAGGGCCTTTCACGTGACATTAACTCCTAGCTCTCTCTTTTTCTAACGCATGCGTTTAAATGGGTATAGAAAGAGGAAGACACGAATTTGAGAGACATTTGTCTTTCTCCATCTGCACTCGTTTGAACCCGTGAGTTAGAAAAGGAGAGAAAAGTGCAAAGAGCTGCCTTTCACAGTGACATATTAGCCCCTATCTCTGTTTTTTTCTGACGTATGCTTATGAATGGGTATAGAGAGAGAAAGACAAACTCTTAGATCATACTGATCTGAGAAATTGTCGGTCTCTCTCTGCACACGTTTGAACTCGTGTATTAGAAAAGGAAAGAAAAAGCACCGAGGGGCTCTCACGTGATACTAGCTCATATCTCTGTCTTTTTTTAACGCATGCGTTTAAAGAGGAGGACAAAAATTTGAGAGAAATGTGTCTTTCTCCCTCTGCACACTCGTTTGAATCCGTGTGTTAGAAAAGGAAAGGAAAATAAAAAAGGGGCTTTCACGTGACATCAGCCCTCATCTCTTATCTTTTTTAACTCATCCGTTTAAATGGGCATAGAGAGAGAAAAACAAACTCTTGGATCCAACCAATCCGAATTGTCCTTCTCCCTCTATACTTGTTTAAATCCATGGACCATGAGTTAGGAATGGAAAGAAAAAGCAAAGAGGGGTCTTTTCACGTGACATTAGCCCCTATCTCTTGTCTTTTTTTAACGCATGCGTTTAAATGGGCATAGAGAGAGAAAAACAAACTCTTGGGTCCGCCGTTGCTAATGAAGACGGAGCAAAAGCCGAGAGGCTGTGAAGGAAAATGATATATAGTGCTTGAAACCCGCACCCCCTCGTTATAGAACGATTTGAGTTTGAAACGAAGGGAGGCTTTTGTGTTCTTATCTATCAAAACCGTTTGTCCGGAATTTCCATCAAGTTCAAGTCGTTCTACGACAATCTATTCAAGTCGTTATAATCGAATTTTACTATAGTAAGTACTACTATAGAATGACTAGAATTTTACTAGAATTACTAGATTATAATCATCAGAAGTTCTATATATAGTAGAGTTTTACTACACAAATTTTACTTTTTACTATATTTTTTATATTTTACTGATCTTCACCTGAACCAACGGTTGTGCATCGTTTTAATAACTCATCCGAACTACTGTTTGTTCGGTAACGATGGATATGACATCGATGCTGTACCCAAATCTCAGAATGGGTCTGTTGCAAACTTTTGCTAGAACAATTATTAAGAGTGTTTAATCTAAAGTGAAATCGCCTGAAAAGTCCATTTGGTGGCATCAGAAAATCATAAAATGTAATAACAAACTCACGTGAGGCGTTTATTGAAATCCAAGATGGCGGAGAAATATCGAGCAATTTGCATGCATGCACCGTGAACATCCAAGGATGGCGAACTTTGACAACCTCACTGGAGGTAGAGGTTATGTGTTTGTTTACGTTGCGCTTGGTTGTGATCGATATTGTGAGGTTGGCTATCCTTGGATGTTCGTGGTGCATGCATACGAATTGCTCGATATTTACCCGCCATTTTGGATTTCAGTAAATGCCTCTTGTGAGTTTATTATTGCATTTTATGACTTTCTAATGCCACCAATGGACTTTATTGGTACCCGTTCTGCGAGGTGGGGGTGAAACAGTAACTCAACGGTGGGAGACAACAATGAACAACGATCCTGATTGGCTATAAATGGGTTTTTTTACTTTGGCGTTCAATGTCCCCGGAAAAGTTCCTAACTTCAAATCTTGACCGGAACCTCACTATCGCACTTAATGACCTGCAAAAGAATTGTCATCACAGAAATGTTTATTTCTTTATTTCTGGGTCAATTTTAAATAAGTTTGCGGTTTTCTCGCGTAAATCAGAGTTTTTTAGAATTCCCTCTTAAAAAGTAAAAATATGCTTTAAAAAAAAATCTAAAAGCCTTTGGAAAATAATTATGGAATTATTTATGAATTAAAGTTAATTTTGATTAAAATATTTTCTTTGGCGAATCATAGTTACCTACATGATGTATTGATGTCTTAAAAAGACCCGTAAAGGTCGACTTGTGGCACTTTCTGTCAGATTGATATATTTAATAGTGTTTTCTGAAATTGCACGTTAGATGCGTTTTATTATTTTTACGCTGCTCAGAAAACAATAGGGATATAGACCGATTGAACTGACAGGAAAACCAGAAAGAGAAAAAAAAAAGAGTGGGGGCGAGTAATATCAGGGCGCAGAGTAAAACGCTGGCAATATTAATGGAATTATCTAAGCTTGCTATGAACAGTGTTGCCGGATGTTGCGCAAAGGCGAGGCATGAAATTTGGCAACAATGTATATTCGCCATTTAAATTCACCAAAAAAGGTCGAACGCTTCAGTCATCGGCGATGACCAGGCATTTCGACCTTTTTAATGTGTTTAAATGGGGAAAAGGAACGTTGCCAAATCGCACGCCTTGCAACTGATCTTGCGGCATTTCCCATTAGAATTACCACATAGAAAAAGCCGCAGGATCAGGCAACAGTGGCCTATCGTGCAATTTGGCAACATTGTGCTGTGTCCATTTAAACCTGAGTAAAAGGTCGAATGCGAGGCCGTTCACCGAACACCTTATCGTTCGATCTTTTTCATGGGTTTAAATGGACGAACGGCAACGTTGCTAAATAGCACGCTACGCCACTGTCTGGCAACACTGGCTATGAAATCTTCCGCAATCGAGCTTGCAAGAGGGGGGGGGGGAGACTACTCCGTGTGGCATTCTAAAAAGGGCCCTCAAGGGTTGCACAGTAGGGTTAGAAAATCATGAGAGCGTTATAATTAGAGCATTTCTTTTTAATGTTGTAGGAAATATCGCATGGACAATTTAAAAAGAAAAGTAATTACCATTTTTCCTCGAGGGGAAGCAGAACTCATGGTCCTCCATCCAAATTACTCTTTCGAAATAATTCAAGAAACTGAAGAATGTTGGCATCAAAAAAGCAGTTGTGCACCGAGAAATTCCCTATATTTGTGCTACCGTTTTGCGTGTAATGAATGACATTTTTTTAATTCACCGATGATGTTAACGGCTGAGAAAAGATTACACGGTTCAGTTCAGCGTATGACTGCACTGCACGAGAATGCACTGATCTGTAACGCACTGAATCCGCAAAGATAATTTTAAATTGCTAATTTTTACCTGATGCACTGGCAACGCTGTATATTTGAAACCCACTTCTTTCAGACAACTTTTGAGCGTGACATCGCTCGTTGCCTCCGAAATTTGCAACCGTTAAAAATAATGCATCGAGCCTCTGTTTTTTAAACTTTTTTTAGAATCCATTCCCATTATTCACGAATATACTCCTCGGCTGGCAGCACGACCCGACTCACCGTCTGAAACTGATTGCAATTTTGGTTGCGCAATGAACGGTTGAGATGACCTGCGATGCCCACTGATCAGTAGCGCACCGAGAGTTTCTTCATCTCTCTCTTTTCTCCATTAAGGAACGTATGTTAGACAAGGATGGACAAGGGGATAAAACCCCCTCCTTCTGTCCTTTTCCTACTCATACATTCAAATGGGAAATGAGAGAGATGGAAGATATCCTGGTTGCGCCAGTGCCACTGATCGTGAGACACTTTGTCTATCTTATCTAGACAAGTATTTTTGTCTCAACTTTGTCTTTGTCTCCGCATGTTTCACTGAAATTCTCCGATTTTGCATTTCACATTTATTTACTAGAGTTAGAGTTAGCACGGTTGGCAAATCAAACATTATTTTTTTTTAATAGCATTTTGACTGAAAGTGTCCTCAGTAAAATGCACCCATTTACGCAAATTTGACTTGCCCAGAACATACCCATATGCGCAAAATAGTATGTTGCGCATTTGGGGATTTGCGCTTTTGTAGTTTGCGCTTTTGGGCATTTACCTAAATAGTAAGATATGGAGGGAAACCCCATGACTGGGAAGAAAAGCTTTAACCCCATAATGGGGCAGTTGCAAGGGTCTGAAATAAAGGGTTTTTTATAAAGAAAATGATAATACTTGATGAGCTAAGAACAATGGTGCCTTCGGTTTTTTCCCCCAAGAGTCCCGGTTTTGGAGATAAACACATGTTAAGTTGTAAAAAAAATCATGTGCGTAGTGACGTCACTACGCGGAATTCTCATTTGAAACAATATGTTTTGGGCCAAAATCTCATTTGTGGAACAATGGGACTCAACCAAAAACCAAAAACATCTTTGTTCTCAACTTATCAAATACTTTCATTTTCTTTATAAAAAAACCCAACATTTCAAACCCTTGCAACTGCCCCATTGGGATGTGACTGATGTCCTCTCTGACCCTGATTGCGTTGTTGCGTTGGACACGGCCATATACGTACGTCATCCATGCAAAACAGCGGCGGCTCGTGCAATCTGTCAACAATGGATTTCCTCCTTTTAAAACTGTGTAAAATAATCGATTACTTGGTGAGGCGCAGCGCCTCACCTAGTATCGATCTTTTTGCATACGTTTAAATGGCAAAAGTGCACGGTTGTCAGATTGCACAAGCCGCCACTGATGCAAAAATACATTTCCTTGCGTTTTAGTCGTCCTGACTGCACTGGCGGCTCGTGGAGGTGAGGCGACGAAAATGAGAGGTGCTCAGGATTTTTTTTTTTTTTTGAAACGCTCTTCACATAAACTTTTTTGAAAATTGTGTGTTCCATTCATACTTTCTGGACTATTGAAACAAAGAATGATGAACTAATAACCATTTCAACCTTTATATGTTATTTGTTTAATTTTTTTTTTCTTTCTCCAACTTTAAAAAATGAGAGGCGATGGCTCCCTGTCGCCTCGCTTGCCTCACCTAGCGAGCCGCCACTGGCTGATTGGCCCCAAAATGTCAGGGTTTTATTAGCTGCTTTAATTAACACCCTTGGCTTATGTTTGAAATTTTTAAGATCATACACCTGGCGTTATGGATGATGGTAAAACTCCAAGAAGAAATTTCCCTTTTGAATTGTTTCAAACTTTAGAAAGGAATTAATCAACTGATTGATTTAATCGTCTGGAATTTGCATCGTAAATAGTGTGATAGGTGCGGATAATTGCAGGCACGGGCTAAACAGTATAAAACGCCAGCATCAACAGGTACCTAATTTAAGTTCACTTTTTTGAGTTTAGGGGTAGATTTAGGAAATTTTGAATGGGCTCATGGTAATTTTTTCGTCATTACTTTACTTGAGCTTTTGATTAAAACGCAGCTGTAGAAAATGTTGGCAAAAAACTTTTTAAAGCGTTCAACATGCAGACATAAAAGCGGACCAAATACTTCGGAGAACATTACTAGCAAACTCATTGCAGGTCTTTTCGTCCTTTTTTTCTAGTCCACTATTTTTGTTTTTTGTTTTTTTTTAATTTTTTTCCAGTGACATTGTACGCGTATATTATAGAGTCCTTAAAGATTCGTCCAATTCACTTCAGTCCTCATAAAACATTAGTAAAATCCTCATTTCTGTCGTTTGACTATATCGTCCCCGAGTTTTTAGTCCAAATGTTCTTAGGTCCAAAATTTGCCTTTGGTTCTGCAATATTGGTCCAAATTGTGTTCGACCCGAAAAATAAAATCAATTTGTCCAATGTATGGGCGGATACAGGGAATTGTCTTTCTCTCTCTCCTCCCATTTGAAAACGTGCGTTAAAAAAGGACAGAAGAGGGGACCAAAGTCACGTGATGGCCCCCTATGCTGTCCTTTTCTAACACATAAGATCAAATGAAGGGAAAGAGAGAGAGAGAGAGAGAGAGAGAGAGAGAGAGAGAGAGAGAGAGAGAGAGAGAGAGAGAGAGAGAGAGAGAGAGAGAGAGAGAGAGAGAGAGAGAGAGAGAGAGAGAGAGAGAGAGAGAGAGAAAGAAAGACAATTCCCTGTATCCGCCCATGGACTCCAATGCTGGTTTGCAGGTAAAATTAAAGAGTGTCCACTGTCTAGGTCAAATTAATGTACGAGGGTGGATTTTAAAGTAAGTTTACCTATTTTTTTTTCTCAGAAAGTATTATATTAGAAAAAAAAACAAACCCAGTGTTGGAACGTACGTACTCTCAGCTTTTAAATGAGCTACAGTTTTTTTTTTTTTTTTTTAAATTTGGCTTACGCGTTGTGGAGATATCGTGGATTTTCCACACCCATCTCTCCTTCAAACGTGCCCACCTTTTTACGCGCTGCGGAGCTTTATAGAAAACATGAGTTTAAGACTTTGAAAAAGTAAAATAGAGCTATTGTTTCATTTAAACAAGTTATAACATTATTGTGAGGCATCTCATCTCATTTTTGATATAGACCCGCTAGATTCTTGAATTTTTCATATCGGTGCAATAATTTCTATATACAGCCGTCGTATAAAATTCTTTCCCTTTACTCCTGAATCAGGTTTTGACGCAAGCTGTTAATCCAGCTTCAATTTATGATGATTGCACTTTCAGTACTGGCCGAAAGTTTGAAGATCGATACAAATTGGATCATTTTATCAGTAGAAGAGTAGTACTATTCAGTAAACCGCATGCACCCAGGTGTTTTTGAGATGTCTGATCCTGAGATAAGCGCACCGCCTGCCGAAACTGGCTGTCTTCTGCAGTGCGTGAAAAGGTGGGCACGTTTTAAGGAGAGAAGGTCGGGGGAAATCCACGATATCTCCGCAACGCGTTGGCCAAATTTTACAAACTAGAGCTCGTTAGAAAGCTGAAAGTACGTAAATTTCAACGCTGGGTTTGAATTTTTTCTAGCATTGAAAGTTCTGGAGAAAAAAAAAATAGGTAAACTTACTTTAAAATCCACCCTCGTACGTAAAACATAGAATATAAGAAGATATTTAAACATCGGTATGAGAAAGAACTGTTCAAAAGAAATTATTTAGATTATTACTCCTCGTGATATTTATCAATGGGATAGAGATGGGGGAGGGGGAAGATAAGACAAAGGAAAATAACAAATTTGAGAAATTGCTCTGCTTTCTCCCGACATGACTTTCATTCTTTGAATTTATTTGATTCAAGAGCCGGGCCGGCCCGTACCTTTGATCTAAAATTTATTTCATCTCAATACTTAGTGTACGTATTTCGTCTACCTATAGTCATTATATAACCGAGGGAAACTCAGCAAGTTGAAATCACCTAAAATGATCGTTCTGAGTATAACGCTTTCGGAACAAAGCATTCCAGCTCCTCACATTTTCTAGCAGATAATGAGACAGTTGCAAGGGTCTGAAACGCTGTGTTTTTGATAAAGAAAATGATAGAACTTGATGAGCAGGGAACAATGGTGCCTTTGGTTTTTTCCTAAGTGTCCCGGTTTTGAAGATACACAATAGTGTAAAGTTGTAAAAATTCGTGTGCGTAGTGACGTCACCACGCGGAATTCCATTTCAAACAATGTACTTTAGGTCAAAATCTCATCTGCAGAACAATATGGAACTTAATTCGAAACCAAAGGCATCTTTTTTCTCAGCTCACCAAGGTACTTTCATTTTCTTCATAAAAGAAACATGACATTTTAGGCCCTTAATTGCAACTGCCCCATTGCATTAAATATGTGGTCTCGCTTACGTAAAATTAGTCCTGATTCTACAATGTTTCAGCGATTATTTTAATTACTTTTATTATTTATTGGTTTTGGCCACCGAATCTGTCATTTCTATCCCCTGTCAGGCGTATTATCCGGTATGAAATGCATTGAAAAAAAATAAAATGAAAAATGAAAAATAAATGAAAAAATAAAAAATAAATAAAAAAATCAAAAATAAATGAAAAAATAAAAAATAAATAAAAAAATAAAAAGAAAATGAAAAAAAATGGGGGGAAAAATGACCAGAAGAAGGAGAGTTTTTATAAATAAATAAGTTTACTTTTTTATTTTCAAATAAACTTGGACCAAGAGGGGTTACCGTCCGGAAGGAGCTAAAAAATAAAAATTGATAAATAGGTAATAGATAAATAAATAAATAAATAAATAAATAAATAAATAAATAAATAAATAAATGAATGAATGAATGAAAAAGAAAAAAAAATGTAAAAATGATGCCAAAATGGAACGAACAAAATGACCAAAGTGAATGAATAGACATCATCTATATTTGAGGATCCATCACGAAAAAAGAAACCAACGAAAGGGGAAGATTGAAAATGCAAATTATTTATTTATTCATTTTTTTTTTTTTCATTTTTCTTTCCCAGTCTTTCTACATAAAATCAGTCATGAAAAATGCACAGCAAGCATGGGGAATCATCGCGGATTAATTTACCTGAGAGACATCAATAACCCAAACTCCGCGGAGATGATATTTAATCCGAACTGGGGTAGAGAGAAAAGAGCGGTCAGCTATACACAACGGACTCTCTCTCGATTACCTCGAGCAGTATTCAAGAGCGCGTGGAAAAACGTGAGTCGAAAATTACGAAACTCAAAGCGACGAAGCGCCTTCAGGAGCTCGAGACGCAACCGGCATTCACGGATGCAGCGCGTGAAACTGGACTCTCGACTTCGGGAAACAGGAGCGGAACGCACCGATTTCGTCCCGCCTCCTCTCGCGCTGGATCACGACATGGGGGGGGGGGGGGGGGGGGTGGAGATGCGCCGACTCTGTTTTCAACGCGAGACAGCGAGATAAAAATTTCGCGGTTACCGTGTTGCACACTCATCTCCTTTTTTTTTTTTTTTTCGGCCGATGTTTACTTATCTGATGTGTGTGCTCGCGATCTATATAATGCAAAGCGTCACACCAACAACAACCAATCATTTAATAGACCTGTTTAGTGTGACGTCACAAAAAAAAAAAAATGGTTCCAAACAAATGTTCCGTCTCACTCGCACTCGCGGGTAGCGTAAGAAACAGGATAAAAATGTTCGAATGCAAATTCGTGCTAATAAACAACAAGTTCTCTCAGATTTTATACTACACTGTTGGATTCCACGTTCCTTAAAATATAATCACGTTACAACATTTTCGAAACATCACGTATTAACTTACAATCACAGTTATATCGAAGAAAGTTCTATGTTTTGTCCTTGTCACTTTCACAGCTTCTTATGGGCATAGAATTCTAGGATATAGGCTCATCGGCACCATTACACCACGTGTTATACCTCGAACAAGCTTCGATACGAAGAGAGGTTAGGATATGATTGATTATCATGGCGGAGCGACGCCCATAAGAGACCGTGAGTAAGACAAGGACAAAACGTAGGACATCTCCCGGTATAACTGTGATTGTAAATTATAACTTGTGATCTTTCTTGAATTATGTTGTAGTGAAAAGATACTTTAAGGTATGTGGAATCTAATGGTGCAGTAAAATTTGAGGAAACTGGTTGTTAACTAGCATGAATTCGCGTTCGAAAATTTGGATCTGATTTCTTATGGGTGAGAAAGAGTGAAATGGGGAATTTGTTTGGAACCAATTTTGATCGTGACGTCATCACTAAACAGGTCTAAGACGTATTAAAAATGAGGAGGGGAATTCGCCACCCGTGCGCCTAAGGGGCTCTTGTAAACTTTTTATACAGCTGATTCAAGAATTATTGATTCATGCATAGAAACCTGTAAAAATGACGATGAGTACCTATACACTGAACGATCACAAAATTCAATTTCAGGATCTGGCTTTTATTCGGTGTATGTTTTATAATGGTGGAGCCAGAGACAAATAGAGACCGTGCACTCCCTATTCTTCCCGTGGTTGCGCGCTGTGTCCACTTTTCCTGAACTACTTTTGTCGGGACTCATCGGCCTCAACAATCAACCTTCACCTAATGTTGGATGGTGATCTCAACAAAAGGCTGTGATAGGTCCGCGGTCCCGGAAACGGAAACAGGTTTTGCTTGGCGAATGCAAACTACGCGCTCATCAGTCAACAATAAGTGAATGTCGGCTGTTGTTTCGATGAGTTCCAACAAAAATTGAGCCAGACAAGTGTAGGAGCCCCGAGAGGGGGGAAAAGGAGTAGAGAGAGACAGAGGGAGCGTGACGTATGATCGGCCAACTCGAGCTATCGTTTCTTTCGGCCGCGAGGCGGGGAGGGAAGCTGACGCAGTAATTTAAATGCGCATGCGCTCCCGACGCGACTCGTGGTCGCGAGTCTTGATATGCGAATGACCTTAAAAACCCAAAACCCCATGGGTTTAAGGAAAAACCGCCGTCAAGTCTTAACACTAATTGTTTTCACCAAAAAAAAAAAAAAAAAAAAAAAAAAAAACAAGTTGGAACTTGCAACACTGGAACAGTGTTAGCAAAGAGAGCATGAGTGTCGGCCGTAAATCATTGTAAGTGTGGAGTTCTATATTGATAGTACAAAACTGCGACAAAGTCAATCGCAACGCTGCATTTGTGTTTGTATAACAGTGATCGCTGAAAAAATAACTTGATAGGTCAAAGTGGGAATGAAAATTTACTTATAGCGTGTTGAAACAGTTGTTCACGAGGCGAGGTGAATACTGTGGTTTTGAAAATCGATTTCGATAGTGATAGTTCCTTTAAAATCGGATGACGCAATACCAATCCTAGCAAGCCGTAAAGTCTAGTTTAGTTATTTGGGATTTTTTTAGATTTCTCTCGCCTGAACCAAAGTCATCAGGAAGGAAAATTCTTAATACCAATCCTAGCAAGCCGGAAAGTCTAGTCTAGTTATTTGGGACTTCTATAGAATTTTCCTCGCTTGAACCAAAGTCATCACGATGGAAATTCTTCGTCTTTATGGTTTCAGCTCTTTTTTTCTCAGATTAAAAAATGAATGTTAATATTGATCAAATGTCATCCGACACTCATCAAGGCCCTTAAGGAACGTAATATGAACTTGAAAAAAGCTCATTCGATTTTTAAGGGAGCTTAAACGGTCCATGAGAGACGAAATTCGCGGATACAGAGTATCCACAGCTTATTTCAATGTTCGATCTGACAAGACCGTGCGCCTTTGAAAAATCGATATCTCGATAGTGAATCGATGTATTGCAATTCAGTTTGCACCGGTCGAAAGCGCTTGCTTGTGACTGACAACCTCGAAAATTTCAGATCCATCCGAGTTTATTTAATGACCTTACAGGACCTCTCGCGGCCGCAGTTAGACATTTCTTGTCAGAGTTACGCTGAAACGGGGAGTAGTTCCCCCCCTAAGATGATATTTTTTGGCTCGAAACTGCATTGGGCCCTCTCGGGACATCATTGAGACCCGAAAAAAAGCGGAACCGATATAATACGGCACACGACTGGTTCGTGAGAGACGAAATTCGCCTTTTTCCAGCCTCCAGCGCCCCTCTAAGGTCGATCTGACAAGACCGCGCGCCTTTGAAAAATCGATATCTCGAGAACGAATCGATGGATTGCGCACTGCGGTTTGGATTGGGCGGTAGCTTCAGCTTTTAGATAATTCTTGAAAAAAATTCAGATCCATCCAAGTTTTTAAACGGATCTTATGGGACCTCCCGCGGCCGCAGTTAGACATTGTACGTGAGACTTACGCTGGAGTGGGGCCACGCCCCCGCCCCCCCCATATAGACTTTATCGGTCCGACATTTGTCAGGGCCCTTAATGAACTTCATGTGAACTCAAAAAACTCACATATGACTTCTCACGGCGCATGCTAGGTCCATGAGAGTCGAAATTCGCGGATTTTAGAGAATCTTAGATTTCTGACCCTATACCGCGCGCCTTTGAAAAATCGATATCTCGAGAGTAAATCGATGTATCGCAATTCGGTTTGGACCGATCAAAAGAGTAAGCTTACCGGTACTCGCCGTTAAATTTTGGATCCATCTGATTTCATTTTGAGACCTTACTTGAGTTACTTGGACCCCAGTTGGAATTATTTTTCGGAGTTACGCTGGCAAGGGGGTCGCTCCCTCTCTTGGAAAACTGTGGAGGGGGCCCTTTGCTGGGGCATACATTCTATTTTTCACTTTTTTTTTTTTTTTTTTTTTTTTTTTAATTTTATATTGTGTCTAATCTAAGTTGGGGGAGGAGGAGGAGAGTACCTGCAAGTCAACCGGCAATTTACTTTTGATAGTGGCTGCGGGTCGAGGGTGCGGATTGCGGACTTTTAACTTGTTGTGGGGTTTACAGGGTGGCCGTGTCTAAACTTATGAGAAAAGAAGGCAACCACAGACCGGAAGAACGTTAAATTTTCTGGTTCAGAGACCATGGACAAAGACATGGGCACCCGCAAAACAATTGCCCGGAGGGGCAACTTTTTGAATGTCAATGGAAGGTCTAGGGGACACCACCTAGAGACGGGCAAGTCTAGAGAACCCCCCCCCCACTTCCGCCCAAAATAGAAAATAAATCAATTATCCTTCCAAATGGTAGAAATTGTAAGTGATTGTAGCATGTAGTTGTATCAAAAGTAATTCTATTTTGACGTGTTTGATATTATGAATAAAGTGACAGCATCAGATGATAGAAATAGTAAAAAGCTAAGTACAACTATTCCTTCTTTATTTTCATTGTCCTGATGAATTCTAAGAGTTAACCTATTTAAATTAACAAAACCAAAACTCTTGCCTATACATTCTCTAATCATGTAATTATCGACCAGAGGATTCTGAATTTTTAAGGAAGTTCGCAAAATTCTCGTTGCCAACGGTAGTTGCCAATGTAGACACGTTCATACTAGTAGATTTTAAAACTTCTTTCGGCGAGGGAGATGACGGGTGGGAAGTATGATGTCGTCTGAATCAGGAGGGGGTGGGGTAAAAATCAGGGGGAGGTCTAGATCTGGGGGAGAGGAATCCTGAAACTGGGGGGCGAGCTGTATAGTGGCAAGGGGTGGTTGGGCACCACTGCTTAGGGGGGGGGCTACTTCCCGCCCTGCCCCCCCCCTAAATTACGCCCCTAATTAAAATTGTAAAGTAAACTAAGAATAAAGTTTGTTAACTCTTACTCCTTTCGTTATTATTTGATCTTCGAATGTTCCGATTCTTTTTTATTGTAAAGTTTTGATTTTTCTGAATTAGGGGGGGGGGGGCGCCGCGCCGCCCCTCGGGGAGCGCCCATTGACAGATAAGGGAGAAAGGTAAGTGTAGGAATTTGCACGGGAATCCGGCGTAGTGTGCCGCAAAAATTACTACCAATGGCGGATCCAGAAAATTCTTTTAGGGGGGGGGGGGGGGGCTTCACGCCTATGAATTTTCAAATTTGCAGGGAGGAATTTATGGGATTTTTTCTGTTGAAAAAAGGCAAAGGCTACCGTGAGTTGGGGGGGAGGGGGCGTGCCTTTCCCGAATCCGCCGCTGATTACCATGTAACACTGGGCCACGATGACCGATGTCGCATAAAACCAGGTAGAAGCCCCGGGGGGGGCGTGGCATCCGTGATGGCTGTGAAATTGGGATGAAGTAGATGGACATACATCATTCATGCAATCTGCAAAACGGGGGCAAGCAACTGTTGTAGGCGTAGGTGCAGTAGTTCGTGGGGAGGGCAAAGGGGACGGGAGGTCGTCGAAAAACCCATGGACGAAGATATAACAAAGGGACTGCCGACTGTTGTTAGTCCTGTTTTGCTCTCGACCCCAGCGCTCCAAGCAGGGGCCCAGCTGAACTACTCTTTCAAGTGAGCGATCCTGGCGATGTGTCCATGCTCCCCATGCTGTGCTACTGCTAAAACCGTTGTTGGATTTGGTCTGTTATGGCATGGCTGTCAACTGTTGTCGGCGACCCAAGAGGATCAGATAACTCAGTATCTCAATGGAAGATCGAAAGAAAGGGAAAATTCAGAATCAACTTTGGACAAGGTAACAGAAATCATCAGCAAATTAAAAGAGTCGCCTGATCTCTACTAATAAAACAAATGTCTATGTACTCTTTTTGTTTGATTCCGTTTTGGGGTTTAACTGTGATGTATAGTATTTCAGTCCTTGATTAATCATTTTCGACAATTCAGGAATCTTTCAAGAAATACTCCAGACGTTTGCTTTTTAGCGGATTTTGTTTCCCTTTTTAAATTCGCTGATCATTTGTTCCCTTCGTTCAATCGTGATTCAAATTACCTACACGGTATACATTTGCGGGAAGGCATGGGAGAAAGGGAGCCGGAGCGGCCACCGCTGCAGCGGTTCGCTTTTAGTTGACCCTTACTGCTGCTTGGAGCGCTGCGGTCGCGCTCAAAAAACCCGCTAACGGGTTTTTAACACGGGCGGAGATAGGAAGTCGGCAGTCCTTAGTTATATCTTCGTCCATGGCTCGGAATGGTTTTAAAAATTTTTCCTTAGGATTTGATCTAGAACGCAACGTTCTTACTTTTTCGAAAAGTTAACTCTAGCTCTCGCAATTAACGATTAAAGGGGGGGAAAAAAGCATGGTTTCGGGAAACCGCGGAACAGTGGCGTTATCTAGCGGATGAGAATCTTACTACAGGTCGCTGAGGATTCCCCTTTTAAAACGCAACGCCGATCGCGTTCCCCAAACGAACTCTTTTAGCGGACCGAAACATCAACAAAAACAGGATTGGAAATTTGAAATCATCTAAATGCTTTTTAAATCGCAGAATACACGAAACATGGACACAATCCTCTGATATAAAACCCCCAAAATCTCATACAGAAAATTTCGTTGAAGTCTGATCCAAATTAGTAACGTAATTACATTCCCAAAAATGCTTAACCCCAATCTTGGCCAAAAACTCCCGCCACAAAGAAAAAGCGACAAATTGGGGGACACTGGATTGGCGGAATCACATGGGTCAATCGGTCCTCGAGGACCCGTTCTCGATACTGAAACCAAGCGATCCCCCCAGCGGACCCCCGAACCATGCCGTTCCTATAAGAAAAGCATTATGACCTTGTAGAAAAGATTTCAATAGAGCATGACACTCATGCTCTAAAAAAGGGCAAATTTTTTATCGCTGAAATACTTATGAATCTGTTGCGGTCAAGTCTCTGGTGTATTTTTTTTTTACCTCTTAAAATTGAAGTGCCCATTCAAATTTTTCCCCCCAAAAAAAGGATGTATCAACACAGCGATCAAGTCACTTTAGGTGCGGGTTTTCTCCTAAAATTAGCCTGACACATAGTACAGCTAAAAAACCCTTCAATAATATCGATGCAACTGCACCAGTTTTCTTACTTTTTATTATTTCCGCATGTATTGGGTTTGATTAGCGGCCAATTAGGCTTGCTAAAAAAAAAACTGCTTCTGGCACCAGTTCACGCCGATATTTTTTTAGGGGAGACGAGGTTCATGGCTCCTTTGACTCCGGGTGTTTTTGGGCCCAGAAAATTTTTTACAAAAATTTTTTAAGGGAAAAAAAAAAAACTTGAGCCGGCATTTTTTTACTCCCATTTTCTTGAACCGCTGGTCGGAGGTTGAAATTGAAAATATTGGGGCATACAATTGAATGAGGATTTACAAGAGCAATACCTTTTGGGAAAAGCCCCCTTATCAGATGTCTCCTCTTTCTATCCACGCTGAATTTTTTTTGAAAGGGCTCAAAGCTTAGTAAGGAACATATTTTTAGTCATAGATGAGCTCATCTTTAAAAACTTCTCCATCAGTGGTTTTTAAAGTTAAAAATTAGGAAAAGAAGAAAAATACGTTTTCTTTAGGAGACCGTTTATTTCTTATTCTTTTCTGATTTTTTTTTTGGTCGGCTGGGAAAATTATGTTTTACTTTTTGAATGGAGCAGGTGAATGAAACAATCCACGAAAGAGGATACTTTCTACAAGGCAGCAAAAAAATGCCGGCTCAAGTCTTTTTTTTTTCTTAAAAATTTTTGTAGAAAATTTTCTCGGCCAAAACACCCGGAGTCAAAGGAGCCATGAACCTCGTCTGCCCTATAAAATATCGGCGTGAACTGGTGCCAGAAGCAGTATTCTTTTTAGCAAGCCTAATTGGCCGCTAATCAAAGTCAATACATGCGGCAAGTAATCAAAAGTAAGTAAAGCTGGTGCAGTTGCATCGATATTATTGAAGGGATTTTAGCTGTACATATGTGTCAGGCTAATTTTAGGAGACAACACGCACCTAAAGTGACTTGATCGCTGTGTTGATATCATCCTTATTTTGGCGAGAAATTGAATGGGCACTTCAATTTTAAGAGGTAAAATAGAAATACACCAGAGACTTGACCGCAACAGATATCATAAGTATTTCAGCGATGAAAAATTGCCCTTTTTTTTTTTTTTTTGGTGAAAACAATTAGTGTTAAGACTTGACGGCGGTTTTTCCTTAAACCCATGGGGTTTTGGGTTTTTAAGGTCATATCAAAGATTTTTCTGATATCACGCCATGACTTTTGAAGAGGATTTAGATCCATGTGGACCTTGATGAGGCCTCGCCTCTGATCGATCGAGACACATCTAGCCTACAATGTATGGTGTATCCAGGGACCAACATTTTTGGTCTCCATACGAAAAAGCAAGATTGCAATTTGACCGCCCTTCAAAATTGTGAAATTGAAGACTGTTTTATATGCTTGTATCCACTGATTTTGCCGCCTTTGGGAATACATTGCTAGAGATAACCCTTTTTTTTTCATTTTTTGCTTGTTCATCCTAATATTGCCGCTCGAGGAAAGGGAACACCCCCCCCTCTTGGTGCACCACTGCAACCAGTGGCGTAATCTTAGGGGGGGCATCGCCTTTTTGCCCCTCCAATATTTGAGAAGGGGGGGCAAAGTATCATTTCTCCCCCCCCCCAATAATTTGATGAAAAAGAGGAGGGAGAAAAGAAAAGACGAAAAAATACGCAAAAATAAGGAAAGAAAGGAATAATTACAGGAACCAAGAAGAAAAAAATGGCAAGAATAAGTGACTCTATTTTACCCTGTGATACTGCGCCTGAAGTAAATCTAAAGTGAAAAAATCCTCTGTTGTCAATGAAATAAAGAAAATATACATTGAGTCTACTAACTTCTGTTCTGTGGGTTAGTTATTTTTGAAAGATTCAATTGCTTAAAATATAGTCTAAGAGAACCTTATTGTTCAATTTTTTCCGGGGGAATACCCCCTGATCCCCTATTACTGGAAAGTCCCCCCTCAGATTCCCTAAAGTATTGGACTGTATTTGCTACCCTCTCCCTCAAAAATAATCTCTTTTACGCCACTGAGCGGAACATTTCATTTACTGCAGTTTCAAATTTCCTGAAGACTTCTAACCTTGAGGAATAGTTTTCCAAAGCCTAGAAATATCAGCTTCATCAATAAGCTGAAAGTCTAAACTAAAAACTTCCCTTTTTGCCTGAGAAATGAAGAAAATAAACGTAAAATCTATTTTTAATTTTTTTTTTAAATTTGGTGGCATTTTTATGCGATAACATTGCTTAAAATATCGTCTGAGAGAGCCTGAATTTTCTAATTTGTCCGGGGGTCCTCCCCACTGGGGGTGTCCCCCAGACCCCCCCCCTCTTGTGCATCTCTCAAAAGTTGGTTTGCCCCCCCCCCCAATAAAAATCCCAAGTTTACGCCACTGACTGCAACGCCCCCAAGTTGCCTCAAAAGCACATCCTGGAATACCTCACTGTACCATAATTGTGAGGCAGGTAAAATGGACAACTTTAAAAAACTCTACAAGAGTGAAGCGTGTACACTGTACACTGTACAGTGACTAGATAAACTACAGTGAGGTCATTTTGGTCGTGTTGCTGAATTGTTTACGCACCCAAGCGCCCCAAGCGGCCTCGTCCGCTCTTATAAGAACGCCTGTAAAATACCTGATTTCAAAAAATAAGAACGATCGGATGTGAGCGGAGAGGAGTTCAGAGAATATAAACAAACGGGCCCGCTGACGGCTGACGGCCGAGACGAAAGGCCCCCCTACATTCAGTGATTATGATGGCAAAATAAGGGCTAAAAATGGAGTTTAAAGCTCATTTTTCTAACACATGTCTATCAATGTTTTCTCATGTTATTCACAATTTTTGATGTGCACATTAATGATTTTAAGCGTGCCGTATATATACGGTACGCTTTTTGTTTTCATTTTCATATCTAATATATAGGTTGCATGCTTTGCTTATGGCAAAACCTTGGCGGGAAAGGTTTGAAAAATTAAAAACGTGTTTCTTAAAACTGGTTTCATTAATCGTTAATTTATTGCTGCAACCCAGGAGGTCTCGGCGTCTATTTTCTTAAAATTGTAAAAGTTTTAATATTCCCGTTAATTTCAATAAGTTATTAAGCGTCAAAGTCGAATTCCTTTGAACGAGAATTCCATACAGGTCCAGCAACCTAAGTCATTTGTGCCAACCTATGAGTCAAAATTCCAAGGCAGGAGGGGGGTGGAAACATCCTTCACAGAAACCCTCTTTGCCCTCGGTTTTGGGCTCCACCGGTCACGAGATTTCTTCACGGTTCATTAAGCGGAGAGATTTGTGAATGTGTGGGAGAGAGAGGGTGTTAGAGAGGCTTTGTGTCTCGGATCTCGGAGGGTCATAAAAGGAGGGAAGGAGGGACTCATAAAAGTGTCAACATCAGTTTGACGACGGTATCGAAAAGAAGTGACGGCGAGGTATTGATGAAGAGCGGGGGGGGGGGGTATAGAAAAGAGAGGGGCTCATTCATATCCTTTAGTAGACCTGTTTAGTGATGACGTCACCATCAAAATAGGTTCCAAACAAATGCTCTATCTCGCTCACTCTCGTTGATTTACCTATAAGAAATCAGATCCAAATTTTCGAACGCATATTCATGCTAGTTAAAGCACAGTTTTCTCAAATATTTATTGCACCATTAGATTCCACGTACCTTAAAGTATTTTTCACCCTAACAGAATTCCTAAAAGATCACAAGCGAATTTACAATCACAGTTATACCGAAAGATGTTCTACGTTTTGTCCTCGTCTTACTCACGGTCTCTTATGGGAGTATCACCGCCATGACACTCAATCATTCTAACTTCTCTTTGTATCGAAGCTATTGTTCGAGGTATAACACATGTCGTGATGGTGCTGATGAGCCTATATCCTAGAATGTTGTGCTCATAAGAAAATGTGAGTGTGACAAGGACAAAACATAGGACTTTCTTCGATATAGCTGTGATTGTGCATTGTTGCGCGATGTTTCAAAAAGTTTGTGGTAGCGAGCTCACATTTTATCACTGAGAAAAAAGTGGCTGTTAAAACTGTAAGAATAGAACCATAGATGTGTTTCGTCTTATTTCAATCATAAGACCTATCGTTGCTATAGTCAGCGCTCTTGAATCTACACGAATACCGATTGTCTCTATAAAATTTCGATTATTTTTATGGGAAATAAAGCGCGGGAATATATATCATATCGGAAAATTCATTGAAACAATCGGAAATTTTTATAAGGGACTCCACGACCCAATGGTGTGATAAAAACAACTGGTGCAAAGAACTTGTTGTTTACTAGCACTTGTATTTGAAAATTTGGATCGTATTTATATGGGAAAACCACGAGAGCGA